>JAYESA010000004.1:296131577-296556577 GCA_036927795.1 Iris macrosiphon
ATATAAATTTTAGTAGTTACAATGTTTGTACTACTACTACTTCCGCTTGCATTGCTACTAATGTGTCTATTTCTACATACTAGTGCAATAATTTGTCGGCTTAAATTTCCTTTTCATGAAAGATGTAGAAGAGGAAGTAGTACTAGGAGTGGGTGTATTACCAAAAGTCCAAATTGTCCCTTTAACATATATAAACGACTAATTAGGGGCATTTTGGTAAAAATAAAACAGAATATCCGTGCCATGTCGTATCGGCATTGTGCTGTGTCGTGCCGACATAGTCCCATGCCACGTCGAGCACGATTAGCAGCCGTGTCATGGATATCTTTGAACTATGTCGAATATGTCGTCGGCTATGTCCCGATGTCGTGTCGTGCCAGGCACGACTATCATCTATGTCGAAGCCGGCACAACTACTCGTGAAGGTGGCTTGTCCGTCGGCGATGACATGATGCTTCTTACATCTCTTCCATTTGATGAAATAATAATCATGCTACAAAAAAAAAATTATCCCCCCAAATATGAGTTGTCCTGAACTATTGTCACACCCAATCCCAAAATTCATGGAACAAGTCACGTGGCAATGGCCAGATAATATGACTACGAAAGAATTCCTTATTGGATCCGCCGAGCATACTCCGTTGTGATAAAGTGAACTCTAGTCCAAACTACTAAGTAATAGGCATGTAAACTAAAATTCATCCACATATATAAGAATAAAAAAATAGTACTAAAAAAAAGATAAACTAAAATAATATAAATATTGAAAATATGACAGAATGTAAGTAGGTCCAACATATACAAATCTGGTTAAAGTCTGACCGGAATCCATCCGATAATACATAACATAAATAAAGAAAATACATGATAATAAATGAATTTTGAGTATCAGCTACCTAGATAAGAAATACGGCTCCCAAAGCGGATGCCTACCATTGATCAGGGGTACTCCTCCGGAAGAAGCTCGACGTCCTCGGCTAGAATAGTTCGTGTGTGGACTCCCAGTCTATACTCCTCTGGGTAACTCTCTTCGCTTACGCCTAGAAGAAAACCATGTCCTCAAAGGGATGAACAAGATACAAAAGACATGCAAAAAATAAAACAATAATATGACAGAGGTAAAAATGTACGCTGACTGACTAAGGGACATGCAGTGAGGACAACGTTTGTCATAACCATTTCTCATAATATGGTATTTATATATTTTTTAGAATTATATTTTAATTATAATTAACATTCCTATATTTATATAATTTTAAAATCAAATTTTCTAATTTTATATATGTTTAAAGTAATTATTAAAACCATTCTGAAAACTTTTGCATATAAATCCTTACAAATTTATGTAATGGTAAATATATTAATATGTGCATAGTAGCCAAAGTTCCTAGTAACTTTCCTTCTCACCCAAATAAAATTGAACGAATCATGTCCACACATGCATCCAATTCCATCCTAACGTCTAACTATCTGTCATTGTCACACCCGATTCCAGATTTAGTATTTCTTGAAGTTCTAGAATTTAAATTTTTCTTGATAATGTATTTCATGCTGTATTTCATATGTTGGTTCCTGTCATTTATTATTATTTTTTTGTTGTTGTTGAGAGAGACTATCCGAGACCAGTAGAATACCAATTAGCATTGTCATAGACCCGATTTAGGACCCGCATGTAGAATGGACCATTGGTTCGGTTCATTTTGGGTGAACCCGTGGCTAAACCCTCTTTTCTTCTCTTTTAGTATATATGTGAGCTTTTCTCTCGTCTCTCTTTATTCTTCTTATTCTTCTTCATTTCCATTTCCCTCTTCTTCCTCTCCCTCAAGATCCCTCTAGCCAAACACTAGCCCTAAGAAGAAGTTGCTGTGACTTGGACCTTGAGAGGAGAGGCTAGGAGCCACCCAAGGCAAGTATATCTTGCTCAATGGTAAAATTATGGATTTTTAGATTTTTACATATGTTGTTGTTTTAAAAATATATTTGATGAAAAATATTCTCCTTGAGTTACTAATCATGTTTAGTTCTTAGAGTTTTGAATTTTGATGTATAGATTTTTGTAGATCTAAGTTTAAAATTTTGAGTTTTTATGTGTTTCCTTGGTTTTGATCTACTAAAACTTAGTGTTTTCAAAAACTAGTTGTTCCTTATGTTAGATTATTTTATCTCAAATATTTTGGCTTTTGTTTCACTTGATTTGGACTTAAAATGAAGTTTTTATGAAGAAAATAATTTTTAAATTTTTAGAGTTTTTTACCATGGTTGAACTTGCTGTCTGGAGAAGACGAAGTTCTCATGCGGCCAGTGCAATATGCGACCGAGACTTCCATGCGGCCTGACCCTCATGCGGCTGAACTCTTTGCCGCATAGCCAACCAGCATGCGTCCATCTTGTTGGATGCATGACTGTTGATCTACACAAGTATCCTTGAACACTTTGTGCATTCACTTGCTGAACGAATGAGAAATTCGCTAAAGTCCAAAAGGGCACCCCATGTGACAGAGAATTTATGCGGCAAGTAGAGCATGCATCCACCTTCCCTTAGGCGCATGACTCTGAACTTTGGCGCATTTTTGGCGCATCCTTGGCGCATCTTTCTGTAGGTTTTGGCTTTTTTTTCTGACACACTTTATGTCACATCATACTTTATATCACTTCACTGATACATATTTAATGCAGGTCACTTCGATACTTGTTCCAAGGGGTGGATTTTGCCTGGATGCTATGCGGCACCCACCTCATGCGGCAAGTGTCTATGCGGCCAGTGGACGCATGCAGCTAGGAATTTTTTTGTGTATTTTGTATTTCCTGTTGATTAGTAATTACTCTTTAGTGATTATTATTATGTGCTTTCTTATATTGATGCAAGTTTATGATACCAGACAAGTTTTACATATGAGTTTACAAGACAAGTTTATGTACAAGTTCACAATCCTCACGACATCGTAGAAATGATTGTGTATGAAAATCTATTATATTTGGCATCGGGCAATCAAGTGTGAACATTGTCCAATATATCGTGTATCACGAATACAATATCTCATGAATATCTTATACTCACGATTCATCATTTTAGGGAGTTCTCAAGTGTCCACGGTTCGAGAACTTTAAATAATTTAGTAATGATTAAACAAGATAAGATTTATCTAGAGCATTTTTGGAGGGAAGAATATTGCGCTATCGGCTACCCCGATCCCCAAGGGCCCCATGCGGCATGGACAACCCTGCTAGGCAAGGGCTCCATTACTGACCAAGTTTACGCGTGCTACGACACTTACAAGACAAGTTTATATACAAGTTTATGTTATAAAATAAGTTTATGATTATAAGTTCAAGTTTATGCTTTTGAGTTCTATTTCTGTTGTGACAAGTAACAAGTTATGTTATTGTATGGTTGACTATGCATTTAAATTTACTAGACAAGCATACCCTTGGCCATCCGGGTTGACTGCAGTACCGGTGGTAGCAATATTCTTAGCAATACATTTCTAGTAATTAGGGCTTGTGATAATCCTAGTTAGTTAAATTTAGCAAGTCGTAGGCATGTTTGGCTGTGAATTGGATGTTTGTTATTCGTATAGCTCGCTCTTCTAGTTTTATTTTCTTCCGGCACGTCACGTCCTAGTCCCAAAATACGTAGGATTAGGAACACGTAAGCATGCCAGCCGTATGTATATGACGACTCCAATATGTGGATACCATAATACACACGTACGCTGTAATATAAATATAAACTCACATGTGGTATATATAGTGTCATAAGTTACAGATATACTAATCTCATCCACACAACAAGTCATAGAAAAAAAATAACTAAACTAGAATGATGAGTCTGAATAATCCAAAATAATAGTCGGGTGGAGACAAATCCACTACCAATGACTATATCAAAACTAGAATGAGAGAGGAGAGTAAAATCTCTAATATAAAATAAGGTGATGACAGAAGTGTATCAGCTAAGAAGATCCATCACTAGAGATAATCAATAATGCTCAGAAGGTAAGACCTCCTCGAAAGAGATAAGTAGTAAGTCCTGATCTGTGCTCCTGCGAATAGTCATGAACATCTACACCTGGAAAGGGACCAGGTCCTCAGAGGGACGTAACAAGATAGATAAATCAAGCCAATTGAATACAATAAACATGCATAATATTTGAAAATATATAAGTATGCTGTACAAGACAATCTATATGAATGCAAATGAGGACAAATTTTTGGCGTATGGGCAAGGGTAGGCTACTTGATCTAAATCTCACAACTCACACACACGTCAGGGAACATCATCAGCAGACATACCACGGGGGTAGCAACCCTCGTGACTCCATCAATCGACATACCGCGGGGGTAGTGACCATCGGACACGACCACTATAGTGCGTGCTAGTTACTACGGTTTACCAGAGTGGTTATAGCCCATACGCCTACTGATTGTCCTCTCATGATACTAAGTGCCATGTGTGTGTCAACATATCTAATATATAGTAATGACTGAAAGAAACTATACATGCAATGAATATACAGAAATATAATAAATATACAGAAATATAATAAGTATGCAAAGTACTGTAAATAATTTGGCAAGATATCTTGTCTGTTCTGAAAAAGAATGAAGTCCCAACTCAAGGCGTCGTCCGATCTACCCGTCACATAAATTAAACAAGTTAGATTACAAAAGTGGGTGAATAGGTTCCTCCATTTTAATCTATTTTAATTCTGAATAAAATAACCTAAAATAGTATTTTAATCTTATTATAATCTGTTTTTTTTGTTAAACCCTAATTTTGGTCCAAAGAAAGTCAACTTTACGGATTTGTGATCCGTGGCACGCAAATCGAGGCAATTCATTGACCAAAAAGTCAACTGACTCAAATCCTAGATTTTTGTATATAATCCTATATATTTCAATGCTATATGAATACCAGAACTGACGGTTTCATAAAATCATAAGTCGGTAAAGAGTTATGGCCACAAGGGCGCACAGATAAAAGTTTTCGGTGGTTTCCTACTTACGTCTACGTTGCACAAATTTTATAGTAGATTAAACTTACATATTAAATTCTAAAATGTAATTTTATGTAATTTTATCATGTTATCTTTCTAAAACTTCAAACGGTTCGTAATTCCGAGTTTGGGATCTCCCGTAATCTTAAAAATACCAAAATATGTCTGATTTCGGACAACTGACACTTTTAGAATTTTATAGAAAAATAGGTTCATAAATTATTAAAATAATTTATATACTTAGAAAACTAACCTTGATATAGTTCTAACAAAAAAAACTGGAGCGCGTTTGGAGTCCGGAGCTAGGAGATATTGTCTTTTTAAGTCGTCATAACTACTAGAAAATGATGCTGAATTTATGACGAATTTTGACTGTTTTTGGACGAAAAAGAGGGGAATTTGGGGAAAAAAAATATGAAGGATGAGGTATTTATAATGGTGGACACTACTTAATTGAATATGACTAGGATTGGCTAATTTGGATATGATTAGGATGAGTTTAAATAAGGATAGGATATGCATGAAATTGCATTCCTAGTAGGCTCAGGATTTGAATTAATTTAAAATAGGGTTTGCATTTATCTCAATAATTTATAATCTTAAATAGAATTAAAGATAATACAAATAATTTATATATAATCTTATTAATATCTATTAACACTAAATTAGCATATATATAATATTAAGACTATATATATCGAAATAAATCCTAAATAATTTTAAAAATCTAAATAAATTTCTTAAATTTCTAAATAAATTACAGAAAATATAATTAAATATTTTAACCTAAAATAAATATTTGGTATGAACAATATGCCAGTATGGTCCCATAGTAAATCATGAAATTCTTAGAAATTTAGGTTCCCTATGTTTTAATTACCTAAAAATTCTAGAAAAATCTCCAAAAATCTAAAATAGCCTAAAAATGATTCTAAATAAATATTTACATAAGTAAATATAATAAGAAATTTATTTTCTAATTAACTAAGAGAATACTCTAAATTAATTCAATATTTAAAATAATCTATAATAAATATAATAATATAAAATACACATAAAATACCTATTTTGGGTGAGGGGGTTTACAACGTGGTGAGGGTGCTAAAAACTACTCGGGTGAAGGCCTGCAACCCCGATCCTTGTTTGATTTAAGGGTTGTGGTCCCGATCCAGAGTAATTCCTATGCTCTCTTGCCGCTCGTCATCTTAATTTCTTTTCTGTACTTATTATCTGTTCTTCCTGTATTATTCCTGAGATACGTACGTTGGTACCGTACAAATCTCGATCCGTATTTATTTCATTTATGTCTCTTTCTGCTTATGTTATAATGTGTCTGATCTATCACCTCGAGCTCCTTTGTGGTACTTGTTGTTTGGGGTTATGACCCCACTGGCTTTGCATGGCCAGGTTACCCCAAGAGAACCCGAATCTACCGTATTTCCAGCAAGATGGCTCGCACTCGTAGGACTGCGGCCAAAGCTCACGAGTGGGTTCCTTCTTCCACCCCTCGTCCTGATTACTTTTTTTGTAGTATTTAGTAAGGAGCAGAGTTAACTCCTCATATTTTTGAGACTGCGGTCAATATGATGTATATATTAGACCATGGCTGGTATATTTTTATTATATATTATTAAACTCTGCTAGTACATTATTTTGTATTCACTAGCTTCAAGATCATATGTGACATATAATTTGGGATGCATTTTTTACTTTCATGTATGATATACTCTTGTACTTGTGTTGCTAGATTGAGATAATAGGATTTGTCGGCCTTATGAGTGATATTATAGCATGCTAGAGTTCACCCATTTGTCTTATTGACAACCTTAACACATTGCGCCTTACTTAGGTATTCTGCAAGGTGCGGTTGGCCATGTCAGTCCCCGTATTGATCCAGTATTCTAGGAGCGGGACGTGACAATGTTTTATTGGCGGCCCGTGCAGGTCTATTTTTTAGACTTGTGGGAGGACTCATCTTGTTAGAATCTCAATTCTTTACTTATATTTGATTGAACTCCACTTGCAACATGCACTTCTCGCTCTCATTGGACTTTAAGCTTGCTTGACATGATTATTCTATTCTCGTCCCTTGTTAATATTCTTGTGTCCTTATCCTTCAGGGATACCCCACCCGCTCCTCCTTTCGAGGGTTCTGTTGCACCGATAACTCCAGCAGATCCAGTAGGCCAGGGCCAGATCCCGATATTGAACCAAGGGTAAGCGTCAATAGCTTTTCAACAGCCATCTCAGCTCGCTCTATCATACATAACAGCCCAGCCAGCCCAGATAATACCATCAGTTCTTCCAGTACAACCAGGGCAGGCAGGCACACATGCTATGTTAGAGATGATCCAAGCCATGATGATGGTACAACAACAACAACAATAACTCCAGCTTCAGCAATAAGTGGTCCAACTCTGCCAACAGTTTTAGCAAGGACAAGAACATACCAACACTACTCTTTGCCAGGGAGTTAGAGTAGCACTCGAGAGCAGTGGGCGTTATACTCACAATACGACGACCAATGTTAGTCGCATGCGCCCATCCAAGTTCTTCGGCACGAAAGATGAAGTTTTAGCAGATTCTTGGCCCTAGGACTTTGAGGCCATCCTGGATGCAACCAAGACTCCAGACGATGAGAAGGTAGTAGTCGTAAAGCTACAATTATTAGATCTTGTCTGAGATTGGTGGGTAGTACAAGAAATAGCGCTTTCAAAGTTGATTGACTGGCAGACATTCAAGGAGCACTTCCAGGAAAAGTATTTTCATACCACCGCCAAGTTCCAGCAACAGTTCATCAACCTCAGCCAGAACACTAGATAGATCGACCAGTATGCGGCCGAGTTTTGCCGATTTAGCCGATTTGCTCCTTATATGGTAGCTTCCGAGGAAGACTGAGCTAAGATATTTGAGCAAGGGTTACATCTAGAGCTCCAGCAATTCATGGTGGGCCATAATTATACCACCTACGATGCAGTACTCAGGGCAGTTAGGTCACAAGAACTTGCCGGCCAGAGATTAGTAGTAAGGACCGAAGGCCAGAAGAGGTCCCACTTATCCTGCCAGTATTCAGTCATCACCTCCAGCACCAGCAGTAAGAACACTTTGCCCGCCAGCACCTTCAACCTCTACAGTAACCTCAGTACAATCTACCAGACAGTTTGTATCAGTAGGATGAAGCCACTGCGGCAAGCTAGGGCACACCAAGGAACAGTGCCGGAGGGACAATGGCCAGTATCTCAGATTTGGGGCATCCGACGATATGATAGGTTCATGTCCAACCCTATACCCAGAAGCTTCTTCAGTCCGACAGTTACCAACTCAGTCTTGGACAACGACTAAAGGCCCGCGAGGACCAACATTAGCAATTCGACCACCAACTCAGTGTCCTTTCCCGACGCAGACCCAGCAGTTCGCAGTTCCAGCAGCAACGTCCAACGCAGTATGTGCAAGTTCAGTAAGCCCGACCAGCAAGATAGAACCAACAGCAAGTCAGAGCCATAACCCCTGGATGATGGCCTGACGAAATATTTGGCAACCTAAAGCAGTTGTTAGCAGAAGGCTCTACAATTATGGGTAAAAGTTTTGAGCTCTCTTTAGATTGTCTCCTTCTTGGATTCTTGTCGAACGATCTCGTATTTTGACACGTTCGAGATACGATAGTCGTTCGATCCTTTTCTTAAGCAAAAAGATGAGTTCATATTCCCGCTCTTCTACCTTCGTGACTCATGGTACATAGTGTCTATCATATGTTCCGACTGCGAAGGTATGTCCTGGATTAGAGTCATGTCCTCGATATAGTCGTTGGTACCGACTTACCTCCAGGCTTGGATCTTGTCCATTTGTGTGAGTCAGCATAGGCAAGCTAGGACAAGTTCCTAATCGACTGACTCAGGAGTATATGTTTCTATATGCCTCCAATTTTTTATGTGTTACTTTTGTGCATTTACTTTATTAGTTACTTTTGCAGCTATCTTTTCTATTTCAGTTACTTGCTTAATGCATTCATTTGAATATTGTGATTTAATTTCTTGAGTTTTCTCGTGTGTTCCAGCTTAATAAGCCTTGGTAAAATTTTGAGGACAGAATTTTTCTAAGGGGGTAGAGATGTCACACCCGATTCCAGATTTAGTATTTCTTGAATTTCTAGAATTTAAATATTTCTTGATAATGTATTTTCTGCTGTATTTCATATGTTGGTTCCTGACATTTACTATTGTTTTATTTTTTGTTGTTGAGAGAGAATATCCGAGACCAGTAGAATACCAATTGGCATTGCCATAGACCCGATTTAGGACCCGCATGTAGAATGAACCATTGGTTCGGTTCATTTTGGGTGAACCCATGGCTAAACCCTCTTTTCTCCTCTCTTAGTTTATATATAAGCTTTTTTCTCTCCTCTATTTCTTCTTCTTCTTCATTTCTATTTTCTCTTTCTTCTCTCCCTTAAGCTCCCTCTTTATATATGTTATTATTTTAAAAATATATTTGAAGGAAAATATTCTCCTTGAGTTGCTGATCATGTTTAGTTCTTGAAGTTTTAGATTTTGATGTATATATTCTTGTAGATCTGAATTTCAAGATTTGAATTTTTATCTGTGTTCTTGGATTTGATTTACTAAAATTTAGTATTTTTGAAAAGTAGTTGTTTCTTATGTTAGAGCATTTTGGCTTTTATTTTACTTGATTTTGACTTAAAATAAAGTTTTTATAAAGAAAATAAATTTTGGATTTTTGGAGTTTTTCCGCCATGGTTGAACTTGCTGTCTGGAGAATACGAAGTTCTCATGCGGCCAATGCAGTATGCGACCGAGACTTCCATGCGGCATGACCCTCGTGCATCTGGACTCTTTTTCGTATAGCCAACCAGCATGCGTCCATCTTGTTGGACGCATGTCACGCCCCAGTCCCAAAATGTCGAGGGACTGAGCACGTGATAATGGCCAGCAGCATGTACCGATGGACAAACCCAATTTAATGGATCCATCGGACATACTTAAGCTGTATAACATCAGTCGGGGTCTACTATTCTCATCCACACATAAAAGATATCAACTTCAGCAAAAGAAATATTAAGTTACAACCAGACAAAGTAAATAAAATCGGAGAACAATCCGATATTAAGTCTGTTACACAAGTTCTCAAAGACAGGAATTAAAGAGTTTAATGAAACAGGAAAATAAAGACTAAATGACTGAGCATGGTGAAGCAGTTGTTCAGGAGAAGTCCTCAGCGGTCACCTCGTCCTCAGGTTCAGGTACTGCTCCGAGTAGTGCCCCTGTTCCGTACACCTCAGGGTAGCTCTCGTCTGCTATAACTGGAGAACAAAACCAGGTCCTCAGCGGGACGTAACAAGGTACAGAAGAATACGAGCCATAATACAGTGAATGAGCATGCAAGTCAACCAAAATGTTAAACACAAGAGAAGTACAAGATATTAATAAGTTTAAGACAGTGGTATGCCGATGTTACTATCAAACAAATCCAGTTAAATAATTAAAACCAGCTAAGTGATCATGCAAGTTGAGAGTTATTAATCATACTTCAGGCTGAGACTACTACAGAATCAGTGACAAGAAACCATAGCAGTGTTTTCTCGAAGGGCCAGTACAGGTGCCAAAGCTCTGTGTCAGAGACTAGGACACTTCCAGATAACCAGATATATATATAATATAATCAGCCTTGATATGGTAATACTCTCCCCACCCAATGAATCTCACGTCACAGATCTCAATGTTCATGTTACGCAAGATTGAAACTAATGCAGTCATTCATTTATTAAGTTCTAAGAAGATAAACTTAAATCATGAAATCTATACAAAACCTCCTTGAATAATCAGGAAGATTCTATAACATGCTTTGTGTCAAGTGTCCTGGGTATAAAGTACTGGATAGGGAAAGTACAACAGTCACAGAAATTTAGAGCAAGAGATTCAAAATGAATTAAATACTGCATTTAATGGCAAGGTACACTTGCCTGGATTTTCGGTTCCAAATGTTGCTCTGGCTTCAGCTGGATTTCCAAGCAGTACTCCGGTTGCTGAAATAGACATCACCATCAGGTCCAGAACACATCAATCAGCTAGGAACGCCTGTCCTTGAGTCCAATTTGGAGACAAGGGCAAAAACGTCATTATCGGGTCAAGGCGGGGTCCAATTGTGGGCCGCTTTGCACCGAAAAATGCGCCAGGGTCAAAGGTCTCAAAAACAGTCCAACTTAGTGTCAACAGGTCAGGAACGATGATACAAACCCAACGGAACTTCCAGAATTGGATTCCGATGAGCCGTTCTCAAAATCGCCCGTCGAGTGGAGCCTGTGGGGCCCACGACACGCGATTTTGTCAACGTTCTCAGAATCGAACCAAACTTGACCCACAGGACCAGCGTATTGCTACGAGTCCAATGGCGCAAGTTTTGTCTCGATCTGACTTGTGTACACTAAGTTACAGCGAGAAACAGAAAGTACGGATACGGGGCGTTGTCCGCGGATACGCACTGATTCCGGTGTGCACGCACATCCGAATCTGCTTCTGCGAAAGCCCGCACGTCCGTATCAACGACGCTGACGTATCGGTAAAGACCGCACGCGACCAAGTCGTCCCGTTTGGCGGGGCGTACTCGATTCCGGGGTGAATCAGGGTCTGGTTTTTCCTGTTTTTGGATCGCGGTGTGCGATCACCACAGGACGCGATGCCCCGAACGGTTTGTCCGGACACCGAGAGGGTCACGCAGGGTTCGCAACACAATTTACGGAACTGAATTCCGAGCTACGAGTCAAAAGTTACGGTTACCTGAAGTGGGTTCCACAAACCGAAAATCTCCGTGTCCTCGAGATGCGTCCGACACGAGTCCAATCTAGGGTTAGGTTTACTGTGTTCTGAGAACCCTGTGTCCGTCCTCGCTGTGTCCGTGTCTAGGGCTTCTGTAGCTTGGCGGCACTGTTGACGGGGAGGCCGGCCGGAGGAGCGGCGATGCACGCGGCGGCGCTGAGGCGGCACGGCACGGCGGGCTGCAGCGGAGGTTCTGGCCGCTCGGGGTTGCTGGGTCGGGGGAGCCGGAGGCAGCGAGGGAAAGGGAGGAGGAGGGAGGTGGCTGCGTCGCGGGGGACGTCGTCGGCGAGGCGTTGCCGGCTCGGGCGGAGCTGGGTGAGGAGCGGGGAGGCGGCGTCGAGGCCAGAGGCGGAAGGGTTCGGCTGGGCTAGGGTTCAGGTGAACTCGGGGGAGGTTTTTATAGGAGAGAGGGAGAGGGGAACGGCCGTCCGGTGAGGGAGGCGACGAGACGGCGGGTGCGGGAGGCCAGGCGGCGCTGGAAGGCGAGCGGGCGGCGGGTCAGCCGGCGGAGCGGAAGCGGCAGGGTCGGGGCTTCTCAGAGTTCAGGGGTGCACTGTTCACCCGGGTCGGGTCAGAGCGGGTGCGGGTTTGGGCAGACCCGGCCCGACCCGCTAGTGAGCGGTCCGGTTCGGTTCAGTTCAGCTGGACCGGGTTCAGGCCGGTTCAGCCCGGTTTGAACCCGGTTCAGCACGGTTTAATTTGGGTTTTTAATTTAAAAATAGTTTCTGGCTTTTTAAAAATGTTTTCGGGGTCCAGAAAATTCCTAGAAAATTACCCGATGTCTAGATTTTTATTTTACACCATAAAATATTATTTTCATAATATTTTAATATTAATTAATAACATTAAAAATTTAATAATTTAAAGAACATGGTTTTAAATTCAGAAAAAATCACAGTAATTCCAGAAATGGTGAAAAAATTCCAAATTCCAAATTCTTTGAAAAATCAGGGGGATTACAATATACCCCCCTTAAGAGGACTGCGTCCTCGCAATCAAAGATTAACCGGTCAACAGAGATGACACAGTTGCAAAATTTATTCGAATCACAATACAATAAAGAAAATCATGGTTCAGGGCTTGAACACATAGGAAAAATCATTTCCCCTATGCAAAAGAAGTTATGCAATTTCCCAAATGTGGGAAATCTGGAAAATTACTGTTTTTTTTTTTTTTTTTTTTTAAAACCAGGTTATATTTTCAAAACTTATCAGATTAACCATTCTAAGTTATTATCAAGTTCAAGACTAGGTTATCAATTGTTAGCAAGTTAAAATTATCAGGTTTTAAGGTTATCAGGTCAAGGTTATCAGGTCAAGTCTGGGGTCACGAACCAGCAGGCACGAACTAAACAATGCTAGAAACGGAACAACTACAAAGACTTACTCGCATTAGCAGCTCCTTGGTTCTGCACGTCTCCCACAGTCATCGCGAAAACTTGGCCACGTCCTTGAGGTGGTGCTCTCTGCTGTTGCTGGACTTGCTGGTAGGGTGCTGCTTGATGTGCCAAGGGTGGCCTTGGTTGTTGTCCTCCTGGTGCTGGTAGAGCTTGTTGGTTCGCCCTTGGTGCTTCCCTACGATCAGGGCAGTCCTTCACTGCATGCTGTCTGGATCCGCAACCTAAGCACAGTCCGTGCTTACGTCTACACTCCTTCTCAATATGGCCTATCCTGCCGCAGTAATAACAAGTAGGAAGAGTCAGGGCTTTGGATGCAGATCCCTGTGGTGCTTGTTGCAGATGAGGTTTCTTGGCAGCTTCTCCATTGTTTGCTCTGGCTGGTACTGATGTGGAAGGCCTCTTCAGACTGGTTTCTCTCCTGGTGACGCGCTCCATGCGTCGAGCTGCAGCAAGGACGTCCGTGTACGAAGTTGGTGCGACAGATCCAATCAGTTTCTGTAGCTCGATGTTGAGTCCGTCGAAAAACTTTTCGGCCTTCTCCTCTTCTGTAGGGATCAAGGTAGGAGCGAAGCGACTCAGACGAATGAACTCGGCGTTGTACTCTTCTACCGTCATAGCTTCCTGAGTGAGGCGATTGAACTTGTCCCTCAGTTCTGATCGAGCGATAGCAGGTATGTACATCTCCTGGAAGAGTCTAGAGAACTCTTCCCAAGTAACTCGGTCTGGTCCGAGTCGGGTCTCCTCGGACAGCCACCAGTGATGAGCATTGTCCGTCAATTGCATCCTGACGGCAGTCATCCAACGATCTTGGGGAAGCTCAGCTGCTTCTAATTGATGCCGAATGTTGGTGAGCCATTCATGCACTTTTGTTGGTCCTTCCTTGCCAGAGAAAGTACGGGGCTTCAGCTGGCGGAAGTCTGTGATAGAGCCCGTCGGTTGCCTTCTAGCTGGTAGGTTGGCCTGCTCCAGTGCATTTACTAGGCTGTTCCTCAAGTACTCAGCCTCACGACGTTGGGCTTCGGTTTGAACTTGTTGCTGAGCTTGCATCATTGCGAAGAACATCTGGAACATCTGCTGTCCGTCCATTGCTTGGCCTGGTGGGAAGACAGGCATCTGAGGAGTGAACTGGGGTGGAGGTGGAATATCATCATGCCGAAATCGAGAAGATTGCGGATCTGCTTGTCTGCTTCGGTGAGTAGAGGGATCTCCACTCAATAGCGTCACGTCATCTTCTCCGTAGGTGGCTGCATCACCTATTGGTGTTCTTACTGGAGTTCCGTCGGTTTCTCGTGAATCCATTACTCTGCATCAACAATAAACTATAAGAGGCGCACAGGAGTCAAGGCAAGATGCAATAAAAATTAGTTTGAATACGATACAGATATCAAGAACGTTTGCAAGCAAGTGGATGAGATCTTAAAACTGATCCTATTCTTATTGCAGGCCTGTTCGGTCCCTAAGTTGAAACCGAACAATTTAGTCGTTGACCTGCATGGGCCACCACAAAAACCATGTCACGCCCCAGTCCCAAAATGTCGAGGGACTGAGCACGTGATAATGGCCAGCAGCATGTACCGATGGACAAACCCAATTTAATGGATCCATCGGACATACTTAAGCTGTATAACATCAGTCGGGGTCTACTATTCTCATCCACACATAAAAGATATCAACTTCAGCAAAAGAAATATTAAGTTACAACCAGACAAAGTAAATAAAATCGGAGAACAATCCGATATTAAGTCTGTTACACAAGTTCTCAAAGACAGGAATTAAAGAGTTTAATGAAACAGGAAAATAAAGACTAAATGACTGAGCATGGTGAAGCAGTTGTTCAGGAGAAGTCCTCAGCGGTCACCTCGTCCTCAGGTTCAGGTACTGCTCCGAGTAGTGCCCCTGTTCCGTACACCTCAGGGTAGCTCTCGTCTGCTATAACTGGAGAACAAAACCAGGTCCTCAGCGGGACGTAACAAGGTACAGAAGAATACGAGCCATAATACAGTGAATGAGCATGCAAGTCAACCAAAATGTTAAACACAAGAGAAGTACAAGATATTAATAAGTTTAAGACAGTGGTATGCCGATGTTACTATCAAACAAATCCAGTTAAATAATTAAAACCAGCTAAGTGATCATGCAAGTTGAGAGTTATTAATCATACTTCAGGCTGAGACTACTACAGAATCAGTGACAAGAAACCATAGCAGTGTTTTCTCGAAGGGCCAGTACAGGTGCCAAAGCTCTGTGTCAGAGACTAGGACACTTCCAGATAACCAGATATATATATAATATAATCAGCCTTGATATGGTAATACTCTCCCCACCCAATGAATCTCACGTCACAGATCTCAATGTTCATGTTACGCAAGATTGAAACTAATGCAGTCATTCATTTATTAAGTTCTAAGAAGATAAACTTAAATCATGAAATCTATACAAAACCTCCTTGAATAATCAGGAAGATTCTATAACATGCTTTGTGTCAAGTGTCCTGGGTATAAAGTACTGGATAGGGAAAGTACAACAGTCACAGAAATTTAGAGCAAGAGATTCAAAATGAATTAAATACTGCATTTAATGGCAAGGTACACTTGCCTGGATTTTCGGTTCCAAATATTGCTCTGGCTTCAGCTGGATTTCCAAGCAGTACTCCGGTTGCTGAAATAGACATCACCATCAGGTCCAGAACACATCAATCAGCTAGGAACGCCTGTCCTTGAGTCCAATTTGGAGACAAGGGCAAAAACGTCATTATCGGGTCAAGGCGGGGTCCAATTGTGGGCCGCTTTGCACCGAAAAATGCGCCAGGGTCAAAGGTCTCAAAAATAGTCCAACTTAGTGTCAACAGGTCAGGAACGATGATACAAACCCAACAGAACTTCCAGAATTGGATTCCGATGAGCCGTTCTCAAAATCGCCCGTCGAGTGGAGCCTGTGGGGCCCACGACACGCGATTTTGTCAACGTTCTCAGAATCGAACCAAACTTGACCCACAGGACCAGCGTATTGCTACGAGTCCAATGGCGCAAGTTTCGTCTCGATCTGACTTGTGTACACTAAGTTACAGCGAGAAACAGAAAGTACGGATACGGGGCGTTGTCCGCGGATACGCACTGATTCCGGTGTGCACGCACATCCGAATCAGCTTCTGTGAAAGCCCGCACGTCCGTATCAACGACGCTGACGTATCGGTAAAGACCGCACGCGACCAAGTCGTCCCGTTTGGCGGGGCGTACTCGATTCCGGGGTGAATCAGGGTCTGGTTTTTCCTGTTTTTGGATCGCGGTGTGCGATCACCACAGGACGCGATGCCCCGAACGGTTTGTCCGGGCACCGAGAGGGTCACGCAGGGTTCGCAACACAATTTACGGAACTGAATTCCGAGCTACGAGTCAAAAGTTACGGTTACCTGAAGTGGGTTCCACAAACCGAAAATCTCCGTGTCCTCGAGATGCGTCCGACACGAGTCCAATCTAGGGTTAGGTTTACTGTGTTCTGAGAACCCTGTGTCCGTCCTCGCTGTGTCCGTGTCTAGGGCTTCTGTAGCTTGGCGGCACTGTTGATGGGGAGGCCGGCCGGAGGAGCGGTGATGCACGCGGCGGCGCTGAGGCGGCACGGCACGGCGGGCTGCAGCGGAGGTTCTGGCCGCTCGGGGTTGCTGGGTCGGGGGAGCCGGAGGCAGCGAGGGAAAGGGAGGAGGAGGGAGGTGGCTGCGTCGCGGGGGACGTCGTCGGCGAGGCGTTGCCGGCTCGGGCGGAGCTGGGTGAGGAGCGGGGAGGCGGCGTCGAGGCCAGAGGCGGAAGGGTTCGGCTGGGCTAGGGTTCAGGTGAACTCGGGGGAGGTTTTTATAGGAGAGAGGGAGAGGGGAACGGCCGTCCGGTGAGGGAGGCGACGAGACGGCGGGTGCGGGAGGCCAGGCGGCGCTGGAAGGCGAGCGGGCGGCGGGTCAGCCGGCGGAGCGGAAGCGGCAGGGTCGGGGCTTCTCAGAGTTCAGGGGTGCACTGTTCACCCGGGTCGGGTCAGAGCGGGTGCGGGTTTGGGCAGACCCGGTCCGACCCGCTAGTGAGCGGTCCGGTTCGGTTCAGTTCAGCTGGACCGGGTTCAGGCCGGTTCAGCCCGGTTTGAACCCGGTTCAGCACGGTTTAATTTGGGTTTTTAATTTAAAAATAGTTTCTGGCTTTTTAAAAATGTTTTCGGGGTCCAGAAAATTCCTAGAAAATTACCCGATGTCTAGATTTTTATTTTACACCATAAAATATTATTTTCATAATATTTTAATATTAATTAATAACATTAAAAATTTAATAATTTAAAGAACATGGTTTTAAATTCAGAAAAAATCACAGTAATTCCAGAAATGGTGAAAAAATTCCAAATTCCAAATTCTTTGAAAAATCAGGGGGATTACAACGCATGACTGCTGATCTACACAAGTGTCCTTGGACACTTTGTGCATTCACTCGCTGAACAAATGAAAAATTTGCTAAAGTCCAAAAAGGCACTCCATGTGAAATCGAACTTATGCGGCAAGCAGAGAATGCGGCCACCTTCCCTTGGAAGCATGACTCTGAACTTTGGCGCATCCTTGGCGCGTCTTTCTATAATTTTTGTCTTTTTTTTCTGACACATCTTATGTCACATCACACTTTATGTCACTTCACTGACATACATTTAATGTACGTCACTTCGACACCGACCCCTATGCGGCACCCGCCTCATGCGGCAAGTATCTATGCGGCCAGTAATTCTTTTATGCATTTTGTGTTCCCCGTTGATTAATAATTCCTCTTTAGTGATTATTGTTGTATGATTCCTTATATTGATGCAAGTTTATGATACCAGACAAGTTTTACATATGAGTTTACAAGACAAATTTATGTACAAGTTCACAATCCTCACGACACCGTAGAAATGATTGTGTATGAAAATCTATTGCATTTGGCATCGGGCAATCAAGTGTGAGCATTGTCCAATGTATCGCGTATCGTGAATACGATATCTCATGAATATCTCGTACTCACGATTCATCATTTTAGGGAGTTCTCAAGTGTCCACGGCTCGAGAACTTGAAATAATTTAGTAATGATTAAACAAGATAAGATTTATCTAGAGCATTTTTAGAGGAAAGAATATTGCGCTACCGGCTATCCCGATCCCTAAGGGCCCCATGCGGTATGGACAACCCTGCTAGGCAAGGGATCCATGACTGACCAAGTTTATGCGTGCTACGACACTTACAAGACAAGTTTATATACAAGTTTATATTGTAAAACAAGTTTATGATTACAAGTTCAAGTTTATGCTTTTGAGTTTAATTTCTGTTGTGACAAGTAACAAGTTATATTATTTTATGGTTGACTGTGCATTTAAATTTACTAGACAAGCGTACCCTTGGCCATCCGGGTTTACTGCAGTGCTGGTGGTAGCAATATTCTTAGCAATGTATTTCTAGTAACTAGGGCTTGTGATAACCCTAGTTAGTTAAATTTAGCAATCCGTATGCATGTTTGGCCGTGAATTGGATATTTGTTATTCGTATAGCTAGCTCTTATAGTTTTATTTTTTCCGACGCGTGGTGAGGGTGCTAAGTTCTGCTCGGGTGAAGGCCTGCAACCCTGATCCTTTTTTGGTTTAAGAGTTATGGTCTCGATCCAGAGTAATTTATATGCTCTCTTGCCGCTCGTCGCCTTAATTTCTTTCTTGCACTTATTATTTGTTCTTCCTGTATTATTCCTGAGACAAGTACGTTGGTACCGTTTAAGTCTCGATCTGTATTTATTTTATTTATGTCTCTTTCTTCTTATGTTGTGATGCATCTGATCTATCACCTCGAGCTCCTTTGTGGTACTTGTTATTTGGGGTTCTGACCCCATTGGCTTTGCATGGCCAGGTTACACCGAAGAGAACCCGGATCTACCGCGTTTATAACAAGATGGTTCGCACTCGTAGGACTGTGGCCGAAGCTCGCGAGTAGGTTTCCTTCTTCTACCTCTCATCATGATTACTTTTTTTGTGGTATTTTGTAAACACCTGGATTTTTCAAAAATTAAAAATAAATTTTCAGAAAATTTTTGTGATTTTAACTAATTAAAATAAATATTTTCTGGAATTAAATTAATTTTATGATTTTACTAAATATTAAAATATTATGAAATTAATATTTTTGAGTGTAAAATAAAGAATTAGATATAGTGTAATTTTTCTGGAATTTATTGGACCCCATAACTATTTTTAAAGACCTAAAAATATAGTTTCTAAATTAAACCAACCTGAACCGGATTGAATCAACCAAATAAACCAAACCGAACCCTGACTGAACCCAATCCTATTGGACTGGGTCGGATCTGAACCCGACCCGACCCACTACCCGACCCGAACCTGCCTACCCTTGCTACAGTAACCACAGTGAAACCCCCGACCGCTCTCCTTCCCAGCGTCCCCCGTCGCCCGTTCGACTTCCCTCACCGGTCACCGCGCCGTCCGCCTTCCCCGCGGCCGTTCCCCTGCAGCCGCCCCGACTACTCGCCTTCCCCCGCCGTTCTGACTCCTACAACCGCCAGCCACCTATAAAACCCCTGATGCCACTACCACTTCTTCACCGCCACCTTCACCACCGTCCTCCGACGAAGGCCTCCGCCGTGGCCCCAATGCCGCCGTCGCCCGAGCCCCTCCGACGACCTTCGCCGCCGCCAGTGACGATCACGAGCAGAGCACCCGCCGCCGACCGCCGTGTCCCGTCCCGCCGCCTCCTATTACGGCAACTGACATCATCGAGGTACCCGTTTTCCCGCCCGCGTAATTCTATGTACGTTGATCCATTTTCTATTCTGTCAAATCCTGTGCATAGATCGTGTGACCCTCTCGAACCCCGTACAAATAGTTCAGGGTATCGCATCCTGTCTCGGTCGTAAACTGTGACGCAAAATCAGGAATATATTCCCAATTTCTGAAAATTCAGAATTTGTCCCAAACTCCCTAGATCATAACTGTTTTACGACCAACCTAGTTAATATTTTCAAAATTACCTAAACAATAATTTAGACTATATAACCAAGTTTTAAACCCTATTTTAGTTTATTTTAATGAGCTGTAGATTGTAATTATTTCGCGGGTGAAATTGACCAAAAACTTGGTTATTCAAAACCATGATTTTTCCCGGAACTGGGTGGGCCTCGCTAAACGAGGTAACTTGGTCGTATACAAATTTTATCGAAAGGTGCGCACTGTCAATACAGACATGTGGGATTTCGTGGAAGTTAATTTGGATGTGCGTGCACACCTGAATCAACGCGTACCCGTCGACAACGCCCCGTATCGATCCTGTTCTGAAACTCGTTATAACTTTGTGTATGCTCGTTGTTTCATAAAGAAACTTATGCCATCGGACTCGTAGAGATACGCTGGTCCTATGACCCAAGTTTGGTTCGATTCTGAGAATGTTGACAAAATCCTGAATCGTGGGCCCTACGGCTCCACTTGACGGACGATTTTGTGGTCGACTCATCAGAATCCAGTTCTGGATATTCTTTTGGGTTCGTATCGTCGTTCTGGACTTGTAGACACTAAGTTTGACAAATTTAGAGAACTTGTCTCTTGTACATTTTCCGGTGCGAAGTGGGCCACATGTGGACCCCGCTTTGACCAAAAACTGTCAAGTTTGCCCTTGTGTCCAAATTGGACTTATAGATAGGCAATTCTAGCTATTTTATATCTTCTGAGAAAGATGGTAGTATTTATTTTAGCATCCGAAGGAGTACCTGAAGATCTTGCTGTTACTGGAAATTGGAGTAATTCAAATCCCAGGCAAGTGTATGTAGAAGCATGAAATATGCTGGAAAATTGTCCACGTATTTTACAGTCTAAACCCCCCAACATACATGAAGTCCTTGTTCGCGTAAAACAGAACTTCAAGTTTGTTTGGCATAAAATAAGGCTTCAGAGCTGTACGCGTAAAACAGAGCTTCAAGGCTGTTTGGCGTAAAATAGGGCTTCCGAGCTGTCCGCGTAAAATAGAGCTTCAAGTTTGTTTGGCGTAAAATAGGGTTTCAGAACTGTCCGCATAAAACAGAGCTTCAAGGCTGTTTGGCGTAAAATATGGCTTCAGAGCTGTCCGCGTAAAACAGAGCTTCAAGGCTGTTTGGCGTAAAATAGGGCTTCAAAGCTGTCCGCGTAAAGCAGAGTTTCAAGGCTGTTCTGCGTAAAAGGTTGCTATACCTTCCTGCGTAAAGTTTAAAATATGTTGCTTTTAATGCAGCGTAAAATTGTACGAGGAACTCTTCGTATTCCTCGGATAAATTTGTCAGCCAAAGTAGTGAACCTGACATCTGACAAAAGTATTGCTCGATGATCGAGAGGACGACTGTGATGATGATTTTGCACAGAGACCCAGGTTGTCATTTAGTGACATTTTTGATACAAGTCATTTTTACGCATTCAAAGAAAGAAAAATGGAGTCTTTTGAATACGCTGCCTATTCTACATTGACAAAAATGAGTTTTTACGCTCAAGATAAGACAAAATCAGACGCTACGTCAAAATCTATTTCTTGTACAGAGCTCGAGGCATATCTCTGTATTTAATGCATGAGAGTTTGTTCTAATTCTAAAATTTGTCATGACTGGAAAAGCTAAGACTGAGACTAATACGCTCAAATCACCATCCTTGTATTTTATGCCAACCAGGCTATTTTCAACTATAGGAGTATGCCGTATGCTATCTCCTCGAAATATGCCAACTCGGCTATATTTGCAAAGGTACGTTGATAAGGCTATTTAGCCCAGAATATGCTCAATACCTAAGTCATGAAGGATAATTGGCTATTTTATGCTGGTTATCTATTATTCATGAATCATCAAGTTTTACGCAAGAGCAGTTACCTACATGGCTTGCATGCCATGATCTTCGAGAAGCAGTTATACGCGTTACCTTATAAAGGGACACGTGTCATATGCAGATTCAGAAGATTATTTAAAGTAGGTAGCAGTTGTCTTAACCGCAGCATAAAGGAGGCAATCTTCTTTACAGTTTGGCCTTTTACGCCAATAAGACAGTTATTTGGCTTTTACGCCAACCATTTTACGCAGGGGCAGTTACCTACGTGACTTGCATGCCATAATTTTTGAGAAGCAGTTATACGCGTTACCTCATAAAGGGATACGTGTCATACGCATATTCAGAAGATTATTTGAATGTGGGTAGCAGTTGTCATAACCGCAGCGTAAAGGAGGTAGTCTTCTTCACAGTTTGGCCTTTTACGCCAACAAGACAGTTATTTAGCTTTTACACCAACCAGGTAGTTATTTGATTGATCTCTATAAATAGAGACCCTGGTCATAGTAGAAAAAAGGGGGAGAATAGGTTTTTGGCTGACAACTTTGGCAACAGGAATTCGACCCTACTTGCAACTTTCCTTTGACTGGCTTTTGCCTTCAGTTCAGAGAAAGTTTGAAGCTTCTTCTTCTACAGCACTTCTTCATCATCCTATAGTCCAAAGAACAAAGTGATCGACTGCAGATCAGACTTCCATAGCAATACTTCCCCAGAATTATTTTATTGTACTTAACATCCTCGTATAGGATTATTTGTAATTTTTTCTCTTTTCTTGTTTGTAAGCAAAAGTTTCGCATAAAACTTTTTGTTTATCCAAACAAAATGGCGACTCTGCTGGGGACTCAAAACCTATCATATCCATATTACCTCTGATAGTATTTTGTATACAAATTTAGCAGACTAAAAGTTTCGCATAAAACCTTTTGTTTATCCAAATAGTGTACCTTGCCAATCTTGTAGTACTTGCTACATATTATTTTTTTGATTTATTTATATGATGTATCTGTTCAACCTAGGACCGTGTGATGTTACTTAGCATCCGAATAAGATTCGGGTGTCGACGCCGTACGCAGAGTCGTGTAACGTCACTAGAGATTGATATCGCAACCCTATATATCTTTGTGCTTGCATTATCAAGTATATCATATCGTAGGACACCTGACACTATTTATAAAATAGAATCTTCCTGAGTTATTCATGGTGATTCTGTATAGGTTACATAATTCGTGACATAGATATTACATATGCTTAGCAATCATTATGACTCGCTGCATCAGTTAGAGGTCATGATCTTGTGTGTTATGGACATGAGACATCGTGGACATGAGACGTGTGATTACATTGGGTGGGGAGAGTCTTACCATATTAAAGGCTGATTATATTATATATATAGTTATTCTAGAGGTGCCTTAGACTCTGACACATAGCTTTGGCATATGTACTGGCCCTTCGAGATATAAAATGCTGCTATGGGTTTCCCCGACACCGAGCCTATAGTAGTTTCAGCCTGAGTATGATTAATGCTCTCATTTGCATATCACGTAGCTGGTTATATAGTATGCCCTATTGATTCATTTATATACTGCATTTATTTGGCTTGAGTTATTCATGTACCTTGCTATGTCCCCTGAAGACCTGGAATCCGAATTATGTCCCCAGGTATAGCAGAGAAGATCTACCCCGAGGTATACAGGACAGGAGCAGACATTGGAGCAGTACCAGAACCAGAGGATGAGGTGATCGCCGAGGATTTCTCCTGAGTATCTGATTTATTATACTCAGTTATTTTTGTTGTTCCCTGTTTATTGAACTGATGTATCAAACTCATTATCGGGTTATTTTCCGAGATATTTTTATTGAGACTTGATGTTGCTTTATATTTCTGATATTGATCGTATTTATCTTCTGTGGATGAGATTAGTATCGTAGACCTTTACTGTTATTTTACAGGTTAAGTATACCCTGATGGGTCCATTAAATTGGGTTTGTCCATTGGAGTGTGCTGGCGGCCATTGCCACGTGTCTAGTCCCTAGGTATTTTGGGACTGGGGCGTGATATAGTTTTTTGTGGCCCATGCAGGTCTACGACTAAATTATTTTGGTTTCAACTAAGAAATTGAGCAATCATGCGATAAGGATAGGATAAGTTATAGGATCTTATCCACTTGATTGAATCGTTCTTGATATCTATATCGGATTCAAATTTTTTTGACTTGCATCCTGCCTTGATTCCCCTGTGCACCGTTTATAGTTTATTTTGGATGCAGAGTAATGAATTCACAAGCAGGCAACAAGACTCCCGTAGGAATACCATAAGTTGCAGTTGTCACCTACGACGATGAAGTGACACCAGTTGGTGGCGGACAATCATCTCAACAAAGCAATCAAGCAGATCAGCACTCTTTCAGCAGGCCCAGCAATAGCAGAGGATGCCACCACAAGGATGCGGACAAGCTTTTGCGATGACCATGGAGAATGCACAGACTCGTGGAGTAGCGAATATGCGTAAGATTTAAGTTATTCATAGCTATCTATTCCTAGTAATGCCATAGCACGTACCTGTTAATTCATGACCTTAGCCTTAAACCTAGTAATTTTGAACTTGTTAATAATTGATAACCTAGTTTTCCTAAGCTGTAGTTTTCATGCCCTAACCCGATTCCTTTACTCTTGAATTACCTAACTTTTATTGTCTAGGAAAATACTTTATTCCTTCCCAATGTGTTTAGCTTAACCCTCATCCTTCGATTTCTCCTTGATCATGATTCTTTGGTTGTGTCGTGCTTTGAACATATTTTACAACCGTGTCATCTCTTCTGACCGGTTATATTTTATTTTCTCTGATTGCGAGGATGCAATCATCTTAAGGAGGGTAGATTGTAAACACCCAAATTTTTAAAAAATAAAAAATAAATTTTCTGTGATTTTTAACTAATTAAAATAAATGTTTTCTAAAATTAAATTTGTGACTTTATTAAATATTAAAATATTATAAAAATAATATTTTTGAGTGTAAAATAAATAATTAGACATAGTGTAATTTTTCTGGAATTTATTGGACCCCAGAACTATTTTTAAACACCTAAAAATATAGTTTCTAAATTAAACCAACCTGAACCGGATTGAATCGACCAAATAAACCAAACTGAACTCTGACTGAACCCAATCCTATTGGATCATGTCGGATCTGAACCCGACCCGACCCATTACCCGACCCGAACCCGCCTACCCTTTCTACAGTAACCACAGTGAAACCCCCGACCGCTCCCCTTCCCCGCGTCCCCCACCGCCCGTTCGACTTCCCTCACCGGTTACCGCATCGTCCGCCTTCCCCACGGCTATTCCCCTGCAGCCGCCTCGACTACTCGCCTTCCCCCGCCGCTCCGACTCCCACAACCGCCAACCACCCACCTATAAAACCCCCGCTGCCACTACCACTTCTTCACCGCCACCTTCACCACCGTCCTCGGCGAAGGCCTCCGCCGTGACCCCAATGCCGCCTCCGCCCGAGCCCCTCCAACGACCTCTGCCCCCGCCAGCTTCGCTGACCGCCGTGTCCTGCGCGCCTCCTCCTATTACGATAACTGACATCATCTAGGTACCCGTTTTCCCGCGCGCGTAATTCTATGTATGTTGTTCTATTTTCTATTCTGTCGAATCCTGTGCATAGATCACGTGACCCTCTCGAACCTTGTGCAAATACTTCAGGGTATCGCGTCCTGTGTAACTCGCAAACTGTGACGCAAAATTAGAAAAATATTTCCAATTTCTGAAAATTCAGAATTTGTCCCAAACTCCCCAGTTCACAGCTATTTTACGACCAACCTAGTTAATATTTTCGAAATGTACCTGAACAGTAATTTAGACCATATAACCAAGTTTTAAACCTTATTTTAGTTTATTTTAATGAGCTGTAGATTGTAATTATTTTGTGGGTAAAATTGACCAAAAACTTGGTTATTTAAAACCATAATTTTTCCCGGAACTGGGTGTGCTCCGCTAAATGAGGCGACTTAGATATGTGCAAATTTCACCGAAAGGTGCGTAATATCAATAGGATGTGTGGTATTTTGCATAAGTTGATTTGGATGTGCGTGCATACCTGAATCAACGCGTATCCGTCAACGACGCCCCGTATCGGCCCTGTTCTGAAACTCATTATAACTTTGTGTGTTCTCGTCGTTTCACAACAAAACTTTGCTATCGGACTCATAGCGATACGCTGGTCCTGTGACCCAAGTTTGCTTCGATTCTGAGAACGTTGACAAAATCCCGTATCGTGGGCCCCACGGCTATATTTGAAGGGCGATTTTGTGATCGACTCATCGGAATCCAGTTTTGGATATTCGGTTGAGTTTGTATCATCGTTCTAGATTTATAGACACTAAGTTTGATGAATTTGGAGAACTTTATCTCTGGAACATTTTTCAGTACGAAGTGGCCATATGTGGATCCTACTTTGACCAGAAACTGTCAAGTTTGCCCCTGTATCCAAATTGGACTTATGGATAGGCAATCCTGGCTATTTCATATCTTCTGAGAAAGATGGTAGTATTTATTTCAGCATCCGGAGGAGTACCTGAAGATCTTGTTGTTACTGGAAATTGGAGGAATTTAAATCCCAAGTAAGTGTACCTTGCCAATTTTGTAGTACTTGTTACATATTATTCCTTTAATTTATTTATATGATGTATCTGTTCAACCTAGGACCATGTGATGTTTCTTAGCGTTCGAATAAGATTCGGGTGTCGACGCCGTATGCGGAGTCGTGTAACGTCACTAGAGATTGATATCGCAACCCTATATATCTTTGTGCTTGCGTTATCAAGTACGTCATACCGTTGGACACCTGACACTGTTCATAAAATAGAATCTTCTTGAGTTATTCATGGTAATTCTGTATAGGTTACAGGATTCGTGACATAGATATTACATATACTTAGCTATCATTATGACTCGCTGCATCAGTTAGTGGTCATGATCTTGCGTGTTATGGACATGAGATATCGTGGACATGAGATGTATAATTACATTGAGTGGGAAGAGTCTTACCATATTAAAGGCTGATTATATTATATATATAGTTATTTTGGAGGTGCCTTAGACTCTGACACAGAGCTTTGGCATATGTACTGGCCTTTTGAGATATAAAATGTTGCTATGGGTTTCCTTGACACCGAGCCTATAGTAGTTTCGGTCTGAGTATGATTAATGCTCTCATTTGCATATAACGTAGCTGGTTATATAGTATTCCCTATTGATTCATTTATATACTGTATTTATTTGGCTTGAGTTATTCTTGTACCTTGATATGTCCCCTGAGGACCTTGAATCCAGATTATGTCCCCAGGTATAGTAGAGGAGATCTACCCCGAGGTATACTTGACAAGAGCAGACATTGGAGCAGTACCAAAACCAGAGGACGAGGTGATCGTCGATGATTTCTCCTGAGTATCTGATTTATTATACTCAGTTATTTTTGTTGTTCCCTATTTATTGAATTGATGTATCAAACTCATTATCGGGTTATTCCCCGAGATATATTTTATTGAGACTTGATGTTGCTTTATATTTTTGATATTGATCGTATTTATCTTCCGTGGATGAGATTAGTATCGTATACCTTTACTATTTTTTTACAGCTTAAGTACACTCTGATGGGTCCATTAAATTGGGTTTGTCCATTGGAGTGTGCTGCTGGCCATTGCCACGTGTCTAGTTCCTAGGTATTTTGGGACTGGAGCGTGACATATTTAGCAAGGAGCATAGTTAGCTCCTTATATTTTTGAGACTGCGGTCAACATGATCTATATATTAGACCATGGCTGGTATATTTTTATCATGTATTATTAAACTCTGCTAGTGCATCATTTTGTATTCACTAGCTTCAAGATCATATGTGACATATAATTTGGGACGCATTTTTACTTTCATGCATGATATACTCTTGTACTTGTGTTGCTGGATTGAGATAATATGATTTGTCGGCCTTAGAAATGACGTCATAGCATGCAAGAGTTCACCCATTTATCTTCTTGACAATCTTAACACATTGTGGTTTACTTCGATATTCTACAAGGTGCGGTTGGCCATGTCAGTCCCCGTATTTATCCAGTATTCTGGGAGCGAGGCGTGACAGTTATGGTCCATAAATATACCTCGGGATTATGAATCCATTTAGGAAAAGCCTAACACCGATACACATTCCAATCATCCCGGTGTTTTGTTAGTTATGGGAAAATATTCCAAACCTGTAAGCTAGGTGACAAGTGTGCCCTAGGATTCTGATCGTATGCATGAGATACATTCAATCACCACAGCAGCGTAAAAACATTGTTCTACCAGTACTAATACTATCTACATAGGTATCGACACCGAACACACCGACGGTCAATTGTACCCGAATCTGACTTAGACGTTCGATACTGATTCAATGGTCCAATATACTATGCTAAGTATTATATAATATAAACTAAAATACAATTAGCAATGTACACTTGCCTAATTCACGTTTGGTGAAGAGTCGACGTACCGACACGAACGTGTCGAATATGGAAAATCAAAATGTCAAATAAAATAGATGAATCCGAATACTGATACATATATCAATACGAGTCTCGGATGATAAGAGAGGAAAAGAAAAACTATCCATAAGTCCAATTTGATCAAAGTACAAAAAGTCGTCGATTCAAGGTCAACTGGTCCACATGCGGGCCCCACTAGAACACGAAAATTGAGACAAGTTAGAACTTGTCCAAATTTAAGAAATAATATATCAAACAATAAAAAAAAAGTGAACTCACGGTGCTCTCAGATTCAAAATATTCGAGCTCCAGAATGCAAATTCACAGAATTGGGACGACATGGTCCCACGGGTGGCACTCCAAAAAATGTCTACGAAACTCGACGAAAATACCCACACATGGGTATTTAGACGATGTGAATCCAAAGTCATTGGTCCAGTCTTTATCCGAGGTTAGTAAAGGAAGTTGCAACCGTTATATCGACGACATCGATACGAAAATTCCACGCGGATATGTGGCAAAATTTGGTTAAAACTGGTCCTCTCTATTTTTAAATTGTTGGTATTGTCGGGGGCTATTCCGACGAGGGTGGTGGCGAGGAGGAGGGCTTGGACGAGCGCTGAGTGGCGTGACACGGCCGCAACCGCTGCTGCAATAGTGTTATTGAGACTGATGTAGCTGCCATGATTGACTAGCGGTGCAACGAGAGTCAGTCGGGGGGGGGGGGTCGCTGGCTCGAGCGGGATCGTACAGGGGTCGATCGCCGAACGATGGTGGTGGTTGTAATGATGATGAAGATGTAATGATGTTGATGATAATTAAAATGATAATTAAGTTGATGATCAGTTAGGAGGGGAAGACGAAAAATATTGGAGGAAAGAATATAAAGGAGAGAAGAGAGAGGAGGAGGGGTATATAAGGAGGAGGGCGTCTTTTTCTGCTTTATTTTTTCCATAAATTCTCTATACGATAATATAATATAATTAAATTACAAAAAAATAATATATTTGATAAAATTTTAAAACAATAACGTATTACCAATTCTATTGTCAATATGAGTGCAAGCACTCACGTCGCCAATAATAATGGCGAGATGGGCACCATAACGCCAATAAGAATGTCGACATGTTGTTTTACCTATTTTCCTATTTTTAATGATTTTTTTATAAAATGCATACAATAAAAATGCCAATAGCAGTGACGATTACCAAACCGTCATTAACATTGACGACTTGAGTGCAATATTTATTTTTTATCACTTAAGCCATTAGTATTAGAGTGGTGTTAGAAGGAATATTAAGTGTGACCATTCACTCTCTCTCTCTCTCCATTACTTTATTCACCATACCGTGTTAACTATCTCTTGCCATTAGTATCGACGTGGTATTTTTAAAAAATAAAAATGTTCTTAAGTCGTCAGTAATATATATTGGCGGTTTGAGAAAACAAGTAAAAAATTGATCATCGTCACTAGAAACAAAATTTAAAAACGTCATTGCTATTGGCGACATCAGTGCACTCATGTCGCCAATGCTAATAATGGAGATACATTACTGTTTTTATATTTCTTCAAACATATTATCTTTTTGTAATTTAATTATATTATATTATTTTATACGATTTTTTTTATTTTTATTTATTAAATACTTAAGAGAATTAGTATATAAATAATGATTAGTTAAAATTAATTAGTTTTTAAATTAATTAAATTGATAATTCAATTGTTATAATGGAGAAAATTGTTAGTTGAGTTTATTAAGTTACCTTCACGTGCGTTTTACTTAAAAAAAAATAATGTTAAAATATTATATAAAAACTAAATTAATTTAAAATTATTTTAGATATGATTTGAATATATATTAATTAGAATTTGTCATAGGTATGCTTTTAGAATTTGGATATGTGTTTAGTTAGATAATAACATATACTTTATATAAATATAATTAAAATATTAAATATATTTTATAATTTATTATAGGGTAAAGTGCAAAAAACTCCTTCCGTAATTTATGCTTTTACAATTAAAGACCCCTGGATTTAAAAAACCCTAGTATATTTATATTTGGTGCATTTTGCACCAAATTTGACTTTCTGCTGTTAACGGACGTCAAATTCGACATAAAATGACTAATATACCCCTGCCTAACCCTAATTCTAATTCTAACCCTAAACCTAATCCTAACCCTCTCTCCCCTATCCTTCTTCGACGATGGGGGCAGCGGCTCGGGGAGGAGAGGGGGTGAGGTGCAGGGTGGAGGGGGAGGCTAGGGCCGAGGGAAGCTGATGCGGGGGAGCTGCACGCGAGGGCCGGTGCCGGAGCGGCTGTGGGGGAGCTGCGCGCGGGGGAGCTACGCGTTATGGGGCGACCGCGGGGGAGCGGTGGAGTTGTGTCACTACCACATTCTGAAATAGTGGTATTTTTTATCTTTTTATTTATTATAAGTATTGTGTATATTTATTTTAAATAATTATATATATATATATATATATATATATATATATATATATATATATATATATATATATATATATATATATTAGTGTTCTTTAATGCATGAGTTAGTAGACTAGACCTAGAAGCTCACTATATGAGCCCCTGACCGAAATATAGGATTATGGATTTTAATTAGTATTATTCGGGATTAAATACTGAGGATTATAATTAATTATCGTGAATTTATTTAATTATTGTGTCTTACCGTTGCTTCGATATTTGGAGCACTACACTAACTTTTGCCTTCAACAAATTCTACACCCTTGTCCTAGACGTGTCTGTCCTCCATTCTCACCTTTGTGTAACTCATAAATATGCTCTTATGTGCTTTATTTTGGTTGCACAATATCCGTCGCAGATGTTATTTTCAAATTCCAAATAAATCCAACTTAGTATCTTTGTGCGTTCCAATCAAAATTGGAGACACAATCTTGACCCATTTTGTGCAACCCAAATTATGATAATATTCTATTCTGAGCCCTCTACGTCCATGATACTTGTATCCTATCTAATTTTAACCATATGCACTTTCAATTAATTTTAGAACACCAATTACATTAATTTTAATTAAATTGGTGTAAGGACCCAACTTGACCCAAAACTAGACCCAACACCAAACCAAACCCCCACTCATACCCTCAAGACTCATACTAAATACCACACACCCTTTTCATCCACTACATCACACCAAATATGGTGTTTTCCCCCATTTAATCCAAATTTCCACTTTATGTGCAATTTTCTAATTGTTGAGGACTTTTATGCAAAAGTGCATTGAGGTGTCCACACCCCATTGGACCAAACACATGTAGAAACACCCATTTCCTTCATTGAGTTTTTTTTATAATTTTGGAGTGTGCAACACTCAACCCCTCATCAAATTCTAGCCATCCATTTCAAACAACACCATCCTAGCCCTTTAAAATTCTACATGTAGAAAAGTAACCCCTTTCCCAAAAAGCAAACCTCATTCCAAGGTGTACTTGGGCGGCCCAAATCCCTAGGCCTACATCACCCATTTCTCCCTACATATATATACAACATTTTTCTCCATAATTCTCATCACCTCCACCTACACATCAACCCACAAACCCTAAACCAACCCTAGCCGAACAGTTCCCTTCCCCGGCCATCTTCCCCGGTGATCACCCGCCGGATCGCCGTATGACAGTGACTGGACACCTTCCTCCGCCTGACCCGTAGTCCGCCTGAGCACCACCATCACCATTAACACCACCCCGGCTTTCTCCAGCGCGGAGCCTTCATCCCCGACCGACTCACCCTCCTCTCCCCTACTTCCTCCGGTGATTACCAACCCCGAGCCGCCTCTCCCGTCGACCCCGTGAAGCAATGCAGCCCGACAGCAGAGCCTCCACCTTCATTCTTACCTCCTCGTCGACACAGTGCTCTACCAGATCCCGAGCCTCGACGTCCCTCATGACCTGAGCAACGTCTCCTTCCCGTCTTCTTCCCTCGCCTGAACATCTCCTCCACAGTCGATCTCCAACCCAACGACGAGCAACCCTTCCCTTCTTTTCCCCGACCACCCCCGCCATTGACAGCACCCACGACTTCATCTCCTCCTCTTCCACCATTCTTCTTCGGTCAGGACCTCACCACCACTACCCTCTTTCATGTTCTCCCCGACATCCTTATCTACCGTCCCCGTTCTTCCCTCGTCCAACAGCCCTGCTCGACTGAACCGCCGAGCCCTCGCCTGAGTTTTCCTCTCCGGCCATCCCTAGTATCACTACCCAATTCTAGAAAATAGGGTTTTTTTATTTTATTTTGGTAAATTTTGTATTGTATATAATTAATTATAATTATATTTAATTAGTGATTGTATTATTTTTATTTGATTATTTTAGGGTTTTGGCTAGCCTGGACCCATGTCAGACCCTAGTGGACCCATGTCCGACCCAACCCACACCCTTGTGAGACTTATTTTTGGGTTTAGAATATTTATTATATTTTTAGTGGGTTAGTTGAAGAGATTTGGAGTTAGTTTGAGTGCTTTTGGAACCCGAAACCCAAACCCAAGTGAGAGGAGGGCATTTTGGACATTTGGAGACTTTGGAAACCTACTTTACCACTTGGCCGGCCTATTCCCAGCCCCATTCCCGTACACCATAGCAGCCCCTCCCCATTTCCTTCTTCTTCTTCTTCTTCTTCTTCTTCACTTCTTCTTCTTCTCAACTTCTTCTTTCTTCTTCTTTCCTTCTTCCAAGTAAGTTCTCTCCATTTTTCTTCCTTCCTTCTTCCATTCCTTATTCTTTTGTATGAACCCTAACCTTATAAGTTTCCCTAACGTAGGTGTTTAGATCCTAGATTTAGTGTGGTGGCTAGATTTGGAGGCTTTGAGCTTGAGGGAGGTGATTTCAAGTGGATTGGAGACTTTGGCCTTGGGATTTCAACTCCCAAGAGGTAAACCCTAACTTTCCCCTTGGTAATTACTCTTATGTAGTGTAATTAGTGGTTTAGAAGCTTCCTAGACCCTAAGCCTACCCGTGGAAGGAAGTTGAAACTAGTTTGGTTGAGTTTAGAGACTTTGACATTAGATTTTATGTTAATTTCGGGTGGAATCGAATTGGCCTAATTTTGGGTGATGCCTTAGATTAGACGGACCTAGGTAGACGTTGTTGGGTGTCTTGAGGGTGAGTGCGTGTCTCCGTTCGGACACATGAAGTCGTGTCGCGAAGAAACAAACGTTTCGGGCGAATTCGGGGTTTTCGTCGTCGCCGGTTCTAAGTGCGTGCGCGTTTTTGTCACGGGCCTAGAATCGATGGGGTAGCATTTTTTCTAGGATCTAGACATCGTTTAGAACCCGTGGATAAATTTTGGGCCAATTCTGAGTTGGTTTGGTGTGCATTTCAGGAGATTTTTCGAACTACACACCGCGTGTTCGTCGAAATGACCAAACGGCCATTTTGACTTGGTTTCCTAGTTTTGGGCTTGTGCGCGCGTTGGGTTAGCTTCGGAGAGTATATGCTAGAATTCTCGGATCATATTTTATATATATATATGTATTCGTGTGCGTGTGGGTCGTTGGGCGCGCGTTGGTGAGTGGGGTGTGTTGTTTGTGTGTTGTGTGCATTGTGGTTGAGTGTATATGTGTATATATATATATATATATATATATATATATATATATATATATGTATATGTGTGTGTGTGTGTGTGTGTGTGTGTGTGTGTGTGTGTGTAAGTGTGTATATATATATATATATATAGATATGTGCATGTATATATATATTTGTGTGTGTGTGTATTTATATACATAAGTGTTTGATAAGTGTTTGTGAGTGTGTATATGTGTGTATAAATATATATGTTAGTGTGTGTGTGTTAGAATATATATATATATAGAGAGAGAGTTGTGTGTATATCTATATGTATGTTTGTATATATATATACGTATATATCTGTGCGTGTGTGTGTGCATGTGGCTGCGAGGCAGTGCAGCACAGCTAAGGGGGGCAGGCAGCAGCGTGCAGCAGCAGCGGTAAAAGCAGCAGCACAGCAGCAGTAAAAGCAGCAGCAGCTAGCGGCGTTTGTGCAGCACATCGCGGCTTAGCTTAGTGCGGGTAGCGAGGGAGAAGGAGTGATATATATATATATATATATATATATATATATATATATATATATATATATATATATATATATATAAATAGATTGATAGATTGATAGGATATATATATTAATAGATAGATAGTTAGGTTGTTAGATAGATAGCTAGATAGATAGATAAGTAGTTATATAGATAGATAGATAGATAGATAGATAGATAGATAGATAGATATAGTTAGATATCTATATCTATATATATATATATATATATATATATATATATATATATATATATATATTTGAGAGTGGGTATAAGGTATGGGTATATATGTATGTGTTTGTGAATATATATATATATATATATATATATATATATATATATATATATATATATATATATATATATATATATATATATATATATATATATATATATGCATATAGATATTTAGGTATGTATATATATATGTTAGATATTTTCTAGCCTAGATTATTAACTAGGTATATATCTATAAGCTTAGATAGCTAACTAGAGGGGTAGTTAGAGAGGTGTTAGAGCGATATCTCAATACCTTGGGATACCGAGGTATCTCAATACCTTGAGATATCCAAGGTATTGAGTTTCGAGCGGGGTATTTGAGCAATAGCCTAGGAATAGTATTAGAGTAAATTTATATGTATTGGTATATATATTTACGTGTGCTAGCATAGGTTTTAGCGGGTTTAGGCGGGGTGCGTGGCCTAGGGCAAGATATCGGATACCGAGGGTATCCCGGTATCTCGAGGAGGCGAGTTTGAGAGTTTACTAGCTTAATGAGCTAGTTTTGACAGAATTTCAGGGGCACCCTAGTTTGACCTAGCTTTGACCATAATTGTCCTCGTTGACCGTAAAAGTCAATATTTGACCTAGTTTTGACCTAGAGTTGACTTTTTGGACCCCGGGTTGACTTTTTGGCCCGAATTTCACCGGTTTGACCCGTTCGACCTAGAATAACCCTAGAAGCCTGTTTTTAATTATTTTATATCAGTTTAACTCCTTAGAACCCTGTTTAATCTTGCTTTTCACAATAGATTCTTGCGATACCGGTCCGGATCTCGATCCTCATCAATTGCTCAGGACATCAAGCGAGTACCTACCTCTGATAGTTTCCATTTTATGATAGCATTTATATCACCTATTCTAGAACTATAATACTTGATTCTGACACATTATTACACGAGATGGTACTAGTGGATCCCGTCATGAGATGCTATCCTCCTTACAGTGTTCAGCGGGTACTCTATGACGTGTATTGCATCATGTGCTTCGGGTATTGATTCTCATGTGCTATCATGTGCTTCTTGTGCTCTCGTCTTCATGTGTGCGAGCTATTATCATGTACGTAGCGTGTCGTGGTTGGATCCAAGAGTATTAGTGGGGGAGGGGAGTAGAAGTTGGTTATGTGATCAAAGCCAAACAGTATTCATGTGTATGTCGGTTATGCAACTCACGCATAACGGAGTTATCATAGTTTTTTTTATGTGCAACCTAAGCCGATCACATAACGAACTTGTGCTCAAGGCACTTAGCTAATATTCATATTTTCTCACATGCAGTTACTTTTCCTCTGCTTGTATTGTTCTCCAGTTTATATTGCAGCTACTTATTCTGCTCCAGCATGTATTTATTTTCCTGTGTATCTTGTATACTTTTTTTATTGCTAGTCATATACACCTTACCATATATTTGGCGTTGCTTTCAGAGTTATGTACTTCGCTCCAGTCCTGACTGGGCATATTTTTTCCAGAGGATCCTGAGGATTTCTGCCCGACTTTCTATGGGCCGGGTGTCGACGAGGGTTGTGACCCCGAGATCGAGGAGGAGTGTGCCGAGGAGACACCGTTAGCGCCCTAGTTAGCTAGGTGGATTTCCTGGGTTGTTCCCAGTTGTTATTTGGACTATTTTACTTATTCTTTTGATGCTGTGAGATGTTGTAGACTATTATAGACTTGGACTGTATATTTTGGATATTGTCTTTCTCTCTTTGGTTCTGGTTTCCTTTTTGCTATTATATCATGCTTTTATTCTTCCCCTAGATTATTGTGATTGAGTATTCATATATATATTATGTGGTTGCCCTCCTTTTGGAGAGGATATTGACAGATGTTTGTGAGATATATAGATTTGTTTGACCTAGAACGAACCTCGCAGCGTTCTATCACCGATTCTACGGCGTAGGCTGGACGTACCCACGACTCATGCCCGATTTTCGGGTGCGGGTCGTGACACCTGGTCCTCCTCCTCATCATCATCATCACCATTATCATTATCATCATCATCATCACCAGCATCATCATCACCATTATCACAATCATCATCATCGTCGTCATCATCGTCATCGTCGACCCGTCGACACCCCCGATCGCCTGAGCAGCAGACACAGGAGCAGCCGAGCCTCCACCGTGATAGCATCACCTCGACGTCGAATACCCCGTGCACGTGCAGGCTGAGACCAAGGGTCGAAGTGCTTCTCTTATGATTTTTCGTATGTGAGTAGCGTTAGGTTTTAGCGTATCGTTTCATGATACGTTAGATGTTCATTACGAGACCCCATGCAAATAAACCTAGTAACTCGTACGTGTGTGTGTGTGTGTATGCATATAATATTAGTTAATATATATATAAATCATGGATATATATATATAAGTAATCAATTGCTAGTAATAGTTATGACTATAATGTGTATATATGCTGTATGACCCTAGGTTAACTATGGATTTTCTCGTATAATTGTATGAGACCATAAGTGTTAATTATGGATATCCCGTATTTACATTGACCATGTGACCCTGAATAATTGTGAACTGCCTGCCTTATGTACACTAACGTACTGGCTAGACGTGTTAGTGATTGACTGTCTGATTATGCACAGCATAGAAGACATAACACCCGTGCATTTAGACGCACACTTGACCCTGCTAGTTGACTAGTATCACCCTGGCGTAGTCTCTGAGTTCAGAGTAATTGTGTTTTTTTGTATGCTAGTGTAACGACTGATGCTGTATTATATTGTATTATTTATATATAGGACCATTAGATCGTCCTGCGAGACTTTAATAGCAGGATATTTGTATTATCAGCTAAGGAGCCCAAGCGAGTACATTCTTTGATAGTTTCTTATTTATGATATCCTCTATGTTCATTATATTTAGTGTGGATATCCATATTTCTTGGCATGATGGTTACACAGATTGGTATATTCGGATCTCGTCATGAGATGTTATTCCTTGTATATGGTGTATCTTGTACAAGTCTTATTTTATTGATTATCTTGTACATGTACAGACACTGATTCTCGGGAAGACTAGCTATCTTCTTGGAGAATCCCGTGCCATAGCGTACCATGGTTGGATCTACTATACCAGTCGGGGGTGGAGAGTATTTTAGTATAGATATGTGATCATACCCTTCATGTACAAGTCTTGTTTTCATGTTAGTGTTGGTCATACACCGCACGTATGACTAACCAGGCCATTATTCATGTACAAGTTCCCAAGCCGATCACATGTTAAAGCTAATACTCATACACTTAGTCATTAGTATTCTTGTTTATTATCATATTGTTCATTCCAGTATTTATTTCCCGTATTTTCTTTATTGTGTATATCTTGTACATGTATATGCATCTTTTATATTTACATCTATTTACTGCTACATAGTTTATATCATTAATTTAGAACTGCTATTAGAGATGTACTTCGTTCCATCCTGACTGAAAATATTTTTCCAGACTACGACTTAGAGGACTGGTGTCCGATATTTTATGGATCACATGGAGAGTAGCTGCTGTCATGACCCGCACCCGGAATTTGGGCATTAGTCGTGGGTACATCCAGCCTACGTCACAACATCGACGGTAGAATGCTGTCTAGATCTCAATAATACTAACATAACTCACAACCTGTCAATAATATCAACTCCATAAGGAGGAAAATAAAATAAACATCTCTCAACATCTCATAATGTATACTCAATCACAACAACTATAAGAGTATAATGCACGATAAAAGATAAGAAGAATGACATAGTTAAATACCATATCTCAAAATAAAGATAAACCACAGTCTAGCTGTCTAACATAAAGTCTCCACAAGTCCCAACATAAACTCAGAATAAGTCTAAACATAAACTAAAATAAACCTCAAATAAGTCTCAGTGCATGAGATAAATACTGTCTAGATAGCTGCAGGTAATGTCTCCTCTAAAGGAATAGTCTACTCTAAGATCTCTGGTGTGTAGTTTATATCTATACCTGGTCCATAATGTGTGGGACATAAGTCCTCAAGATCCTCTGAAAAAATATATCCAGTCAGAATTGGAGCAAAGTACAAGCATTAAAAACAGTTCCACATATATTGACAAAAACTATAATGCAGTATAAAAAAATACAAGATAGATATGAATACTAGCAATAAGAAATACTGGAATAAAGAAGTACTGAAATAAAGGAATACTGGAGCATATCATCATCAATGTACATCTAGCAATGAATAGAAATACAAGTGCAAGCTAAAACAATGAACTAGAATATAAATGAGTACTAGAACAATAACTAGAACATAAGGAATTCTAGATCAATATACTAGAGATACGTGTCAAGAACATCTAGCTAAGTGTGTGAAACATCAGAATATCATGTGATCGGCTTGGGACTGATCAGACTTGTTACATATGATTAGCTATGATTCATGTAAGGTCAGGCTAACCATCCGGATAGCTATGATGCGAGCAATAGTCAGGCTAATCACATATAACAGGCTATGAGGCATATAATGGTCAGGCTGCACCGACGTGAGGTGTGGGTGAGCTATGATGCATGTAGAGTTAGGTATGATCACATAAGCTACTAATATTTTTCCGTTTCCCCAGCTAGCACGATGGATTCCAATCATGACTCCTCGTGACTGGTTTCGTTGATGCCAACTTGTGTAAACAACAGTGTCAGAATCATATACACTATACAACTAGAATTATAGAGATAATCAACATAATAAAAACTGTCAGAGAATGTACTCGCCTCTGGTCCTTAGTTGGCAATACCAATGTCCTGTTTCCAAAGTATCGTCTGAATGATCAAACAGTCCTATAGACATATAATACAATATTGCATCAGACATTACACTAACACACACAATCAAAATACAATGAACTCAGAGACTACGCTAGGGGGTGCTACTTGTCATCTATAGGGTCAAGTGTACGTCTAGTTGTATGGGCGTCACGTCTGTAATTACTGTGCATAATAGACAATCAATTAATAGGTCAGTGTAACTACGGGATATCCGTGATTACACTCGGGTCACCTAGTATATATATAATTATACATAGTCTTAACTAGCATATAACATTAATACTTATAATATATGTGTACACCAAATAAATACATATACCATATATATATGTATATATACTAATTGAATTCATATACTATATACTATATATATATATATATATATATATATATATATATATATATATATATATATATACCAATTATATACATATTAAATATATACTAAATATAGATACTAATACATATATACTAATACATACATACTATACCAAATATACTATATGCGTATATTAAATCATAAAAAATACGTATGCATACTAATGAGAACTACGCATATGTGTGTACATGTATGCAAGAGGGAGAACTCGAACTTGTGTACGCGGGACAAGGCGCTCGTGTCGAGGTCGTCGACGGGGTGCTCGGTTCTGTCGAGCGGGTCGAACTCCGGCGTGTTCTGGCCGGTCGACGTCGGCTTCCGCAGGTCTCCGGTGTTGTGCATACGTCGTCGACGAGTGGACAGCAGGTTTCTGGGCGGTCAGCGGCTTGGTGCAGACGCTGGGTTGGGCAGCGGGCTTTTTCGGTCGACTTCAGCGGGTCTCTAGTGTTCAGGTGGAAAGCGGCCTCTGATCGACGTGGAGGAGGAAGGAGAGGCGGAGTCGACGGTAATGATCCAGTCGACGAGGTGGCTCGGCGAGGTTCAGCGGGGGGGGGGGGGGGGTGCAGCATCGTGTGAAGGCGGGTTGGGAAGTGCAGCGGGTTCTGGTGGAGTCGACGAGGGCGGACGGGAAGGGTGGCGTATAGAGGAGAATGGCGGACGGGCCTGGAGGGTGCAGCGAGTGAGTCTGGGATGGCGAGCTCCAGCGAGGGGGTTCGGGACTCCGGCGGGTAAGGGTTGGGGAAGGAGATGAATAGGGAAGATGGAAAGGAAAATAAAGTCGGCTGTGTATGACTTTTGGTTGAAGGGATTTAAAGAAAAGAAAAAAAAGGATTATTTATATATGTGTATAGTATTGGGTTGACATAGAAATAGGGCTTGGTCAAACCCTTGGAAAAAATGGCTTGTCATTGAGATATTTCAAGGGCTAGGATTCAAATAGATTCAAAATAAATGGCTATGATTGCATTTGGTTCAAAGTTTGGAGGGCCATGGTTTAAGGAGGTTGATGTTGAATTACACACTCCCAAAATTTATGAAAAAATTCACATGAAGGAGAAATAGGTTTCTTTACGTGTCATGTCCAACGGGGTAGACACCTTAATACACTTTTGCATAAAAGTACCCAATAATTAGAAAATTGTATAAAGTTAGATTTATGGTTTAATTTAATTAAAATAAATATAATAGGTGTTCTAAAATTAATTAAAAGTACATGGGGCTAAAATTAAGTGGGACACAAGTGTCACGAATGAAGTAGACTCAGAATAAAATATTATCCTAATTTGGGTTGCTCAAAATGGGTCAAGATTGTGTCTCCAATTTCGATTGGAACACACAAGGGTACAAGGTTTGATTTATGTAGAATTAAATATAATTATTTACGATGAATATTGTGCGACTAAAATGAAGCAAAACAAGGCATAATTATGAGTTATACAAAGATCAAACTAGAAGACTGGCACGTCTAGGACAAGGGTGTAAAATTTGTTGGAAGGCAATGCCTAGTGTAGCGCTCTAATTATCGAAGCAACGGTAAAGTACAACAATCAAATAAAATTATAGCAATTTAAATAGAAATAATTATCATGCAATCATTAACACATTAAGTTATGAAAAGACAAAAATACCCCTAATCTGAAATATGGTAGTGACAAGTCTACCCTCCTTAAAAGAATTTCATCCTCGAAATTAAAATAAACTAGCACAAGAACAAACAATCAAACAATAAATTATACCTCAAGTATCGAAGAGATACAGATACTGCTCACGCATTTCGTCCTCTCTCTCCCAGGTTGACTCGCCTGAAGAGTGATGTCTCCATGCAACATGAACCAAAGGAATAGTTTGGTTCCGCAATACATTCTCTCTACGATCCAAGATCTCAATGGGTTATTCAGGATAGCTGAGTGTCGGTCCAACCTCGATCTCCGAGTGATCTAGTACGTGACTAGGATCTACTACGTACCGTCTCAACTGCGACACGTGGAACACGTTATGCACTCCATCTAGAGTAGGCGGCAAGTCAAGTCTATAGGCCACTGCATCGACCCTTGCAAGAATACTGAAGGGCCCGATGTAATGTGGACTAAGCTTTCCGTCTCTACCAAAACGAATCGTGCCCCGTGTTTGAGAAATTCGTAGGAAAACCAAATCGCCAACCTAGAACAAACACTCTTAACACGCAATCTAAAACAAAATAATCAAAAACCAAATATAATAAAACCTATACCTGAAACTCTAGGGGTCTACGGTGGCTATCAGCCTAATGCCGCTGTCTGTCCTGCGCCACTCGCAGTCTGTCTCTGATGAGTTTTACCTTTTCTGCTGCATCCACTACCATTTCTGGTCCTAATAAAGCTCTCTCTTTGATATTATCCTAGGATAATGGCGTACGATACCTCTGTCCATATAAAGCCTCGAATGGTGACATCTCAATGCTGGCCTGGTAGTTTTTGTTGTAAGCAAACTCTACTAGGTGTAGATAATCCTTCCAAGAACCTCTGAGATCCAAAACGCAAGTGCTTATCATGTCTTTAAAAGTCTGAATAGTCCTTTCAGACTGTCCGTCTGTCTGGAGGTGATACGCGGTACTGAACTTGAGCTGAGTGCCCGAGCTAGCCTGCAGACTCCTCCAGAAATAGAAAGTAAAACGACTATCCCGATCTGAGATGATACTCATAGGAACTTCGTACAATCTGGCAATCTGCCGCACGTACATCTCTGCTAGCCTCTCTGTCGATGTACCCACTTTGAATGGTAAAAAGTGGGCTAATTTGGTCAACCTATCTACGATGACCCAAATTGTGTCCTTTCCTCCTGGAGAACGTGGAAGCCCTGAAACAAAGTCCATAGTCACGTGCTCCCACTTCTATTCTGGAATGGGTAAAGGTTGAAGCAATCCACCTGGCCTCTATCGATCTGCCTTTACCTGCTGGCATACTAAACATCGGGATACAAAGCGTGCTACCTCGTGCTTCATACCATACCACCATACATGCTTCCTCAGATCTTGATACATCTTGTTGGCACCAGGATGCATCGAGTACTAAGAGCGATGTGCCTCCTGTAAAACCTCTTCGTGTAGATCTCCACTCGGCACACACATCCTTGTACCATGTTGTAAGGACCCATCATCTACAATAGTAAAGTCATCTGTCAATCCTGTCCGAACTTGTGCCCTGATACTCCTCAGAGTCTCATCATCATACTGTGCAGCTTTAATTCTGTCCATCAGCTCTGATTGTATCTGCAATCCCCATATCTGAATCCCAATACCTGGAACTAGCACTTCAACTCCCAAGCTCTCAAGATCGGCCAATAAGTGTCTATATGTAGTCAAGTATATAGCCATCATATACCTGCTCAAGGCATCGGCGACTACGTTGGCCTTTCCTGGGTGGTACTGCAATGAGATATCAAAGTCTTTCATCAACTCTAACCACCTTTTTTGCCTCATATTCAGCTCCTTCTGTGTAAACACGTACTTCAAGCTTTTGTGGTCCGTGAAGACCTCCGTACGCTCTCCGTATAGATAATATTTCCCCAGCTTTAGAGCGAAGATAACTGCTGCTAACTCCAAATCATGGGTGGGATAGTTCTTTTTATGAGGGCATAATTGTCTTGAAGCATAGGCAATTACTTTTTCGTGCTGCTGAAGAACGCATCCCAAATCTTTTCCTGAAGCATCACTGTAGATAGTGAATCCACCTATCCCTGATGGCAACGATAAAACTGGCGCTGTCGTCAATCTCTTCTTCAGCTTATCAAATGCGGCCTGACATTCCTCTGTCCAGACAAAATCCATATCTTTCTTGGTCAGCCTAGTCATTGGCTCTGCAATCTTGGAGAAATCTTGTACAAATCTCCTGTAGTATCCTGCTAGTCCGAGAAAACTCCTGATCTCAGCTACCGAACTGGGGGTAGCTCATGACTCCATTGTTTTGATCTTCATTGGGTTAACTGAAATTCCGTCACCCGTCACCATATGTCCAAGAAATTCAACCTTGTCAAGAAAGAACTCACACTTTTAAAGCTTTCTGTACAACTCCTTTTTTCTGAGAGTCTCTAAGACCATCCTCAGGTGCTCTTCATGCTCTTCTGGGGTCTTCGAGTACACTAGAATATCATCGATGAACACCACTATGAACTTGTTAAGGTACTGGTGGAATATCTTTTTCATCAAGTTTATGAATACTGCAGGTGCATTGGTTAAACCAAACGACATTACTGTGAATTCAAACTAGCCATACCTAGTTCGAAAAGCTATTTTCGGTATGTCTTCCTTCTTGACCTTCACCTGGTGATAGCCTGACCTCATGTCTATCTTTGAAAATACCCTTGCTCCGCTCAATTGATCGAAAATATCATCTATCCTCGGCAGCGGGTATTTGTTCTTGATAGTGAGGTTGTTCAGAGCTCTATAATCGACACACATGCGTACCGTGCCGTCCTTCTTCGGTACAAATAATACTGGAGCTCCCCATGGTGATGAACTAGATCTAATAAAACCTTTGTCCTGTAGCTCCTCAACTTGCTTCTTCAGTTCTACCAACTCATTATTGTTGACTCTATAGACATGTTGCGAAATAGGCTCCGCTCCTGGTATCAAGTCTATAGAGAATTCAATATCTCTGTCTGGCGACAAACCTGGTAACTCCTTTGGAAATACTTCCAGGAACTCCGCTATCAGTGGATGTGGTAACTCCTCTTCTTCCATCCTGGCTCCACAAAAGGTGCCTCTGCTCCGCTCTGCTGCTTCTCTGGCTACCTCGAACTCTAGCTCTCCTAGCGGTCAAAATATTACTCTACCTCCGTGACAATCTATAGAAGCATGGTGTCTACTCAGCCAGTCCATTTTGAGTACAATATCGTATCCCAGAAGTGGCATGACGAGTAAACTCACGCTCAACTCTCGGCCTTCCAATGACACTCTCCGATCCTTGCAATAATCATGGACTAGGATAATGCCTCCTCCTATCGTGATCTTGCAAGTCCTATCAAATGATTCTATTTCTAAATGATGCTTAAGGACATAAGATATAGATACGAAACTATGGGAAGTGTCAGAATCAAATAATGCAAGTACTGGAATAGAATCGAGAGAAACTGAACCTGAAATCATGTCTCCAGCTGGCTCGGCCTCCTCGGTCGTCATGGCGTAAGCTCGTCCCTGTGGTGCTCTCTGCTGCTGCTGGTGCTGATCAAACCTCTACTGATGTGGTGAAAGTGGAGGTCCTCTCTGCTGACCTTCTGGTATAGTAGGTACTTTGGCTGGTCCTCTCGGAACGATTGTTGTAAAACCCCTATTCCTAGAGACCGTATTTACCTTTTTTAATTAATTATTAATTTAATTATAGTAATTAGTGGATAATTAGGAGAAATATATTTTATTTTATTTTTATTTTAGGTGTTTGTGAATTTAGGAGATTTATGGGGCCATTAGAAATTTTTTCGAATTTATTCCATGTAGGAGACCCTTTGGACAGTTGCTAGCTTAATGGTATGCATTAGTATAATTCTAGATTTTTCTATGGGTATATATATATATATATATATATATATATATATATATATATATATAAGAAAAACAAAGAAAAAGAAATAGAAAAATAAAAAGAAAAAGAGTTAGAAAAGAAAAGAAAAGAAAGGAAAAATAGATATTATATCTCTCTTATTGGATCCTTAGCCCTCTACCCAAACCCACTTAGCTAAACCCGCTACTCCTAAGAACCCACCCGCTGGTTTAAGCACAGCAAACTCGGCCTTTGCAAACACACAGCAGCAACCCGCCTAGTGAGCCACACCCGTGTCACAACCCAATTCTGTAGAATCAATTGAGGCGTCCCCCGAATCGTGACCGCCGTGCGGGCCTGGGGTTGCGCCCATACAAGGCTTTAATGATTTGCATAGCAAGCACATATTCAGAGTACGCAGATAAATTGAAACACAGATTTGAAACATGGAAAAGTTCTCTTTATTGATAATGAACATCTATTACAAACTCTTGAACGAGTTAGCTAATATGCCGAACGACTTACAAAAGAGATGACTCAAAATGAGATAGCAGTCCTGTACATTATATCCCTTTACTAAACTTCAAAAGATATAGACCTCCAGGCTGGAGGATAGCTTTGCCACGGAGCTGCATTTGTGTATGAAGAGTTGCAGCTTCGGACTTCAAAAGGCTTCAAGGGCGCGGTGAAGATGCGCCAACAGCTGGTCTGGACCGGGAAGACGACTTCGGCTCCTCGCTCAGTTCACCTTAGTGTGGAGAACCTGTTTCAACGAGGGTCAGCATATCTAAACATTCTGGTGAAGGCGAGCTAGCCGAACTATACCAATCAACACGTTGTTTTAGTGAAGCATGCATATTTGTGGGTTTCTATCTTACCTTAGTTCATTTACAAGTAAGCAGCATATAGAATTTACTGAAATGAACGTGCCACCGTTCGATGGATTTTACCTGCCCGTCTGAATGACCTGCACAATACTTACCATGCCTTCCCTGCCACGAAGACACAAGTTAGTATGCAACAGGTTTAAATATACACAGGGATCACTGGCTTAATGCCACAAAGGGACGGTTTATAGTCTCGGGACAAGAATGTTATGCAACGCAGGTGGCGAGCCCCGCTACATAGCATCCCGTCCATGACAAACGACTATACGAACTCTTCCGCCCGGATCGGATCGGCCCCAGTGCCCTGGCGGCCGTCCGCGGAAGCCAAAATACCTTGTGCACAAGTTGTCCGTGATCAAGCACATTTAGTTCGAATTATTTCACACGAATTTACAAACAAATTTCGAACGAATAGGAGCAAGCTCCATAGCCAAACGGTTTTGCATAGTCTTACTGATCAATCTATGCCAAATTAAAGTGTGTTCCATATGCATAGCACAATTTATAGAAGAAACATGTATTCTAACTAAAATTGAAATATATGTTGAACATTCCAAACGAATAAGCATGCAGTGTAAGTAATCGTTCCCAAGTTGAATGACAAGCAATACAAACCAAGTCTATTCCCGTATTATCTTGGTATGTTTTATTATTACTTGGTATCGTTTGATCGGGGCGAAGGAGTGAAGCTTGGAAGCAAGGCTAGCTAATCGGGTTGGTAGCCACTCACTTAGAAGTTGGAAAGAAGAAGGAAAGAGGCGCTTTACGACTCCGCTCGCAAGCCGTCTACTGCTCGTTCACCTGCACACGAACAGCTCGATTAATACTTCTTTCCCTCTTTCCATCTCGGAATTGAAGTGCAGTTCAATGAACGAAAACTGTTGAAATTAGTTGATAATTTTATTGATTGTCTCATTGGCATTATATAGCCTTACAGTCATTAATACAATAATTTCAATCACTATGACAATAATCTCATAATGGAATATCCTGTGACATATTCTGGCATCCCAAATATGTCCTCAGGATATTCCCATGTGCTTATACTATACTTAAATATGACAACCAACATACCATATCAACACTCTCCCTCAAGATGGGTGAAAGATATTCACTAAGCCCATCTTGTCACATCCTCTAATCATGCTCACTGAGGCGAGTCCCTTGGTTAGTCCATCTGCTACTTGATCCCTGGTTGAAACATGGCCAAGCTCCAGTAATCCTCTATCCAACTTCTCTTTGATGAAGAATCTATCAATCTCGATGTGTTTGGTCCTGTCATGCTGTACTGGATTGTTGGCGATACTAATAGCTGACTGATTGTCACACCACAGCTTCATCTTGGCTCCTTGATCCAGCTTCAGCTCCATCAGCATATTCTTCAACCATAGCAGCTCTGCAACTCCCAAGGCCATAGCTCTGTACTCTGCTTCAGCTGTCGATCTGGCCACCACAGACTGCTTCTTACTCCTCCAGGAGACCAAGTTACCTCCTACAAATATGCAATATCCCGAGGTAGACCTCCTGTCATCAGCACAACTAGCCCAGTCAGAATCATAGTAGCCCTCGATGCTCACGTGATTGTTCTTCCTGAATATTAGTCCCTTCCCGGGAGCACCTTTCAAGTACCTCAGAATCTGGTACACTGCATCCATATGACCCTTCCGTGGGTCATGCATGTAGCGGCTCACCACACTTACTGCAAAGCAGATATCAGGATGTGTGTGGCTCAAATAGATCAACTTGCCAACCAGTCTCTGGTATCTGTCCCGATCAACTGGTTCTCCAGCCTCAGCATCAATCTTGAACCTCTGATCTATTGGTGTCGCTGCAGGTTTGCACCCCAATATTCATGTTTCTGTGAGAAGGTCCAGTGCATACTTACCTTTGAGAGAGAACAATCCCCTCTGCTTCTCGAGCAATCTCAATCCCAAGGAAGTACCGAAGAAGGCCGAGATCCTTCACCTCGAATTCCTTGCCAAGCTTTCCTTTGAGTTGGACGATCTCCTGCTCATTATCTCCTGTGATAATCATATCGTCCACATACACCGCAAGCATGGTGATGTGGCCTCCACTCCGACGGAAGAACACAGTATGATCAGCATTGATCTGCTGATATCCCATCCCTATCATCGCCCTTCTGAATCTGTCAAACCACGCTCGAGGAGACTGCTTCAGTCCATAGAGGGACTTTTTCAACCTGCAGACCTTGCCTACTGTCTGATTGGTGCCAAATCCTGGTGGTATCTCCATGTACACCTCCTCTACTAGACCTTCGTAAAGAAATGCATTCTTCACATCCAGTTGGTGTAGCTTCCATCCACCATTCGCTGCCAGAGAAATCAGAGTCCTGACAGTGCTCATCTTTGCAACTGGTGCAAAGGTCTCGTCATAGTCGATGCCGTACGTCTGACTGTATCCTTTGGCTACTAGTCGAGCTTTGTAGCGATCAATCTGTCCATCTGGGTTCTGCTTTACGGTAAAGACCCACTTGCATCCAACTGCTCTCTTCCCCTCTGGCAGTCTCACAAGCTCCCAAGTGTGGTTCTTCTCCAGAGCTCCCAACTCCTCGTGCATTGCCGCTTTCCACTTTGGATCGTTCTTGGCAACCTGCCAATTGTTAGGTACAGTAATACTATCCAAAGATGCTATAAATGCTCCATGAGAAGAAGGGATATGGTCATAAGATATAAACTAAGCAATATTCCAACCATATCTGTTTGGAGGATTTTCTGCATTGCTGCGAGTGGTCCTCCGTACAGATAGTGGTGTGGGAGGAGTATTAGTAGGAGGAATGATATCTTGTGAAGGAGGGGGTATCACCTGAAGGGGGTTGGTGTCGGTGCCTCAGGAGTTGGGACGAACACAGGCAAGGGACTTGGCATTGGCACTGTCGGTACTGGTCCTGCAGTTTGCTTCTCTCTCCTGCTGTAGGTAAGTAACTCTCCCTGAGCCGTAGTATCACGCCCCACTCCTAAAATACTGTGGGACTAGACATGTGGCAATGGCCAGCAGTACGCACCGATGGACAAACCCAATTTAATGGATCCATCAGGGCATACTTAAGCTGTAAAACAAGTCTACGACAATCATGGCACAACTAATCTCATCCACACAAGATATAAAATATGATCCACAGAATAAATAAGGAATGTAAATCATCAATGCGTCTCACAAAGTACTTCGGGGAACAACCCGATAAATATCTAGTACAATGGTTCAACAGACCAGAAAGTAAAAGACTGAAATAAATAATAAAAGCTGAGCATGAACATGGATGCTCAAGAGAAGTCTTCAGCTAAGACCTCATCCTCAGATGGCGGTACAGCTCCTGGATCGGCTCCTCCTGCTGCGGGCCTGTATACCTCGGGATAAACCACGTCTGCAAAATCTGGGGACACAAATCCATATCCAGGTCCTCAGGGGACATAGCAAGGTACAAAAAATAATACAAGCCAGAATATAAACAGTGCAGCAAATAATGAGATAAACAGGGTAAGTATGTAACATCTGTATAAAATGCAAGAGAGAATATCAATAGTACTCAGGTTGAACATCTACAAGCTCGGTGTAGGGGAGCCGGTAGCAGTGGTGTCAAGAGGTGGTCTAGCTCAGCGGGATACTGAGTAGCCGGCATAACATAGTCAACCTGTAGTATGTGGGTCTCTCCAGCAGTAGATGGAATAATAAGGGAATACTAAAATAACCAGCTAAGTGATATGCAAGATGAGAGCAGCACTAGATCTCAGGCTGAAGCATACTACAGGCTCTGTGTAGGGGAGCCGGTAGCAGCAGTAATAATGAATAATGGGCCAAGCTCGGGCTTCAGAGTCTTGGGCCTCACAATAGTAGGGGTGTATATATATAATCAGCCTGTAGTCTGTGTGTCTCTCCCCACCAAATGTAACCACACAAATCATGAACATAACGTCTCACGTCCATGTCAGCGGGGTCATAACTAATGCACAAGTCATAATGTATCTAGACTATAGTATCTCTATAAGTCCTGTATCCTATACAGAATCAGTACGAATATCTCGGAAAGATCCTGTCTCATGAATAGTGTCCAGTGTCCTGGGTCATAGTGTACTTGGTAAGACAAGTACGAGAAGATATAGTGTCACGTATGTCCATCTACGATGTTGGCACCCGACTGATAATCGAACGCTAAGTATATCACACGATCCTAGGTTAAACATGCACAACAATATAATAAAGTAAGAAAATAAGTAACAATACTGCAGAGTTGGCAAGGTACACTTGCCTGATGTTTGAATATCAACAACTGTCCCTGTATCCGTGGATCCGGTAGGTGCTACTCCAAAAGCTGTAATAAACATCACCAACAGTCTCAGAAGGTATCAAACTGCTAGAAATGCCTGTCCTTACGTCCAATTTGGACACAGGGGCAAAAAGGTCATTTTCGGGCCAAAGCGAGTTCCATATGTGGGCCCGCTTTGCACCGAAAAGCGTGTCAGGGTCAAAGATCTCCAATTTCTGCAAACTCAGTGTCTAAAAGTCAGGAACGATGATACGAACCCAACGGAACTTCCAAATTTGGATTCCGATGGGCCGATCATAAAATCACCCGTCAAGTGGAGCCTATGGGGCCCACGATACGCAATTTTGTCAACGTTCTCAGAATCAAACCAAACTTGGCTCACAGGACCAGCGTATTGCTACGAGTCTGATGGCGCAAGTTTTGTCTCGATCTGACGTGTGTACACAAAGTTATAACGTATTCCAGAAAGGACGGATACGGGGTGTCGTCGGCGGATACGCGTTGATTCCGGGGTGCACGCACCTCCGAATTGACTTCCGTGAAATCCCACACGACCGTATCAACGATGCGCACAGTTTGGTAAAGATCGCGTGCGACCAAGTCGTCCCGCGTGGCGGGGCGCACTCAGTTCTGGGGTAAAATAGGGCATTGTTTTTTCCTGTTTTGGATCGCGGTGTACGATCATCACAGGACGCGATGCACCGAGCAAGTTGCACGGACACCGAGAGGGTTATACAGTCTACACATAGCAACTGACAGAATTGAAAATGGTGCTACGCTGAGGGAGAGATCGGTACCTGAACAGGGCCCCGTAAATCTGTGTTCTCTCGCGTTCGAGCGTCAACTCGGTGTCCAGGCTGGGTTTCCGTCGATGAATCGGCGGAGAGGCTGCTCTGGTTGGCTAGGGGAGGCTCGCCAGGACGAGCAGTGGTGGCTCGCCTGGGCGCTGCGACGGATATGGCTCGGCACAGGGGAGTCGAGGGTTCTGGGTTGGGGGCGGCCTGAATGCGTTGCCGAGGGGTTTAAGGGGGATGTCGGGATCCGTCACTGGGCTAGGCGGCTGCTCTGCGATGCCGGAGAGGGGTCGTGTCGATGGCGGTTTCGGCTCGGCGAGGTCGACGGCCTAGCCAGTCGACGGGGGAGGCTGCTGTCGCTATCCGGTCTCAAGGACGACCGGGGTCGGTTCAGCGTCGACGGTCTCAGCGGCTGAGCAACCCGATAGGAGGCGGCGGCAGTGGTCGGTAAGGGGAGGCGACGGATAAGAGGGGGCGGCCTCGATCCCTAGGCGTTGGTTTTATATCTGCTACTGTAGCTCCGCGGCTAGGGTTCCAAGGGATTCGGGTAGGGTTGGCTCGGGTCTCCTATCCGGCCCAAACTGCTAGTTTGGTTCAAGGTTTGCTTGGGTCTAGCTAGGTTTAGTTAATCAATAGTCTATAAGGCGTTAAACGCGCTTCTGAAGTCCAAATAATTCCTCAAAAAATACTACCTATCCGGCTTTCCCTTCTGCATCATAATATATTATTTCCAGAATATTTTAACACCATTTGACCATACTTAAAATTCTTTAAATCACAATCACCTTTGCTTTGACTTCCAGAACACCAGAAATTTGTAATAACTCTTTATAAAATTATATTATAAAAATTAGGGTGTTTACAATCTTCCCTCCTTAAAAGGATTGCGTCCTCGCAATCAAAGAATAAGCTACCAAAAGAATTATGGAAATACAAGTTGCTTAGTTCACAACTGCCTCCTCGAACAAGTGGGGGTATCGCTGGCGCATACTATCTTCTCGTTCCCAAGTCGATTCGCCAGGGGAATGATATTTCCATGCTACAAGGACCAGTCTGATTGTCTGTCCCCGCAATGTCTTCTCACTGACGTCGAGGATGCCAACTGGTTGTTCCTCATATCTCAAGCTTGGGCCTACTGCAATCTCTGAGTGATCTACTACGTGACTCGGGTCGGTCATGTACCTTCGCAACTGTGAGACGTGGAATACATCATGCACTCCCTCTAAGGATGGTGGTAATGCAAGACGATAAGCCACCTCACCAACGTGTTCTAGAATGTCAAATGGCCCAATATACCTTGGGCTCAGCTTGCCTCTGCTCCCGAATCTGATAGTACCACGAGTGGACGAAATCCGCAAGAACACGTGATCTCCTTCTTTGAACTCTAGGGGACGCCTGTGCGTATCCGCCCAATGCTTCTGTCTGTCCTGAGCTGCTCGTAGATGATTCTGAATCTGCTTCACCTTTTCCACTGTCTGCGTTACCAATTCTGGACCCAGTATTTGACATTCACCAACGTCACTCCAACATATAGGCGATCTACACTTCCTTCCGTATAAAGCTTTAAATGGTGCCATATGGATGCTGGCTTAATAACTGTTGTTGTAGGAGAACTCTACTAAGTGCAAATGATCTTCCCAAGATCCTCCGAAGTCTAGCATACAAGATCGCAACATGTACTCCAAGATCTGAATGGTGCGCTCCGATTGGCCATCCGTCTGTGGGTGGTATGCCGTGCTGAATTTGAGTCTGGTGCCCAGACTCTCTTGCATGCTTCTCCAGAAATGAGATATAAATCTCGAATCTCGATCTGATACAATACTAACAGGCACTCCATGTAATTTGACGATTTGTCGCATATACATGTCGGTTAGTACCTCTGTGGACTGTCCAACTCTAAATGGCAAGAAGTGTGCCGATTTAGTGAGTCCATCCACTATCACCCATACTGCGTCTTTTCCGCTGGGGCTCCTCGGAAATCCCGTGACAAAATCCATCGTGATATGCTCCCACTTCCATTCCGGTATAGGAAGCGACTGTAACATACCTGCAGTCCTCTGATGCTCGGCCTTTACTTGCTGGCAGACCAAGCATTTGGCCACAAATCTTACAATCTCCCTTTTCATTCCATGCCACCAGTAATACTGTCTCAAGTCTCGGTACATCTTGGTTCCTCCTAGGTGAACAGAGTACATAGAGCTATGTGCTTCCGTCATTAACTCCTGTCTCAATTCTCCATTTGGAACATACAGGCGATTTTCGAATCTCAATGTCCCGTCTTCGTGAATGCGAAGTTCTGTCTGCATGCCCGCTTCTGTCCTCTCTTTGAGTCTTCGAAATCTAGCATCGGTGGGCAATGCCTCCTTAATCTTCTCCACGAGTGATGACTGAATCTCAAGGTTAACCATCAAGCCATTCTGTCCCGGTAAGACAACCTCTATCTGAAGCTCCTGTAGATCTTTTAATAACTCGGGCTGCATCGTCAAGAAATAAGTCGTAGGCTTTCTGCTGAGCGCATCTGCAATGACATTCGCCTTTCCCGGATGATACTGCAGATCGATGTCAAAATCTACCATCAATTCAAGCCAGCGTCTCTACCTCATGTTAAGCTCCTTCTGAGTATACACATACTTCAGACTTTTGTGATCTGTAAAGATGTCTACTTTCTCCCCATAAAGGTAGTGCCTCCAAATCTTTAATGCAAAAATAACTGCTGCTAACTCCAGATCGTGGGTTGGGTAGTTCTTCTCGTGGACCTTCAACTGTCTCGATGCATAAGCAATGACTTTGCCATATTGCATCAAAACACATCCTAGTCCACTACCTGATGCATCACTGTAAACAACAAAATCTCCTGACCCTGAAGGAAGAGTCAACACAGGTGCTGTTGTTAATCTTTTCTTTAATTCTTCGAAGTCCTTCTGGCAGTCTTCTGCCCACATAAACTCCTAGTCTTTGCGTGTCAGCTTCGTCATTGGTTCTGCAATCCTCGAGAAATTTTCTACAAACCTTCGGTAATATCCTGCGAGTCCGAGAAAACTTCTCACCTCTGCAACTGATGTGGGTGTAGGCCAAGTCTCTATCGCCGCAACTTTCTCTGGATCCACAGAAAGTCCTTCTCCTGATATGATGTGTCCCAAGAAAGGTACTTTGTCCATACAGAACTCACACTTACTGAGCTTGGCGTATAACTTTTCCTGTCTCAAGGTCTCCAGCACGATTCTGAGATGCTCCTCATGCTCTTCAGGGCTCTTGGAATATATGAGAATGTCATCTATGAACACCACCACGAATTTATCTAAGAACTGATGAAAGACTCTGTTCATTAAGCTCATAAACACTGCTGGCGCGCTGGTTAAACCAAACGGCATCACCAAGAACTCATAATGCCCATACTTCGTCCTGAAAGCTGTCTTTGGGATGTCTTCCTTCCTTACTTTGAGACGTGAGGAGCATAACCTGTCTCCCCTTCTACAGATAGTACCTTCGCAACTGTGAGACGTGGAATACGTCATGCACTCCCTCTAAGGATGGTGGTAATGCAAGATGATAAGCCACCTCACCAACGTGTTCTAGAATGTCAAATGGCCCAATATACCTTGGGCTCAGCTTGCCTCTGCTCCCGAATCTGATAGTACCACGAGTGGGCGAAATCTGCAAGAACACGTGATCTCCTTCTTTGAACTCTAGGGGACGCCTGTGCGTATCCGTCCAATGCTTCTGTCTGTCCTGAGCTGCTCGTAGATGATTCTGAATCTGCTTCACCTTTTCCACTGTCTGCGTTACCAATTCTGGACCCAGTATTTGACGTTCACCAACGTCACTCCAACATATAGGCGATCTGCACTTCCTTCCGTATAAAGCTTCAAATTGTGCCATATGGATGCTGGCTTGATAATTGTTGTTGTAGGAGAACTCTACTAAGTGCAAATGATCTTCCCAAGATCCTCCGAAGTCTAGCATACAAGATCGCAACATGTCCTCCAAGATCTGAATGGTGCGCTCCGATTGGCCATCCGTCTGTGGGTGGTATGCCGTGCTGAATTTGAGTCTGGTGCCCAGACTCTCTTGCATGCTTCTCCAGAAATGAGATATAAATCTCGAATCTCGATCTGATACAATACTAACAGGCACTCCATGTAATTTGACGATTTGTCGCATATACATGTCGGTTAGTACCTCTGTGGACTGTCCAACTCTAAATGGCAAGAAGTGTGCCAATTTAGTGAGTCTATCCACTATCACCCATACTGCGTCTTTTCTGCTGGGGCTCCTCGGAAATCCCGTGACAAAATCCATCGTGATATGCTCCCACTTCCATTCCGGTATAGGAAGCGACTGTAACATACCTGCAGTCCTCTGATGCTCGACCTTTACTTGCTGGCAGACCAAGCATTTGGCCACAAATCTTGCAATCTCCCTTTTCATTCCATGCCACCAGTAATACTGTCTCAAGTCTCGGTACATCTTGGTTCCTCCTGGGTGAACAGAGTACATAGAGCTATGTGCTTCCGTCATTAACTCCTGTCTCAATTCTCTATTTGGAACATACAGGCGATTTCCGAATCTTAATGTCCCATCTTCGTGAATGCGAAGTCCTGTCTGCATGCCCGCTTCTGTCCTCTCTTTGAGTCTTCAGAATCTAGCATCGGTGGGCAATGCCTCCTTAATCTTCTCCACGAGTGATGACTGAATCTCAAGGTTAGCCATCAAGCCATTCTGTCCCGGTAAGACAACCTCTATCTGAAGCTCCTGTAGATCTTTCAATAACTCGGGCTGCATCGTCAAGAAATAAGCCGTAGGCTTTCTGCTGAGCGCATCTGCAACGACATTCGCCTTTCCCGGATGATACTGCAGATCGATGTCAAAATCTACCATCAATTCAAGCCAGCGTCTCTGCCTCATGTTAAGCTCCTTCTGAGTATACACATACTTCAGACTTTTGTGATCTGTAAAGATGTCTACTTTCTCCCCATAAAGGTAGTGCCTCCAAATCTTTAATGCAAAAATAACTGCTGCTAACTCCAGATCGTGGGTTGGGTAGTTCTTCTCGTGGACCTTCAACTGTCTTGATGCATAAGCAATGACTTTGCCATGTTGCATCAAAACACATTCTAGTCCACTACCTGATGCATCACTGTAAACAACAAAACCTCCTGACCCTGAAGGAAGAGTCAACACAGGTGCTGTTGTTAATCTTTTCTTTAATTCTTCGAAGGCCTTCTGGCAGTCTTTTGCCCACATAAACTCCTGGTCTTTGCGTGTCAGCTTCGTCATTGGTTCTGCAATCCTCGAGAAATTTTCTACAAACCTTCGGTAATATCCTGCGAGTCCGAGAAAACTTCTCACCTCTGCAACTGATGTGGGTGTAGGCCAAGTCTCTATCGCCGCAATTTTCTCTGGATCTACAGAAAGTCCTTCTCCTGATATGATGTGTCCCAAGAAAGGTACTTTGTCCATACAGAACTCACACTTACTGAGCTTGGCGTATAACTTTTCCTGTCTTAAGGTCTCCAGCACGATTCTGAGATGCTCCTCATGCTCTTCAGGGCTCTTGGAATATATGAGAATGTTATCTATGAATACCACCACAAATTTATCCAAGAACTGATGAAAGACTCTGTTCATTAAGCTCATAAATACTGCTGGCACATTGGTTAAACCAAACGGCATCACCAAGAACTCATAATGCCCATACTTCGTCCTGAAAGCTGTCTTCGGGATGTCTTTCTTCCTTACTTTGATCTGATGATAGCCGGATCTAAGGTCAATCTTCGAGAATACCCTTGCACCACTCAATTGATCGAATAGATCATCAATGCGTAGTAAGGGATACCTGTTCTTGATGGTCACAACATTCAGTGACCGGTAGTCAATGCATAACTGTACTGTTTCATCCTTCTTCGGCACAAATAATATGGGTGCTCCCCAAGGTGAAATACTGGGCCGAATGAAACCCTTATCCAGAAGATCATCTACCTGTGCTTTCAACTCCACTAACTCCTTAGGTGCCAGTCGATAAACTGATGATGTGATAGGATCTGCTCTTGGAGTTAAGTCTATTGTGAATTCTATTTCCTGATCAGGCGGTAAACCTGGAAGATCATCGGGAAATACATCCATAAATTCAGATATGACTCTTGGATAACCTGTCTCCCCTTCTACAGATAGTACCCTAAGAGTAGGCTGAACTCCTTGCTCTACTGTTCCTCGAATAAACTCGAATTCTGGTTGTCCAGGTGGTCTAAATATAACCCGCCCAATTCGACAATCAAGGGTCGCATGGTACTGACTTAACCAGTCCATACCAAGTACGACATCATAGTCCGGCATAGAAAATATCAGGAATTGAGCTCGCATTTCTCTTCTACATACTACTACCGAACATGATCTACAGATGTCACTAACCGGAATAATTCCACCTCCCGTAAGAATCCTCTTTATCTTCGGAAGGGGTGCGGTAGATACTCTATGGGTGGCTACAAAGCTAGCTGCTATAAATGAATACGATGCTCCAGAATCAAATAATGCTACAGCTGGTAATGAAGCTACCAAGATAGTACCTGCGATGACCTCGCCTGCTGTAGCCTCCTCCTCAACAGCTAAAGTGAATGCCTGGCCTCATCCCTGAGCTTGGCCTCTCTGCTGCTGAGCCTGCTGAAATAGAGCTGCCTGTGGTGCCAGGGGTGGTCTCTGCTGGTTCCCTCCTGGGGCTGGTGGTCTGACTCCACCAACTCCTGCCTGCTGTGCTCCTGCTGCTGGATAAGCTGTTCGTGGTGCAGGCAAAGCTAATCTCGGTGCTCCCTCTCTGCGCTCGGTGTAGTCTCTGGTCTGATGCTGGTTGGAACCGCAAGCTAGGCAGAGCCCCAACTTACGTCTGCATTCTCTCTCAATGTGACCTATCTTGCCGCAGTGATGACAAGTAGGGAAAGACATGGCCCTGTGTGCTGTCCTTTCTGGCATACTCCTCTGGGTCTATTTTGCTGAATCCCCATGTGCTGTCCTGGTTGGTGCTGAATTATTAGGCCTTTTCAGGTTCGACTCTCTTCTAGTGACGCGCTCCATGCGTCGTGCTGCTGCGAGAACGTCGGTATAAGATGTAGGTGCGACCGATCCAATCAATCTCTGGAGCTCGAACTTCAGCCCGTCAAAGAACTTCTCAGCTTTCTCTTCCTCGGTCAAAATCAAGGTTGGGGCAAAGCGACTAAGGCGAATGAACTCCGCGTTGTATTCTTCCACTGTCATACTGCCTTGGATGAGGCGGTTGAACTTGTCTCTGACCTCTGATCGTGCAACTGCTGGAATGTACATCTCTTGGAAGAGTCTGGAGAACTCTTCCCATGTGACTCGGTCCTGTCCGAGCCTCCTTTCTTCTGCCAACCACCAGTGATGTGCATTCTCTGTTAACTGTATTCTGACTGCAGTCATCCACTTCTCTCTAGGAAGTTCAGCGGCTTCTAACTGATGCTGAATGTTTGTGAGCCATTCATGAACTTCTGTTGGTCCCTCTTTACCAGAAAAGGTACGAGGCTTGAGCTGACGGAAATCGGTGATAGATCCCGTCGCTGACCTCCTTGCTGGTGGATTTGCCTGCTCCAATGCGGATACCATGCTGGTTCTCAGATTCTCGGCCTCCTGACGTTATGCTTCTTGCTGAATATGTTGCTGTGCTTGCATCATAGCATACATCATTTGGAACATCTGTTGTCCGTCCATGGCTTGTCCTGGCGGGAAAGCTGGCATCTGGGGAGTGAACTGTGGTGGAGGTGGGATGTCATCTCTCCGGAACCTTGGATTAGGCTGACCGGTTTGATCGCTCTGAGATGCTTGTCCTCCACTCCCTGGAGTCACTCCGTCTCCATAAGTAACCACAGCGTCGTGTGGCATATCCAATGGAATCTCATCTCCGTTCCTGGGATCCATTTCTCTGCAACCAAAAGATAAACTGTAAGAACGCACAGAGGAATCAATACAGGATGCAGTTCAAGTAACAATTTCGAGTTCGATATAAAGTTCAACAATGGGTTTAATAATGGATGAGATCCTAGAACTTATTCTATCCTTAGGGCAGGCTGGTTCAGTTCCTAAGTTAAAACCGAACAATTTAGTCATAGACCTGCATGGGCCACCACAAAAACTATGTCATGCCCCAGTCCCAAAATAACGTGGGACTAGACACGTGGCAATGGTCAGCAGTACGCACCGATGGACAAACCCAATTTAATGGATCCATCAGGGCATACTTAAGCTGTAAAACAAGTCTACGACAATCATGACACAACTAATTTCATCCACACAAGATATAAAATATGATCCACAGAATAAATAAGGAATGTAAATCATCAATTCGTCTCACAAAGTACTTCGGGGAACAACCCGATAAATATCTAGTACAATGGTTCAACAGACCAGAAAGTAAAAGACTGAAATAAATAATAAAAGCTGAGCATGAACATGGATGCTCAAGAGAAGTCTTCAGCTAAGACCTCATCCTCAGATGGCGGTACAGCTCCTGGATCGGCTCCTCCTGCTGCGGTCCCGTATACCTCGGGATAAACCACGTCTGCAAAATCTGGGGACACAAATCCATATCCAGGTCCTCAGGGGACATAGCAAGGTACAGAAAATAATACAAGCCAGAATATAAACAGTGCAGCAAATAATGAGATAAACAGGGTAAGTATGTAACATCTGTATAAAATGCAAGAGAGAATATCAATAGTACTCAGGTTGAACATCTACAAGCTCGGTGTAGGGGAGCCGGTAGCAGTGGTGTCAAGAGGTGGTCTAGCTCAGCGGGATACTGAGTAGCCGGCATAACATAGTCAACCTGTAGTATGTGGGTCTCTTCAGCAGTAGATGGAACAATAAGGGAATACTAAAATAACCAGCTAAGTGATATGCAAGATGAGAGCAGCACTAGATCTCAGGCTGAAGCATACTACAGGCTCTGTGTAGGGGAGCCGGTAGCAGCAGTAATAATGAGTAATGGGCCAAGCTCGGGCTTCAGAGTCTTGGGCCTCATAATAGTAGGGGTGTATATATATAATCAGCCTGTAGTCTGTGTGTCTCTCTTCACCCAATGTAACCACACAAATCATAAACATAACGTCTCACGTCCATGTCAGCGGGGTCATAACTAATACACAAGTCATAATGTATCTAGACTATAGTATCTCTATAAGTCCTGTATCCTATACAAAATCACCACGAATATCTCGGGAAGATCCTGTCTCATGAATAGTGTCCAGTATCCTGGGTCATAATGTACTTGGTAAGACAAGTACGAGAAGATATAGTGTCACGTATGTCCATCTCTAGATGACAATACCCAACACCGCGTACGATGTTGGCACCCGACTGATAATCGGACGCTAAGTATGTCACACGGTCCTAGGTTAAACATGCACAACAATATAATGAAGTAAGAAAATAAGTAACAATACTGCAGAGTTGGCAAGGTACACTTGCCTGATATTTGAATATCAACAACTGTCCCTGTATCCGTGGATCCGGTAGGTGCTACTCCAAAAGCTGTAATAAACATCACCAACAGTCTCAGAAGGTATCAAACTGCTAGAAATGCCTGTCCTTACGTCCAATTTGGACACAGGGGCAAAAAGGTCATTTTTGGGCCAAAGCGAGTTCCATATGTGGGCCCGCTTTGCACCGAAAAGCATGTCAGGGTCAAAGATCTCCAATTTTTGCAAACTTAGTGTCTACAAGTCAGGAACGATGATACGAACCCAACGAAACTTCCAGATTTGGATTCCGATGGGCCGATCACAAAATCACCCGTCAAGTGGAGCCTATGGGGCCCACGATACGCAATTTTGTCAACGTTCTCAGAATCGAACCAAACTTGGCTCACAGGACCAGCGTATTGCTACGAGTCTGATGGCACAAGTTTTGTCTCGATCTGACGTGTGTACACAAAGTTACAGCGTATTCCAGAAAGGACAGATACGGGGTGTCGTCGGCGGATACGCGTTGATTCCGGGGTGCACGCACCTCTGAATTGACTTCCGCAAAATCCCACACGAACGTATCAACGACGCGCACGGTTCGGTAAAGACCGCGTACGACCAAGTCGTCCCGCGTGGCAGGGCGCACTCAGTTCCGGGGTAAAACAGGGCGTTATTTTTTCCTGTTTTGGATCGCGGTGTACGATCATCACAGGACGCGATGCACCGAGCAAGTTGTACGGGCACCGAGAGGGTTATACAATCTACACATAGCAACTGACAGAATTGAAAACGGTGCTACGCTGAGGGAGAGATCGGTACCTGAACAGGGCCCCGTAAATCTGTGTTCTCTCTCGTTCGAGCGTCAACTCGGTGTCTAGGCTGGGTTTCCGTCGATGAATCGGCGGAGAGGCTGCTCTGGTCGGCTAGGGGAGGCTCGCCAGGCAGAGCAGTGGTGGCTCGCCTGGGCGCTGTGACGGATATGGCTAGGCACAGGGGAGTCGAGGGTTCTGGGTTGGGGGCGGCCTGAATACGTTGCCGAGGGGTTTAAGGGGGACGTCGGGATCCATCACTGGGCTAGGCGGCTGCTCTGCGACGCCGGAGAGGGGTCGCGTCGATGGCCGTTTGGGCTCGGCAAGGTCGACGGCCTAGCCAGTCGACGGGGGAGGCTGCTGTCGCTATCCGGTCTCAAGGACGACCGGGGTCGGTTCAGCGTCGACGGTCTCAGCGGCTGAGCAACCCGATAGGAGGCGGCGGCAGTGGTCGGTAAGGGGAGGCGGCGGATAAGAGGGAGCGGCCTCGATCCCTAGGCGTTGGTTTTATATCTGCTACTGTAGCTCCGCGGCTAGGGTTCCAAGGGATTCAGGTAGGGTTGGCTCGGGTCTCCTATCCGGCCCAAACTGCTAGTTTGGTTCAAGGTTTGCTTGGGTCTAGCTAGGTTTAGTTAATCAATAGTCTATAAGGCGTTAAACGCGCTTCTGAAGTCCAAATAATTCCCCGAAAAATACCACCTGTCCGGCTTTCCCTTCTGCATCATAATATATTGTTTCCAGAATATTTTAACACCATTTGGCCATACTTAAAATTCTTTAAATCACAACCACCTTTGCTTTGACTTCCAGAACACCAGAAATTCGTAATAACTCTTTATAAAATTATATTATAAAAATTAGGGTGTTTACACGTAGGCCTAACAACTTCACCTTCTTGTCCCTTCTCCGTGCCTCCATGCCAAACTTCTAAATCGGTTACCACAAAGTTCTCCATCTCTCCCTCTCGCCTAATACTGGCAGTATTAGGCGTGTTGTGTGAAGTTCCGTCCTGGCGGTAGTATGGCTCATGCTCCCGAAAGTGGACATCCATACTGAAAAACTGCTTCTTCTCTACTGGACTCCAGCACACATACCCCTTTTGGGTCGTCGAGTAGCCTACGAAGATGCATTTGACCGCTCTAGGGTCAAGTTTCCCAACTGATGGCCTATTATCCTTCACAAAACACACACACCCAAACACCTTCAGTGGGAGTATCCCACTATTATTGCCTTGCAATATCTCACATGGGGACTTCCATCCGAGGACCTTCGAGGGCACCCTGTTGATGAGTTGAGCTGCTGTCAACACTGCATGCCCCCACAGACTCTGTGGGATATTCATGTCGATCATTATACTTCTTGCGACCTCCAGAAGGTGTCTGTTTTTCCTTTCTGTAACTCCATTTTGTGCTGGTGTGTATGCACAGGTGGTCTGATACTGTATTCCGTGTGCTGACAAATATTCTACAAGCGTCCTGTTGGTATACTCTGTTCCATTGTCAGACCTCAGTACCTTCATAACTGTTTTGTACTGAGTCTGGTCATGCTTATGAAAATCCCAAAAATAAGCAGGTATATTACTCTTATTTTTCATCAAATATAACCAGGTAACACGAGAGGCACACTCAATGAAAGAAACAAAGTACTTGTAACCATTCATAGTGTTAGTAGCACATGGACCCCAGACATTAGAATGTACTACCTCAAAAGCAAAAGTGCTCCTATGACCCGTGCCAACATATGAGCTCCTAGTAAGTTTTTCTAACTCGTACGCATCACATACTAATTTTTCTTTATTTGTTTTTGCATAAATCTCTGGATACAACTTCCTTAGAGTATCAAAGGAAGAATGTCCCATCCTCCGATGATGGAGTATCAAGGTATCCTCAGTCCTCTGCTGCAGTCCTTTCATGCCAGCATTCTCTGCCATAGATACCAATGCTGAGTCCAGTCCTTCTCGATCTAGGTACCACAGTCCCTCATGCCAAGTGCCAGTCCCAAGTCTTCGTCCCGTCCCTTTCTCCTGGAAGGTCACCTTAGGAATATCAAAAGAAATAATGCACTTAAGTTGGAGGATTATAGAACTAATGGACAAGAGACTGACTGGAAAGGATGGAGCATGTAAAATATTGGATAATCTTACTGAACCTGTACAATTAACAGTACCCTTACCGACCACTGGCTGAAAAGTGCCATCAGCTGTCTGAATGCTGTCTGCTGATGCTAGGTGAGTGTAGGAAGAAAACTCACTAGCATTTCCCGTCACATGCCGAGATGCTCCCGAGTCGATAATCCAGTCTGATGATTTAAGGGAAGAGATAGACGCAAGGGCAAGTGATTCGTCAGTACCTTCTGATGGATGGGCATACATGGCAGCGTTGCCCCTAACAAAGAATGAGGTGGACGCCTCCTCTGTTCTACTCCTCATGTCTTCCAGTGCCTGGTCCTCCACAGTAAAGGTGTCATCAGCTTCTCCGTTCCCTTCTGATATCAGGGGGTTTGCCCGATAACCTCCTCGGCCACCTCGTCTATCCCCTGGACCACGACCACGTCCTCCATTATATCCTCGTCCGCCGAACGGTCCTCGTCCATCACCTGAATCTCCCTTCCTAGGTGGTTTGGTACAAGCATACCGATGATGACCCATCTTCCCACAGTTGTAGCACTGCCGGTTATGCTGCCAGGGCTCTCCCTTAGATCCTGTGTTACCTAAGCTGGTGATCGCTAGTGCTGACTTTGCTTTGGGGGGACCACCTGTCCTGGCTTACAGCCTGATGCGTGTCTCCTCCTGGATCATGGCTGAGATAGCCTCCTCAAGGCTAGGGATCTTTGGTTGGGCTAGAAGTAGGGCCGTCCTCTGTACGAAAGCTGCAGTCAGCCCTTTGAGGAACTTCATCGTCATCTCCTGCAGACACACCTGTCTCTCCTTACACTTAGGGTCCCTGCAGCTCGCCCGATCTGAGGAGTGATCATAATCCAACCACAGACGCTCCAATTTCGTGGCATAATCCTGCACCGTCTTCTCTCCCTGTACGGTGTCATCAATCTCCCCCTTTATCTGGAAGACCCATAAGTTGTTCCCCACACCATCATAGGTCCTTCTCAACTTCTCCTACACATCTTTCACCATCTCAATACCGTCTACTGTGGCGGCAATAGACTGGACTAAGAAGTTGAGAAGCCAGATGTAGATCACCATATGAGTGAACTTCCACTCATCGTGTCCTATCGAGCCCTCGTCCGGCTCTGTCGTCTCGCCCGTCAGGAACCCCTCCATATTTTTTCCTGCGAGGGTTCTTCTCACCCGTCGTGACCAACTCAGATAGGTGGCTGGTCCATCTAATTTTAGATCGATGGAGGGAAGCTTCAACTCTGGCGACGTTCGTGTCATATTCTCACCAGACGACATCATCAACAACTTTATCAATGTCGCCACCTCTACAGAATCTAGCTTCTTGATGATCTCCTCCATCGATGCGTCGTCTATCCAGTCATGTCACGTTCGCTCCACGACTTACGCTTTTCCTCGTCGTCCGCTCCTAGATCCGAACATGTCCCCCCTTTTTTCAGATTTAGGCATCCCTATTAGGCGCAGCCTCGTGCTGGTGCGGAGGAGGTGGCAGCACGCATGTCACAACCGCCATCGCAGCAGCAGCAGTCGCAGCAGCTGCAGCAGCAGTAGTAGCCGCAGCAGTAGCGGGACGGGATAACAACAGCGAAGGACGGCCTGCGAAGGGCGGAGAAGAGGAGAGGAGGGAAAAAAAGGGGGGGCATGGAAGAGTTCGGTGGAGGAGATCTAGGAAATCCTTCTGTGTATTTGTGGAAGCTTGGTGACGGCTAGGGTTTATGAAAACTTGGCTTTGATACCATGTTAAAATTAGTTGATAATTTTATTGATTGTCTCATTGGAATTATATAGCCTTACAGTCATTAATACAATGATTTCAATCATTATGACAATAATCTCATAATAGAATATCCTGTGACATATTCTGGCATCCCAAATATATCCTCAGGATATTCCTATGTGCTTATACTATACTTAAATATGACACCCAACATACCATATCAACAAAAACAATGAAAACCATCAAAACCGTTCAAGGAAAACAAGCAAATCCCAAAACTAACTCAAAGCACGAAAGTAACAAGCGACATCGAAAACCGAGGCAATAAAAGATAGCAGCGTAGAGGTCCCTCCTGACTCTGCCGCTAAGCCGATCCTTGGGGCGCAGTCCACTGAATATGGAAATCGATTCCGAAGAAACAAATCCATAACGAGGACGAGTTCTTAATTCAATCTATCCCGATCGAACGATACCGTCTTGTGTTTCTTAGCCGCGCTCCTCGAATAGGAGGAACGGGGCGCTACATCCTACCCAACTAATTGGAAGTTTCATCCCGAAACTTAGGAATAGAACCAACCGTTAGGGATTATTTTGTTGCTGGCGGTGATCCGGGAGCGGACAGTTTCGAATCAAGTGTCCATTGCCGCCACAGTTGTAACAAGACCCATTCTTCAAGTAACAATTAACGATGGTGTGCCCTGGCCTGTGGCAGTGCTCACAACGCACTCCTGCATTTGTCTTGTTTTGACCACCATTGTTTTGTCGCTTTGCAGCGTTGTTTCCTCTCTCGTTGCCTTGGCGTTTGTGATTGTAGGTATGCACAGCGCCGGTGGAAACGTGACGATACTACGGTTCGAGAGATAGGGCGTGATTCATGACTTTACGTATTATCCCGTACTGATTATTGACTACGTGCCCATGAATGGCAGGGCGCAGACTGCCTTCAAACCTTCTAGCTCGACTCGTTGCATCAGGTAAATAGGTCTTAGCAAATTTTGAGAGTCGGTTGAATTCGGTGGAGTACTGCTTCACCGTCATACTGCCCTGCCTCAGTTGCACGAAGTTATTTTCCATTTGACGTTGTACTGGAGGGGGTATAAACTCCTTTTCGAACGCGGCACGAAAGGTCGTCCACGAGATAGCCTCCTCTCCGTGATCAAATTGGAGAGATCGTCGATGCACGTTCCACCAATCGTGTGCGTTGAGGCGGAGCTGTAGTTGCGCGCAGGCGACGCGCTTATCTTCGGGGACCTCTAGCAGAGCGAAGTGATCTTCAAGATCGGCTAGCCAATCTAGAGCTACCACTGGGTCCTCAGTCCCGTTGAATGGGGTGTTGCAGACTTTCTTGAAATGGCCCAAGTTGAAGGCAGTCACGTCCCTCGGCCTTAGGATTTGAGGCGTCTCTATTTCAAGCACGGGCTGTTCCACCGGAGTCGTTGCTGTTGCGGCAGAATGGTTGGCAGCCAAAGTCTGAACGATCTGTTGCAGGGTATCTACCTGCTTCTGTTGGACTGAGAATCGGGTCTCTAAATTGCTTTCGAACTTGGCTTGGTGAGCATCATCTCTTTGTCGTTGCGATTCTAACATTTGCATTACCCGCTCAAGCGGATCGACTTGAGATATGTCGCGCTGGCTCTGAGGGCTTTCCGAAGTGCCCGAACTACTTTCCTGTGTTTCGTTCAGTGGTTGTGCTGCAGATTGCGCTGGTACCATTCCTTCAAAAGAAGGTAAATTATATTAGAATCATAATGTATTATGGACTTATTGCATGAACGTATCTCATTTTGGCCTAGCGAGTTCAAGAGTTCGCACAGGAATTTGATCGCTAAGGAACTTGAATCTGTGCTCGGATACCACTATATCACGACCCAATTCCGTAGAATCAATTGAGGCATCCCCCGAATCGTGACCGCCGTGCGGGCCTGGGGTTGCGCCCGCACAAGGCTTTAATGATTTGTATAGCAAGCACATATTCAGAGTACGCAGATAAATTGAAACACATATTTGAAACATGGAAAAGTTTTCTTTATTGATAATGAACATCTATTATAAACTCTTGAACGAGTTAGCTAATATGCCGAACGACTTACAAAAGAGATGACTCAAAATGAGATAGCAGTCCTGTACATTAAATCCCTTTACTAAACTTCAAAAGATATAGACCTCCAGGCTGGAGGATAGCTTTGCCACGGAGCTGCATTTTTGTATGAAGAGTTGCAGCTTCGGACTTTAAAAGGCTTCAAGGGCACGGTAAAGATGCGCCAACAGCTGGACTGGATCGGGAAGACGACTTCGGCTCCTCGCTCGGTTCGCCTTAGTGCGGAGAACCTGTTTCAACGAGGGTCAGCATATCTAAACATGCTGGTGAAGGCGAGCTAGCCGAACTATACCAATCAACACATTGTTTTAGTGAAGCATGAATATTTGTGGGTTTCTATCTTGACTTAGTTCATTTACAAGTAAGCAGCATATAGAATTTACTGAAATGAACGTGCCACCGTTCGGTGGATTTTACCTGCCCGTCTGAATGACCTGCACAATACTTACCATGCCTTCCCTGCCACGAAGACACAAGTTAGTATGCAACAGGTTTAAATATACACAGGGATCACTGGCTTAATGCCACAAAGGGACGGTTTATAGTCTCGGGACAAGAATATTATGCAACGCAGGTGGCGAGCCCCGCTACATAGCATTCCGTCCATGACAAACGACTATACGAACTCTTTTGCCCGGATCGGATAGGCCCCAGTGCCCTGGCGGTCGTCCGCGGAAGCCAAAATACCTTGTGCACAAGTTGTCCGTGATCAAGCACATTTAGTTCGAATTATTTCACACGAATTTACAAACAAATTTCGAACGAATAGGAGCAAGCTCCATAGCCAAACGGTTTTGCATAGTCTTACTGATCAATCTATGCTAAATTAAAGTGTGTTCCATATGCATAGCACAATTTATAGAAGAAACATGTATTCTAACTAAAATTAAAACATATGTTGAACATTCCAAACGAATAAGCATGCAGACTGCTTCTTACTCCTCCAGGAGACCAAGTTACCTCCTACAAATATGCAATATCCCGAGGTAGACCTCCTGTCATCAGCATAACTAGCCCAGTCAGAATCACAGTAGCCCTCGATGCTCACGTGATTGTTCTTCCTGAATATTAGTCCCTTCCCGGGAGCACCTTTTAAGTACCTCAGAATCTGGTATACTGCATCCATATGACCCTTCCGTGGGTCATGCATGTAGCGGCTCACCACACTTACTGCAAAGCAGATATCAGGACATATGTGGCTCAAATAGATCAACTTGCCAACTAGTCTCTGGTATCTGTCCTGATCAACTGGTTCTCCAGCCTCAGCATCAATCTTGAACCTCTGATCTATTGGTGTCGCTGCAGGTTTGTACCCCAACATCCCAGTTTCTGTGAGAAGGTCCAGTGCATACTTCCTTTGAGAGAGAACAATCCCCTCTGCTTCTCGAGCAATCTCAATCCTAAGGAAGTACCGAAGAAGGCCGAGATCCTTCACCTCGAATTCCTTGCCAAGCTTTCCTTTGAGTTGGGCGATCTCCTGCTCATCATCTCCTGTGATAATCATATCGTCCACATACACCGCAAGCATGGTGATGTGGCCTCCACTCCGACGGAAGAACACAGTATGATCAGCATTGATCTGCTGATATCCCATCCCTATCATCGCCCTTCTGAATCTGTCAAACCACGCTCGAGGAGACTGCTTCAGTCCATAGAGGGACTTCTTCAACCTGCAGACCTTGTCTACTGTCTGATTGGTGCCAAATCCTGGTGGTATCTCCATGTACACCTCCTCCACTAGATCTCCGTGAAGAAATGCATTTTTCATATCCAGTTGGTGTAGCTTCCATCCACCATTCGCTGCCAGAGAAATCAGAGTCCTGACAGTGCTCATCTTTGCAACTGGTACAAAGGTCTCGTCATAGTCGATGCCGTACGTCTGACTATATCCTTTGGCTACTAGTCGAGCTTTGTAGCGATCAATCTGTCCATCTGGGTTCTGCTTCATGATAAAGACCCACTTGCATCCAACTGCTCTCTTCCCCTCTGGCAGTCTCACAAGCTCCCAAGTGTGGTTCTTCTCCAGAGCTCCCAACTCCTCGTGCATTGCCGCTTTCCACTTTGGATCGTTCTTGGCAACCTGCCAATTGTTAGGTACAGTAATACTATCCAAAGATTCTATAAATGCTCCATGAGAAGAAGGGATATGGTCATAAAAAATAAACTGAGCAATATCCCAACCATATCTGTTTGGAGGATTTCCTACATTGCTGCGAGTGGTCCTCCGTACAGATAGTGGTGTAGGAGGAGTATTAGTAGTAGATTATCATTTCTCCTCCTTTTCCCATCTAGACCTAAATGACGCTGCCACCGCAGCCAGAACCGCCGCCCAGGCCGTCCAGAATCGACCCCAACGACCGCAACCCCGAGCACCCCGCGCACTGCAGAATTCAACAGCAACTTACATGTGTTCCATCGTCGTTTTCCGTCACCTCGCTGAACCAAACTTGATCCCGTCTTCACCGGTACGTTCACCACTTAACCCTCTTCAATACCTGTATAATATTAAACCTCGAACAGCGCGTAACCCTAGGCGAAAACAACGTCAAAGTTGGCAGAAAATGATAATTTTTGGGTATCGCAAAAAATTGCGGTAACCACCTATGTTTTTGGATTCGTATCTACCACCACAGAGATCCGAATTCAATTTTTCTTTTTGGTATGCGGAGGCAACTTGACCTAGTTTAATTTTTGTTAATTAACCTTAGATTATTAACTGCTATATGTAGAATTAAATTCGTTGAAAAATCCCGAATACACACTTTTTTAGATTTCTAAAAGTTGTGAAACGGAGCGCGTCCCGCCAAACGGGACCACCCTGCCGTGTATCAAGTATACAAATCGGTGCGTGCAGTGTACCCGGACATGTGAGAGTTTACAAAAACTGATTCGGACGTGTGTGCGCGTCGGAATCAGCCCGTATCCGCGGACAATCTTCGTATCGCAACTTTTGTGAAAGCTGTGCGCATTTTGTGCATGCTCGTCAGATTATGACAAAACTTGCGCCACTGGACTCGTGGTAACGTGCTGGTCCTGTGACCCAATTCTCAAGCAATTCTGAGACAGTTGACCAAGTCGCCAATTGGCGGGCCCCACGGTTGACTTTTTGGACAAAATTGTGTTCGGTCCATCGGAATCCACATTCGGACATATCGTTGGGTTTTTATTGACATTTAGAGTTGTTTGACCTATAATTTGTTCCATTTAGAGATCTTTACCCTTGATATGCTTTTCGGTGCAAAGTGGGCCGCACGTGGACCCCACTTTTACCCGAAATTACTGTTTTGCCCCTGTGTCCAAATTGGATGAAAGGGCAGTGATTTCTAGCTATTTTGCTGATTTCGGAAACGTTGGTGATGTCTATTTCAGCATCCGGAGATGTTTGTTCGGAGCCATTAGTTTCTGATTCTGTGCCCTTGACATTTGGGCGCGTACACTTTACAGATTTCTTGCCAGGCAAGTATACCTTGCCATTGTACTGTATTTACATTCCATATGATGCATGCATGTTTATTTCTGTTTATTTAGTTCATTTATTTTAACTGTTATATAAAATTGCGCGTCCAAGTAAACTTGGGTGCTACGACGGTGTCGTCGTATTATATTTTTATTTATGTATGAGCATTGGACCTACTTTATGAGACCACCCTATTTTCATGAGGCAATATTAGGTTTCATTGACTAAGATACATTTTTACACGAGTTGTGAGTCTCATATAGATCACGGACTTACGTATTGACTGATCATCGGTACGTGTGGGACGTGCGCTAGGGATAACTTCTGTTAGAAACTTTGTATGCTAGCAGACCTGGCATTTATTAGAGGTATTCTTATTTCATGAATGTGACATGCTTAGAGCATGGGGTGGGAAGAACAACAAGTACCGCATTTGAGCTCCTTTGCACTTTTTCTATTGTGCGCCCGGATTCTCCGTCGGAGATACAAGTGGTGATGACCACTATATATTATATATTATCAGGGGAGCATCTGGCGTTCAAAAGACGACATACCTTTTAGGCCCCTGGATCTCCGAGAGAACCATGCCAATCCCAGTTTTTAGCCAGATAGCTCACTTATGGGAAAAGTTATTCTTAACTGCATTCACTTAGACGGTTAGACGACCCCATTGGATATTTATATTTCAGTACTTTATTGGCATTTTTATATGTATCTTGTTATGTCCCTCTGAGGACCTGGTCCCTTTCCAGATATTGATGAGCAGGAGTATCCGCAGGAGTATGGGCCTGGACCTGACGCTACTTATCAGTCTGAGGATGTCTTACCTTCTGATTATATGTGATTCATTGCAGCTGTTTAGAGATTTTTGTAGCTATTCTTTTAGAGACATTTATTCTGATATTAGAGTTATTCTCTTCTCTCTTTAGTAGTTTTGGTTTAGTCGATTTGCAGTGGATTTGTTTCCATCCGACTATCATACTTTAAGACTGCTTATTTGATATTCAGTTATTGATTTCCATTTATCTATTATTTGTGCTGTGGATGAGATATAGATTGCGTATGAATTATTGTGACAGTATATTACCACTGTGGATTGGATATTCATGTACATCGTACGTGTGTATATGGTTTCTATATATTGGAGTTCGTATACATACGGCTGGCGTGTTACGTGTTCCTAGTCTTACGTATTTTGGGACTGGGGCATGACAATTGTTCCACCCTGACGAGTCTGAATATATGGCCACTCCCTAAGCTGATGTGATGACGATCCACAGGACAAGCATGTACCCAATCTTTTTCTTCAGATGTCTCTGGTATGTCCCATCTTTTTGTAATACGCACACTGGGCAACGGGCTGATTCTGTCTCTGTGGCTGCTGTTGCTGGATGTGTCCTCGAACTGGTGCCTGGTGCTGCTGATACTGCTGCTGGTACGACCTCTGTTGTTGTTGAAAGTGTGGGTGCTTGGCCGATCCTGTGTTACCACCTGTTCCTCCAGAAGTATCGTGTCCCCTCTTGGGCCTAAGGTCTAAGTCATCTTCAACAATCAGGGCATCCATCAGAATACCCTCAAATATAGCAGTGCATCGTCCTGAAGTACGAGACTTGATCTCTCTATTTAACCCCTTCCTGAATTTCTGTGCTGTCTCCTGGGTCTCGAATTATCGATGGCACGAAATAACTCAAACGATAAAACTCTGCAGCGTATTCGTCGACTGACATGCTCCCTTGGACTAAGTCATGAAACTGACTTTCCAATGCTCCCAAAGCTACGTCAGGAAAGAACTTCTCCTTGAAGAGCTCCTTGAAGTCATCTCAAGTAAGTCCTCCATCAGCGAGTCTCAGCTCTGTACGATACCACGTTAGCGCAATATCAAACATCTGACTGCCAGCGGCCTCGATCTAAAGAATCTCTAGAATCTGCGCCAAATGTAAGCTTCTCTCTATGTCCTCTAGCCATTCGTCAGCGTAGAGTATCCCCTCAGTGCCTTTGAAATCTCGAGGCATCATCCTCTTAAAGTCTACTATAGTACCTGGCCTCTGTTATTGCTGGCCAGGATGCTGCTGTTGTCGTGCTACTCTCTCCACAGCCTGGAGAGCCACCTGATGAGCATTCTCCATGCTCTCTCTCTCATCAGCTCTGTCTGTGCCCGGTGCATCTCTGCTTGCACCCTCTGAGCCTCAGCTTGAATACGCTGAGCTTCTGCTATCACTCGCTGGGCCTCTAACATGCCCTGGATAAGTGCGAACATCTGTGCCCCGTCAGTGGGCACACCTCCGGGAATCGGTGTCGGTGATGGGATCGGGTTGTCCGTCACAGCTGGGGCAATCCTCTGAACAGGTGAAAGAGGAATCCCATTAACTGTAGATACTCCCATATGAACATGAGATGTAGGAGGAACTCCAGATGTCTGTTCGTCAGGTCGAGAGGTGGCAGACCTCTCTGAAGCTGCTGCTCCCAATCTCAAAGACCTAGTCTTCGACGACATCCTGAAGATAGACCAAAAAGAATCAATTAAGGTAATAGATACGATATCATCAAGAAATGATAGTATAATTCTAAAGGAAGCAATCATTCAGAATATTATTGTGAAGATCAAAAATTTTCTACTGTGATTGAGCATAATCTCATCCTAAATCCTATTTCCTATATCCTATCGCAGGCTCGTAGCAGTACAACTAAGTTGTCGTACTACCACGATATCGCACAACTTGCGAAACTAGACCTGCATGGGCCACCACTAAAAATGTGTCACGACCCGTACCCAGAATTTGGGCATAAGTCGTGGGTACATCCAGCCTACGCCGCAGCATCGGCGGTAGAACGCTGTCTAGGTCTTAATAATACAAACATAACTCACAACCTGTCAATAATATCAACTCCATAAGGAGGACAATAAAATAAACATCTCTCAACATCTCATAATGTATACTCAATCACAACAACTATAAGAGTATAAGGTACGATAAAAGATAAGAAAAATGACATAGTTAAACACCATGTCTCAAAATAAAGATAAACCGCAGTCTAGCTATCTAACATAAAGTCCCCACAAGTCCCAACATAAACTCAGAATAAATCTAAACATAAACTGAAATAAATATCAAATAAGTCTCAGTGCATGAGATAAATACTGTCTAGATAGCTGCAGGTAATATCTCCTCTAAAGGAATAGTCTCCTCTAAAATCTCTGGTGTGTAGTCTGCATCTATAGCTGGTCCATAATGTGTGGGACAGAAGTCCTCAAGATCCTCTGGAAAAATATATCCAGTCAGAATTGGAGCGAAGTACAAGCCCTAACAGTAGTTCCACATATATTAACAAAAACTATAATACAGTGTAAAAAAATACAAGATAGATATGAATACTAGCAATAAGAAATACTGAAATAAAGGAATACTGGAGCATATCATCATCAATGTACATCTAGCAATGAATAGAAATACAAGTGCATGCTAGAATAATGAACTAGAATATAAGTGTACTAGAACAATAACTAGAACATAAGGAATGCTAGATCAATATACTAGAGATACATGTCAAGAACATCTAGCTAAGTGTGTAAAATATCAGCATATCATGTGATCGGCTTAGGACTGATTAGGCTTGTTGTCACGCCCCAGTCCCAAAATACATAGGACTAGGACACGTAAGCATGCCAGCCGCATATCGCTCCGAAGAACGTGGCAGCAGTATAATATATATATATATCGTCCATATCACTCCGTCGAGTGTGGCAGCATTGTAAAGAAAGTGGGTGTCCCATACGCCTACTAGTCGTCCTCCCCGTCCAATGATCTATGCATGTTGTATCCACAATATGCCTTAGCTACTACGTCGAGGCGTCGTAACTCTGGCTCATAGTCTATCGTTAGAACAATAGCCCAACCTTACAACCAAACAAGGACAATGATTGGACCATTGTACCACGATAGTATATGCTCCGACTACTAATAACTGCTAAGTCTTCTAACATGTATCACTATTAGCAGTTATATCCTATCCGTCGTACGACCTATACGTACAAGTGGCCAACCACATACGCAAGTCCGTGCCCTACATGAGACTCACAGCGCGTGTAAGAAATGTGTCAAGGCCTGGAGAGTCATACCGATAACTCCACAACTTTAGGTGAGTCTACTAGACACTAGGTCAGACACAAATCCTAACGTCAATGCCTTCGTTGACTGCACCCGAGTCTCTCTCGGACGCGCACAGTTATATAATCTAACATAATAAACATGCAACTAATAATATAACTAAATTTAAACAGTACAACAAGGCAAGGTGTACTTGCCTGGCAAGAGCTGCGTAGTGCCAATAACCTACTCCGAAAGTCACACAGATAAATCCAACAGTCCTCGAGGTACATATACGGGTACGAATGTAACGATGATGCTGACGATGATTGGGGTTACGAGGAGATGATAACTACGATGACGACGATGATTATGACTACGGCAACGATAATGATGGTGATGCTCATGGTGAAGATAATGGTGATGATCATGATGGTGATTACATGATGGTGATGACAAGGGTGATAATGTGGGTGATGGTGATGACGAGGATGATGATGTGGTGATGGTGATGACGAGGATGGTGATGACAAGGATGATGATGTGGGTGATTAAGGGATGATTAGGATTAAGGTGTTGAGAATAAATGGTGATGATGATGATTTATGATGATGATGATGATGATGTTGAAGGAGGGGATGATGACGATGTTGACGATGATAGCGATGGTGATGACGCTGATAATGACGATGATGATGGAGGTGATGATGACGACGATGGCTACGATGATGGTGGTCATAATCAAGGTAAAAACGATGGTGAAGGTGATGATGAAAATGATGGTGATGGTAATGGAGGTGCTCCGGCCAGGGGGAGGGGAGGTCCGGCCAGGTGAGGGGAGGCTCGGGTTCAGGGAAGGAGAGGTGGTGATGGGTGGAGGTTCTCAGGGAGGCAGGGAGGTAGTGGTGCTGTTACTCAGGGAGGATGAAGGAGAGGACAGGGATGAGGTGGCCGGGATTAATAGTGGTGTGGTGGTCGTGATAGAGGACTGGCAGAAGGTGGAGGTCCGAGGTTGAGGTGGTGCTGATGGTGGACAGGAAAGGGGAGGAGGAGATGGAGGCCATGGAGGTTAGGATCGGGGGTACAGGTCGAGATGGCCGGAGGGGAAGGAGCATCCGGCGGGAGGATGATGTACAGCAGCTTCTCCGGTGAGGCGAGGGAATGGACAATCGAGGGAAGAAAGGTGGATGGGCTCAGGCGGGCTGGGTCGAGTGTGGGTGGTGACGGGGCTACACCAGCGAGTTCTCCAGCGGTGGGTATAGGCAGGAAAGGAGAGGAAGAAGAAGAGAGGGGATGATGGTGGTAATGGTGGTCGTGCTGGTGGTTGTGTTGGATGATGGAGGAGAAGAGAGGGATGAGGTCCGACGTAGTGGCCGGTGGCTTCGGTATCCGTCGAGGGGGAAGGGATGGCTCCGGCGGTGAGGCTGAAGGAAGGAGGTAAAGGAGATGAATAGTGTCGGCTGGTGTAAACCCCCTTACCCAAAATTAGGGCTACTTGGCTTAGATAGTGAAATTAGGGCTAAATTGAACCAATTAGAATTAGAACACGGCATTTAATTTAATTACGAAATAATTATGATACGTAGCGCACCTTACCGTTGCCCGATAATTGGAGCACCTCACGAGCCGTTGCCTATCTACGAATTTTACAACATTGACCTAGACGTGCCCGCCTACCTTTCTGGCCCTTGTGCGACTTATAATATTGCTCTCTGATACTATATTATAGCCGCACAACAAACATCGCAGACGTTATTTATTAATTATAAATAAATTCCCAATTTTGTACCCTTGTGCGTCCCAATTGAAATTGGGGACACAATCTGGACCGTTTTGTGCAAACCGAATTTTATTAATATTCTACACTGTCCCCTCTACGCCTCTGACAATTTTGGCCGCCTAATTTAATCCCATGTACTCCTAATTAATTTCAGAACATCGTGCGCGCTTCGATTTAATTAATTAAATCCAATTTCTGCCTTTGTGTAATTTTCTAATTGTTGGGGGGCTTTTATGCAAAAATGCATTGAGGCATCCCCGCCATTGGATAATTCATGAAGAAACTCAATTTTCCCTTCATGTAGATTTTTTCCATAATTTTTGCGAGGTACAACGCGCGCACATCGCTCTCGTATATTTAAACCCCATCCTTGCATTTTAAATCATGTAATTTCTAGCCTATCACCCTCATGTGAGCCCAAGGCCATCCATAGGAGATGTTGACCAAGCCCAACAAAGTTTAGGTCAAACTCACCTAGGTCAAACGCTAAAACCCACATGAGTATAAATATAATTTTCTTCTTCCTTTTCTATTGGAAAACCAAACCAATACAAATATTCAGCCGACTTCTATTTCCTCTTCCCTCATCCCTATTGTGCATCCTCCCTCCCCGGCCAACTCGCCGGAGCACTCCGCCGGACCTGACCTGAACCTCTTTCCCCTGCTCCCTTCTCCTTCCTCGCCGAGTCCACGCACCACCACCACCATCTCAGCGACCTCCCCCTCACCTCGATTCCTCTCCTCTCATCCCCTCTGCCAGCCGACGACTGATACCCGATCCCCGAGCCGCCGTCCTCAGCGGTCTCCCCCGCTGGCCATCCTCCTCCACCGAGCCGCCCACGATCTCCTCACCCTCGTCTCCCTCTTCATCTCCCTGACCTCCTTGGCCTGACCTCAGCTGCACGCCACCGCCGCTGCCCATCGCCATCACCTCCCCTCTGGCCTTCGCCTGAGCACCGAGCTCCGCCCTGACACCCTCCTCGACGCCATGGCCTCCGCCGCGGTCATCTCCCTCGCCCTTTGCCTGAAGCCTCGACTCTTCAGATCACCACCATCATCTTCGCCCCTCGCCTGAACGACATCACTACAGCCTCTACTCCTCTCACCACCGGAGTACACCACTACCACCTTTCCATCTTCCTAATATATCCCTCGTCGACTCCAGCTCCTCCCTGTCAACCTCCTCTCCCTTCCCTTCCCGGCTCAACCTCCCCTGGCCGGAGCAATCGCCGGCGAGCAGCCATTACCACCAGCCAACACCACCACCCCTAAACTGAAACTCTTCTCCTTCCTCCCATCGACTTCCACCTCTCCCTTCCCTGAATCCGAGCGACCTCCTCCTGCTCTCTGCCCTCCTCTTCCCTGGCCTGAGCACCGCCTCCTTGGCCGGACACCCCATTGGCCGGACTCCGACAGCACTCACCACAACCACCTATATTATCAAACACCACCATCATTTTATTAACCCATCTTCACCATCGCTCACCATCACCATCATCATCCTAGTCATCGTCATCGTCTTTGTCATCGTCATCCCCATCATGAGCACCACCATCATCCTCGTCGCCGTAGTCATAATCATCGCCCTCATCGTAGTTAAACACCTCCATCATAACCCTCATCATCATCACCTATTAACACAATTGCTATTAACACCATTACAACCCTTATCATCATCAACAATACCTTAACCCTAATCGTCCACCTCATCCTCGTCGACGTTGTCATTAACAATGCTGCCATCACCTCATCATCATCCCATTTATCAGTATAGTACCATCGTCATCTCACCACCATCCCATCATCCCCATCACCTCATCGCCACCTCACCATCCATTATCAGCATCAGCGCTGGCGTCCTCACCCCATCGTCGTTATAGTCGTCACCCTCGCCATCATCGTCGTTAACCCCACTATCCTAACCGTGCGCGAACCCCGAGGTATATACCTGCCTGTCTTCTTCTTTTATGTGTGCTTGTGTGTATAACAGTAGGATGTTAGTATTGTTTATTGACGGTTAGTTGACATCGGGCCCTGAGTCGGTAAACCCAAATGCGTGTACGTATATGTACGTGTACACGTATATTACTCATTGATATATATTGATATAGATACATAGTACATGTATTCAAGTGGTATGAATAATTGGGTGTTATATAGAAATATATAAATATATGATATGTACATGAATTGTAAATAATTAAATACTATGCTGCCTATACATAATTGGACTATACGACCCTAGGACACCGTGGACTATCCCGTATTACCTTGACCATGTTGATCCTAAGAACATGCTAGATGGCTGTCTTGTGTACAATTATGTACTGGTCTAGACACATGATATTTTGACTGACTATGCTACAATATTTAAATTAGGACACCCGCGTAATTTAACGCATGATTGACCATGTTAGATGACTAGTTTTACCCCTAGTATATCCCTGAGTCCAGTGTAAATATTGTTGTGTGTGTGCTAGTGTAATGTCTAATAATTTTATTCATATTATATTATATGTGCATAGGATGTTGGATTTGTTCTGCGCGATTTCTGGAGCAGTTTATTGGTACATCGCAACTTCCTTGCCAGGCAAGTATACCTTGCCATTGTACTATTATTTTTATTCCATATGTTGCACGCATCTTTATTTTCTGTCTTTAGTTCATATATTTTAATTGTTATATAAAATGTACGCGACGGTGACGTCGCAAATGTTTATTTATGTATTGCATTAACCTTGTTCATGAGACTACCCTATTATCATGTAGCACCATTAGGTTCATTGGCCGTGACACAGTGGTTACACGAGTATGAGTCTCATATAGATCACGGACTGCGTGACAGGTCTGGCCTCCTGTACGTATGGGCCGTGCGATAGGGATAACTGCCAATAGAAACTTTGTATGCTAGTAGACCTGGCGGTTATTAGAGGTTTATCGTGTCATGGACATGACATGCTTAGAGCATTGGGTGGGGAGAACAACAAGTACCGCATTTGAGCTCCTTTACACTTTTTCTCCTGTACGCCCGGATTCTCCGCTGGAGATACGGGTCATGATGACCACTATATATTATGTACTATCAGGTGGGCCACCGGTGTTCAAAAGACGACGTACCTTTTAGGCCCCTGGATCTCCAAAAGAGAACCATGCCAAATCCCAGTTTTCAGCCAGATAGCTCACTTGTGGGGAAAGTTGTTCTTAACTGCATTCACTTTAGACGGTTAGGCGACCCATTAGGTATTTATTTCAGTACTTTATTGGCATGTGTTTAAGTATACTTGTTATGTCCCTCTGAGGACCTGGTCTGCTGCCAGGTGTGCCTGTTCTTGAGTATTTGCAGGAGCGCAGAATTGGAAGGATATAGATGCTTCGTGGATGTCTTCTCTTCGAGCCGTAATTGGTAGCTGGTACTTATATTATTTGAGTGAGTTGTACTTATATTGTATTTACTTTTCCTATTTGAGTTGGTAGTGGATTTGTTTCCATCCAACTGTCATCCTTAAGATACTTCTTATTGAGATCTAGTTTCATAGATACTGGTTATTATTTCTATATGATTTTGGTGGATGAGATTTAGATTATACCCCGTGACTTGTATTACATTTTATACCACTTATGGATTTGATATTCATATTACAGCGTACGTATGGATTTGGCTTCCATATATTGGAGTTGTCATATCCATGCGGCTGGCATGCTTACGTGTCCTAGTCCTACGTATTTTTGGGACTGGGGCGTGACATATTTTTGTGGTGGCCCATGCAGGTCTAGAGCAAATTATCTCGGTTACGTTACTGTGCCGAGCAAGCCTGCACCTAGGACTAGAATATAGGATCTCATCCATAATTGACTATGATTCATCTTCCTCCTCTCTGTTCTATTTTGAACACATGCATCCTGCTTGATTCCTGTGCTTCCCTAATAGTTCTTTAAGTATAGCCTTCTCCTAGAATATAGAAGTTCCTATTGTTAGATGATAATTAGAGTAGCACACCTATTTAGAATACAACGAGATTATAGATACACCACTAAGTTTAGAATATCTAGCGAACCCTAGAATCCCTTATCCCTATAATTGGTTTACCATTACCCCGGATGTATTATGAGGACTTGAGAGTAGTATAGACACTACTAGAGTTAGTTAGAAGGTTACCATAATGTTTGCCCCTAGCATTGAGAAACCCATAGAAAACCAAAACTTAATATTTGGACTGAACCTAACCTTCATAGTTAGATGATATTGGAACTATAAAACTTATGTCATTGTCTTATTATTAGTAGACAAGTACCCTAGAAAGCCAAGAGCAATGTATAGAATATTTCCCTAATATACCTCAAACATAGTAGCTAGCGTACTACTTCCCTTTAGAAACCATGATGCTATCTATAGGCCCTATTTTAAATTTCACATCTTGTTTCTCTGAAACCCTAGCGCTCACCACTCGCACGACGACTAAATTATGATCTTCTTTTCTCCATCTTTCAATTCATGCCAATCTGACGCTTCGGATTTTAGACCAAGCAATTGTATCCTATGATAGGATATATGGTTTGCTAAAGTGATAGTGTAATCTTAAATTTTGAATTTTGAATTGTGTGTCTTGTAGTTAGAACCTGTAAACACCCTAAATTTTGAGAATAATTTTAAAATTAGTTATTTCGTTTTTGGAATTTTCTGGAAATTAAAACCAAGATGAGTGTGATTTAAAGAATTTTTAAGTGTGGCCAAAGGGTGTTAAAATATTCTGGAAGTAAAAATTTATTGTGTATAATGGAGAACCGGACGCATGGCATTTTTCGGTGAATTTATTGGACACCGGAGCAACGAATCGAGGACCAAAAGCTATAGAATTGTGAACCGAACCCAAACGAAGCCCGAACCAAACCAACCCGAAACCCTAGCTGCCGGAGTTCCTGTAGCAGTTATAAAGGGGCTGCCTCGACATCCGTGTTGCCCTCTTCTCCAACTACCAGCCGCCACCGAAACCCTAGTTTCATCCTCCGCCGCCGACTTCATCCATCCCCCCCCGGACGAGCAACCCCGACCCCGCTGTTCTTCCCTTCCGAGGACGAGCAGCCTCGACCCGAGCGTCGCCGTACCCCTGCTCTACTCGGCGCGACGTCGCCCCTCTGTCCACCTCTGCCGACTTTCCGTTCAGCTCTCCCTCATCCTCCCCGACGTCACCGCCCGAGACCCACCGGCGCCGTCCCCTCCGTTCAGGCCGCCGACCAGCACCCTCCCCTCTCGAGAGCCGCCGACCAATCCCGCTGTGCTCGACGCCTCCCCTTGTCGACCCGACCCCGACGCCTCCCAAGCGTCGCTCCGCTGACCGGAGACAGAACCTGGGACTAGACTCCGAGATCCAGCGGACACGAGTGAGGACGAATCGGACGCCAGCAGCGTGCGAGGACACGACCAGGACACAGATTGGCTTTCGGACACGTGAATTTCAGAACTCACGTGGCCCTGTTCAGGTACCGATTTCTCCCAACGCGTATCTCCATTTTTAATTCTGTCAGTTGCTGTGCATAGACTGTGTAACCCTCTCGGTGCCCGTGCAACTTGCTCGGCGCATCGCGTCCTGTGGTGATCGTACACCGCGATCCAAAAACAGAAAAAACAATGCCCTGTTTCACCCCGGAACTGAGTACGCCCCGCCAATCGGGACGACTTGGTCGCACGCGGTCTTTACCGAACTGTGCGCAACGTTGATACGGTCGTGTGAGATTTCGCAGAAGTCGATTCGGAGGTGTGTGCACCCCGGAATCAACGCGTATCCGCCGACGACACCCCGTATCCATCCTTTCTGGAACATGCTGTAACTTTGTGTACATACGTCAGATCGAGACGAAACTTGCACCATCGGACTCGTAGCAATAAGCTGGTCCTGTGACCCAAGTTTTGTCCGATTCCGAGAACGTTGACAAAATTACGTATCGTGGGCCCCATAGGCTCTACTTGACGGGTGATTTTGAGATCGGCTCATCGGAATCCAATTCTGGAAGTTCCGTTGGGTTCGTATCATCGTTCCTGACTTGTAGACACTGAGTTTGCGGAATTTAGAGACCTTTGACCCTGACGCGCTTTTCGGTGCAAAGTGGCCCACATGTGGACCCCGCTTTAATCCGAAAATGACCTTTTTGCCCCTGTGTCCAAATTGGACATAAGGACAGGTATTTCTAGCTATTTGACATCTTCTGAGACTAGTGGTGATGTTTATTACAGCTTTTGGAGTAGTACCTACCGGATCCACCGATACAGGGACAGTTGTTGGTATTCGGACATCAGGCAAGTATACCTTGCCAAACTCTACAGTATTGTTATATATTTCTTTGCTTTATTATAGTGCTGTGCATGCTCAACCTAGGACCGTGTGACGTACTTAGCGTCCGATTATCAGTCGGGTGTCGACACTGTACGCAGTGTTGGGTATTGTCATCTAGAGATGGACATTCGTGACACTTATTTTCGTACTTGTCTTATCAAGTACCCTATGACCCAGGACACTTAATACTATTCATAGACAGGATTTTCTCGAGATATTCGTGGTAATTCTATATAGGATACAGGACATTGACATTATATTCTTAGATACGTTATGACTTGTTGCATTAGCTATGATCGTGCTTGACATGGGCATGAGACGTTATGGTCTTGACATGCGTGGTTACATTGGGTGGGGAGAGACACACAGGCTACAGGCTGTATCTATCTATATCTTCTATTATTGAGAGGTCGTAGACTCTCGTAGCAGAGCTAGACCCACTACCGGTTATTACCGCTACCGGCTCCCCGACACAGAGCTTGTAGTGGCTCAGCCTGAGACTAGTGATGCTCTCACTTGCATTTACATTTAGATGGTTACATAATTACCCTATTGCTTCATTTAGTTATTTATTTGCTGCACTGTTTAATTACTCATTTTGGCATGAGCTTTCTTGTACCTTGCTATGTCCCCTGAGGACCTGGATCCGGATTATGTCCCCAGGATTTGAGGACGAGATCTATCCCGAGGTATACGGGACCGGAGCAGGAGCTGATCCAGGAGCGGTACCGCCATCCGAGGACGAGGTGTTAGCTGAGGACTTCTCCTGAGCATCCCTGTTCATGCTCAGTACTTATTTATTTATTTCAGTCTTTTATTCTGGTCTGTTGAACCAATGTACTAGATATTTATCGGGTTGTTCCCCGAAGTACTTTGTGAGACTAGATGATGATTTACATTCCTTATTTATTATGTGGATCATATTTTATATCTTGTGTGGATGAGATTAGTTGTACCATGTTGTCGTAGACTTGTTATATTACAGCTTAAGTATGCCCTGATGGATCCATTAAATTGGGTATGTCCATCGGTGCGTACTGCTGGCCATTATCACGCGTCCGGTCCCACTGTATTTTGGGACTAGGACGTGACATGGTTTTTGTGGTGGCCCATGCAGGTCTATGACTAAATTGTTCAGTTTCAACTTAGGGACTGAACCAGCCTGCCCTAAGGATAGGATAAGTTCTAGGTTCTTATCCATCATTTAATCCATCGTTGAACTCTATATCGACTTAAAATTTTTACTTGAACTGCATCCTGTATTGATTCCTCTGTGCGTTCTTACAGTTTATATTTTGATTGCAGAGCAATGGATTCCGGGAACAGAGATGATATTCCTTTGGATACGCCACACGACGCTGTGGTTAATTATGGAGACGGAGTGACACCAGGGGATGGTGGACAAGCATCGCAGAGTGATCACACCGGTCAGCCTAATCCAAGGTTCCGGAGAGATGACATCCCACCTCCACCACAATTCACTCCCCAGATGCCAGTATTTCTGTCCGGACAAGCCATGGACGGGCAACAGATGTTCCAGATGATGTATGCCATGATGCAAGCACAGCAACAGATTCAGCAAGAGGCCCATCGGCAGGAGGCCGAGTATCTGAGGACCAGCCTGGTATCCGCATTGGAGCAGGCAAATCCTCCAACAAGGAGAACAGCGACGGGATCTATCACTGATTTCCATCATCTCAAGCCTCGCACATTTTCTGGTAAAGAAGGGCCAACGGAAGTTCATGAGTGGCTCACAAACATTCAGCATCAGCTGGAAGCCGCTGAACTTCCAAGAGAGAAGTGGATGACTGCCGTCAGAATGCAGTTAACTGATAATGCGCATCACTGGTGGTTAGCAGAAGAGAGAAGGCTTGGACAGGACCGAGTCACATGGGAAGAGTTCTCCAGACTCTTCCAAGAGATGTACATTCCAGCCGTTGCACGGTCAGAGCTCAGAGACAGGTTCAACCGCCTTATCCAAGGCAACATGTCAGTGGAGGAGTACAATGCGGAATTTATTCGTCTGAGCCGCTTTGCCCCGACATTAATTTCGATGGAAGAAGAAAAAGCAGAGAAGTTCTTTGACGGCTTAAAGTTCGAGCTTCAGAGATTGATTGGATCGGTAGCACCTACATCTTATACCGATGTCCTTACAGCAGCCCGACGCTTGGAGCGCGTCACTAGAAGGGAGTCTAATCTGAAGAGGCCTATCATATCAGCACCATCCAGGCCAGCACATGGGGATTCAGCAAAGCGAACCCAGAGGGGTATGCCAGATAGAGCAGCACATAGGGACAGACCTCTTCCTACTTTTCACCACTGCGGCAAGGTAGGACACATTGAGAAGGAATGCAGGCATAAGTTGGGACTATGTTTGAGCTGCGGATCCAGCCAGCACTTTTCCAGGGACTGTTCCGAACGCAGAGACGGAGCACCAAGACTAGCTTTACCTGCACCACGACCAACTTATCCAGCAGCAGGAGCCCAGCAGACAGGAGTTGGTGGGGTCAGACCACCAGCCCCAGTAGGGAACCAGCAGAGACCACCCCTGGCACCACAGGCAGCTTTATTCCAGCAGGCTCAGCAGCAGCGAGGCCCAGCACAGGGGCGAGGACAGGCATTCACTTTAGCGGTTGAGGAGGAGGCTACAGCAGGCGAGGTCATCGCAGGTACTATTCTAGTAGCTTCATTACCAGCTGTAGCATTATTTGATTCTGGAGCATCGTATTCATTTATAGCAGCTAGCTTTGTAGCCACCCATAGAGTAGCTACCGCACCCCTTCCGAAGATGAAGATGATTCTTACGGGGGGTAGAATTATTCCGGTTAGTGACGTCTGTAGATCATGTTCTGTAGTAGTTTGTGGCCGAGAAATGCGAGCTCAATTTCTGATATTTTCTATGCCGAATTTTGATGTCGTACTTGGTATGGATTGGTTAAGTCAGTACCATGCGACTCTTGATTGCCGACTTGGGCGGGTTATATTTAGACCGCCAGGACACCCAGAATTTGAGTTTCTTCGAGGAGCAGTAGAGCAAGGAGTTCAGCCTACTCTAAGAGTACTATCTGTAGAAGGGGAGACAGGTTACCCAAGAGTCATCTCAGAATTTGTGGATGTATTTCCTGATGATCTTCCAGGTTTACCGCCTGATCGGGAAATAGAATTCACAATAGACTTAACTCCAGGAGCAGAGCCTATCACTTCATCAGTATATCGGCTAGCACCTAAGGAGTTAGTGGAATTGAAGGAACAGGTTGATGATCTTTTGGAGAAGGGTTTCATTCGGCCCAGTGTTTTACCTTGGGGAGCACCCATATTATTCGTGCCGAAGAAGGATGGAACGGTACGGTTGTGCATTGATTACAGGGCACTAAATGCTGTAACCATCAAGAACAGGTATCCCTTACCACGCATTGATGATCTATTCGATCAGTTGAGTGGTGCAAGGATATTTTCGAAGATTGACCTTAGATCCTGCTATCATCAGATCAAGGTGAGGAAGGAAGACATCCCGAAGACAGCTTTCAGGACCAAGTATGGACATTATGAGTTCTTGGTGATGCCGTTTGGTTTAACCAACGCGCCAGCAGTGTTTATGAGCTTAATGAACAGAGTCTTCCATCAGTTCTTGGATAAATTTGTAGTGGTGTTCATTGACGACATTCTCATATATTCCAAGAACCATGAAGAGCACGAGGAGCATCTCAGAATCGTGTTAGAGACCTTGAGGCAGGAAAAGTTATACGCCAAGCTCAGTAAGTGTGAGTTCTGTATGGACAAAGTGCCTTTCTTGGGACACATCATCTCAGGAGAAGGACTTTCAGTGGATCCAGAGAAAGTTGCGACAATAGAGACTTGGCCTACACCTACATCAGTTGCAGAAGTGAGAAGTTTTCTCGGACTTGCGGGATATTACCGAAGGTTTGTAGAAAATTTCTCGAGGATTGCAGAACCGATGACGAAGCTGACACGCAAGGACCAGGAGTTTATATGGACAGAGGACTGCCAGAAGGCCTTCGAAGAACTGAAGAGAAGATTAACAACAGCACCGGTCTTGACTCTTCCTTCAGGGTCAGGAGGTTTTGTTGTTTACAGTGATGCATCAGGCAGTGGACTAGGATGTGTTCTGATGCAACATGGCAAAGTCATTGCTTATGCGTCAAGACAGTTGAAGGTCCACGAGAAGAACTACCCGACACATGATCTGGAGCTAGCAGCAGTTATATTTGTATTGAAGATATGGAGGCACTATCTTTATGGAGAGAGGGTAGAAATCTTTACTGATCACAAGAGCCTAAAGTATGTGTATACTCAGAAGAAGCTTAACATAAGGCAGAGACGCTGGCTTGAATTGATGGTAGATTTTAACATAGATTTGCAGTATCATCCGGGAAAGGTGAATGTTGTTGCAGACGCACTCAGCAGGAAGCCTACGGCTTATTTCTTGACGATGCAGCCAGAGTTATTGAGAGATCTACATGAGCTTCAGATAGAGGTTGTTTTACCAGGACAGGAAGGCTTGATGGCTAACCTTGAGATTCAGTCATCACTCGTGGAGAAGATTAAGGAAGCATTGCCCACCGATGCTAGATTTCGAAGACTCAAAGAAAGGACAGAAGCCGGCATACAGACAGGACTTCGCATTCACGAAGACGGGACATTGAGGTTTGGAAATCGCCTGTATGTTCCAAATGGAGAATTGAGACAGGAGTTAATGACTGAAGCACATAGCTCTATGTACTCTGTTCACCTAGGAGGAACCAAGATGTATCGAGACTTGAGACAGTACTACTGGTGGCATGGAATGAAAAGAGAGATCGCAAGATTTGTGGCCAAATGCTTAGTCTGCCAGCAAGTAAAGGCCGAACATCAGAGAACTGCAGGTATGTTACAGCCGCTTCCTATACCAGAATGGAAGTGGGAACATATCACGATGGATTTTGTCACAGGATTCCCAAGGAGCCCCAGCGGAAGAGATGCAGTATGGGTTATTGTGGATAGACTCACTAAATTGGCACACTTCTTGCCATTTAGAGTTGGACAGTCCACAGAGGTACTAGCCGATATGTATATGCGACAAATTGTCAAATTACATGGAGTGCCTGTTAGTATTGTATCGGATCGAGATTCGAGATTTATATCGCATTTCTGGAGAAGCATGCAAGAGAGTCTAGGCACCAGACTCAAATTCAGCACGGCTTACCACCCGCAGACAGATGGCCAATCGGAGCGCACCATTCAGATATTGGAGGACATGTTGCGATCATGTATGCTAGACTTTGGAGGATCTTGGGAAGATCATTTGCACTTAGTAGAGTTCTCCTACAACAACAGTTATCAGGCCAGCATCCAGATGGCACCATTTAAAGCTTTATACGGAAGGAAGTGCAGGTCACCTATATGTTGGAGTGACGTTGGTGAACGTCAACTACTGGGTCCAGAATTGGTCACACAAATAGTGGAGAAGGTGAAGCAGATTCAGAATCACCTACGAGCAGCTCAGGACAGACAGAAGCATTGGGCAGATACGCATAGACGTCCCCTAGAGTTCAAAGAAGGAGATCACGTATTCTTGAGAATTTTGCCCACTCGTGGTACTATCAGATTCGGGAGCAGAGGCAAGCTGAGCCCAAGGTATATTGGGCCATTTGACATCCTCGAGCGTGTTGGTGAGGTGGCTTATCGGCTTGCATTACCTCCATCTTTAGAGGGAGTGCATGACGTATTCTACGTCTCACAGCTGCGAAGGTACGTGACCGACCCAAGTCACGTAGTCGATCATTCAGAGATCGCCGTAGGACCGAGCTTGAGATATGAAGAACAACCAGTTGGCGTCCTCGACGTCAGTGAGAAGACATTGCGGGGACAAACGATCAGACTGGTTCGTGTAGCATGGAAACATCATTCACCAGGCGAATCGACTTGGGAACGAGAAGATAGTATGCGCCAGCGATACCCCCACTTGTTCGAGGAGGCAGTTGTAAACTAGGCCACCTTGTATTTCCATAACTCTTTCTTGAGTAGCTTGATCTTTGATTGCTAGGACGCAATCCTTTTAAGGAGGGAAGATTATAAATACCCTAAATTTTGAGAATAATTTTAAAATAAGTTATTTCGTTTTTAGAATTTTTTGGAAATTAAAACCAAGATGAGTGTGATTTAAAGAATTTTTAAGTGTGGCCAAAGGGTGTTAAAATATTCTGGAAGTAAAAATTTATTGTGTATAATGGAGAACCGGACGCATGGCATTTTTCGGTGAATTTATTGTACACCGGAGCAACGAATCGAGGACCAAAAGCTATAGAATTGTGAACCGAACCCAAACGAAGCCCGAACCAAACCAACCCGAAACCCTAGCTGCCGGAGTTCCTGTAGCAGCTATAAAGGGGCTGCCTCGACATCCGTGTTGCCCTCTTCTCCAACTACCAGCCGCCACCGAAACCCTAGTTTCATCCTCCGTCGCTGACTTCATCCATCCCCCGCCGGACGAGCAACCCCGACCCCGCTGTGCTTCCCTTCCGAGGACGAGCAGCCTCGACCCGAGCGTCGCCGTACCCCTGCTCTGCTCGGCGCGACGCCGCCCCTTTGTCCACCTCCGCCGACTTTCCGTTCAGCTCTCCCTCATCCTCCCCGAGGACACCGCCCGAGACCCACCGGCGCCGTCCCCTCCGTTCAGGCCGACGACCAGCACCCTCCCCTCTCGAGCGCCGCCGACCAATCCCTCTGTGCTCGACGCCTCCCCTTGTCGACCCGACCCCGACGCCTCCCAAGCGTCGCTCCGCTGACCGGAGACAGAACCTGGGACTAGACTCCAAGATCCAGCGGACACGAGTGAGGACGAATCGGACGCCAGCAGTGTGCGAGGACACGACCAGGACACAGATTGGCTTTCTGACACGTGAATTTCAGAACTCACGTGGCCCTGTTCAGGTACCGATTTCTCCCAACGCGTATCTCCGTTTTCAATTCCGTCAGTTGCTGTGCATAGACTGTGTAACCCTCTCGGTGCCCGTGCAACTTGCTCGGCGCATCGCGTCCTGTGGTGATCGTACACATCGATCCAAAAACAGGAAAAACAATATCCTGTTTCACCCCGGAACTGAGTACGCTCCGCCAATCAGGACGACTTGGTCGCACGCGGTCTTTACCGAACTATGCGCAACGTTGATACGGTCGTGTGAGATTTCGCAGAAGTCGATTCGGAGGTGTGTGCACCCCGGAATCAACGCGTATCCGCCGACGACACCCCGTATCCGTCCTTTCTGGAACATACTGTAACTTTATGTACACACGTCAGATCGAGACAAAACTTGCGCCATCGGACTCGTAGCAATAAGCTGGTCCTGTGACCCAAGTTTGGTCCGATTCCGAGAACGTTGACAAAATCACGTATCGTGGGCCCCACAGGCTCCACTTGACGGGTGATTTTGAGATCGGTTCATCGAAATCCAATTCTGGAAGTTCTATTGGGTTCATATCATCGTTCCTGACTTGTAGACACTGAGTTTGCAGAATTTGGAGACCTTTGATCCTGACGCACTTTTCGGTGCAAAGTGGCCCACATGTGGATCCCGCTTTAATCCAAAAATGACCTTTTTGCCCCTGTGTCCAAATTGGACATAAGGACAGGCATTTCTAGCTATTTGATATCTTCTGAGACTAGTGGTGATGTTTATTACAGCTTTTGGAGTAGTACCTACCGGATCCACCGATACAGGGACAGTTGTTGGTATTCGGACATCAGGCAAGTGTACCTTGCCAAACTCTACAGTATTGTTATATATTTCTTTGCTTTATTATAGTGCTATGCATACTCAACCTAGGACCGTGTGACGTACTTAGCGTCCGATTATCAGTCGGGTGTCGACACTGTACGCAGTGTTGGGTATTGTCATCTAGAGATGGACATTCGTGACACTTATTTTCGTACTTGTCTTATCAAGTACCCTATGACCCAGGACACTTGACACTATTCATAGACAGGATTTTCCCGAGATATTCGTGGTAATTCTGTATAGGATACAGGACATTGACATTATATTCTTAGATACGTTATGACTTGTTGCATTAGCTATGATCGCGCTTGACATGGGCATGAGACGTTATGGTCTTGACATGCGTGGTTACATTGGGTGGGGAGAGACACACAGGCTACAGGCTGTATCTATCTATATCTTCTATTATTGAGAGGTCGTAGACTCTCGTAGCAGAGCTAGACCCACTACCGGTTATTACCGCTACCGGCTCCCCGACACAGAGCTTGTAGTGGCTCAGCTTGAGACTAGTGATGCTCTCACTTGCATTTACACTTAGATGGTTACATAATTATCCTATTACTTTATTTAGTTATTTATTTGCTGTACTGTTTAATTACTCATTTTGGCATGAGCTTTCTTGTACCTTGCTATGTCCCCTGAGGACCTGGATCCGGATTATGTCCCCAGGATTTGAGGACGAGATCTATCCCGAGGTATACGGGACCGGAGCAGGAGCTGATCCAGGAGCGGTACCGCCATCCGAGGACGAGGTGTTAGCTGAGGACTTCTCCTGAGCATCCCTGTTCATGCTCAGTACTTATTTATTTATTTCAGTCTTTTATTCTGGTCTGTTGAACCAATGTACTAGATATTTATCGGGTTGTTCCTCGAAGTACTTTGTGAGACTAGATGATGATTTACATTCCTTATTTATTCTGTGGATCATATTTTATATCTTGTGTGGATGAGATTAGTTGTACCATGTTGTCGTAGACTTGTTATATTACAGCTTAAGTATGCCCTGATGGATCCATTAAATTGGGTATGTCCATCGGTGCGTACTGCTGGCCATTATCACGCGTCCGGTCCTACGGTATTTTGGGAGTGGGGCGTGACAGAACCTGATAGTTAAATTGTTCAATTAGATTGTGATGATTACCCCTAGTTGTAGACTACGTAATTTCTACCCTCACCTCGATACACGTTAGACCCCTTCCCTTTAACGGCCAGTAACTCTTCTATCCTTACCATTGACACTTGCTTGTAAGTGCTATGACTAAGACTTAGGATGACCATTACCTACATAAAAAAAAGGATACCCTAATCAATACCAAGATTTTTCCTCATATACCCTAATAAAGAGTTTCTATTTTATTTACATGTGCAAGATTATTTTGTAGGACCCTCTTAAGACTGTCACAGTATTGGTTTAATTATCATAAGTTGGGTAGTATGCCTCACAACCTAGTATCACATAGTCCACTTGACCCATCGAGGTAGTGTAACTAAATGACATTAAATGCTAGCACTAGACGACAGTGTTTATTCAGACGGTAGAATTTAGAGGCCCATGCCCTATTTGGTTGACTAGCGACTTAGACAAGGAGGTTGTATGATAACTGTAGAGATTGTAGAGTCTTTTTATTATTGTTGCTTATGATGTTTTGTTTTGTAAACTTGAAATATTTGTAACTTCTCTCATCATAATCCAGCGTTATATTTTCTGTGCTACCTTGAATTATGCTGCTATTATGGCCTAGTTTTTGTAAGCTTATTCCTTATCGAGCTTGTTCATGACATATGTATTAGTGGGTCGACACACCAATACATTTCAGAATTAGTGTATTACGGTCCGATCAACCATAGTGCGCTTGATTCGCCCTTCGCAATAATACTTTACGTGGATTAAAATATATAATTTACTAGTAGACACTTGTATTTGCCCTCTAGATATGACTGAGCGGATCGTATCGGTTACATAAATACAAGCATGCAAATACGGATCTACCAAATAGGATTTCAGTCCACAACTGCCTTGACAATTCCCCTTGGATTCCTTGAAATGCCTTGATCCCTATACTTGCATCCTATTACTCCTCCCTTGAACTCTTATTTATTGGTCTACGTCTTTCCTTATTCGAAAGGATGAAACATCTTGCTTGGTATAAGTTTACTATATAGATAGTACTAGATATTCCCCATAGGCCAATCACATTGTTTGGTGACTACCTTTTATAAGTGATTAAGGGCATATCATAGAGGATATGTTTGGTGTTAAAAGACTTTGAGGATTAAATAACATGATCAAATAAATTTGGGACATAGCCTTCTTAGGTGTATAGCCTTAGATGATAGATGGGTAAATTTTAAGTTGGGTAGAAACTACCATGTTAACTTAAGGAGAATTCTTATACTGCAATCAAGTGAGGTTAGATAGAGAAACCCTATCCTAGTTTAATTTCGAGGACAAAATTATTTTAAGTTGGGTAGATTGTAAACCCTCTTACCCAAAATTAGGGCTACTTGGCTTAGATAGTGAAATTAGGGCTAAATTGAACCAATTAGAATTAGAACACGATATTTAATTTAATTACGAAATAATTATGACACGTAGCGCACCTTACCGTTGCCCGATAATTGGAGCACCTCACGAGCCGTTGCCTATCTACGAATTTCACAACATTGACCTAGACGTGCCCGCCTACCTTTCTGGCCCTTGTGCGACTTATAATATTGCTCTCTGATACTATATTATAGCCGCACAACAAACGTCGCAGACGTTATTTATTAATTATAAATAAATTCCCAATTTTGTACCCTTGTGCATCCCAATTGAAATTGGGGACACAATCTGGACCGTTTTGTGCAAACCGAATTTTATTAATATTCTACACTGTCCCCTCTACGCCCCTGACAATTTTGGCCGCCTGATTTAATCCCATGTACTCCTAATTAATTTCAGAACATCGTGCGCGCTTCGATTTAATTAATTAAATCCAATTTCTGCCTTTGGGTAATTTTCCAATTATTGGGGGGCTTTTATGCAAAAATTCATTGAGGCATCCCCGCCATTGGACAATTCATAAAGAAACTCAATTTTCCCTTTATGTAGATTTTTTTCATAATTTTTGCGAGGTGCAACGCGCGCACATCACTCTCGTATATTTAAACCCCATCCTTGCATTTTAAATCATGTAATTTCTAGCCTATCGCCCTCATGTGAGCCCAAGGCCATCCATAGGAGATGTTGACCAAGCCCAACAAAGTTTAGGTCAAACTCACCTAGGTCAAACCCTAAAACCCACATGAGTATAAATATAATTTTCTTCTTCCTTTTCTATTGGAAAACCAAACCAATACAAATATTCAGCCGACTTCTATTTCCTCTTCCCTCATCCCTACTGTGCATCCTCCCTCCCCGGCCAACTCGCCGGAGCACTCCGCCGGACCTGACCTGAACCTCTTCCCCCTGCTCCCTTCTTCTTCCTCGCCGAGTCCACGCACCACCACCACCATCTCAGCGACCTCCCCCTCACCTCAATTCCTCTCCTCTCATCCCCTCTGCCAGCCGACGACTGATACCCGATCCCCGAGCCGCCGTCCTCAGCGGTCTCCCCCGCTGGCCATCCTCCTCCACCGAGCCGCCCACGATCTCCTCACCCTCGTCTCCCTCTTCATCTCCCTGACCTCCTTGGCCTGACCTCAGCTGCACGCCACCGCCGCTGCCCATCGCCATCACCTCCCCTCCGGCCTTCGCCTGAGCACCGAGCTCCGCCCTGACACCCTCCTCGACGCCATGGCCTCCGCCGCGGTCATCTCCCTCGCCCTTTGCCTGAAGCCTCGACTCTTCAGATCACCACCATCATCTTCGCCCCTCGCCTGAACGACATCACTACAGCCTCTACTACTCTCACCACCGGAGTACACCACTACCACCTTTCTATCTTCCTAATATATCCCTCGTCGACTCTAGCTCCTCCCTGTCAACCTCCTCTCCCTTCCCTTCCCGGCTCAACCTCCCCTGGCCGGAGCAATCGCCGACGAGCAGCCATTACCACCAGCCAACACCACCACCCCTAAATTGAAACTCTTCTCCTTCCTCCCATCGACTTCCACCTCTCCCTTCCCTGAATCCGAGCGACCTCCTCCTGCTCTCTGCCCTCCTCTTCCCTGGCCTGAGCACCGCCTCCTAGGCCGGACACCCCATTGGCCGGACTCCGGCAGCACTCACCACAACCACCTATATTATCAAACACCACCATCATTTTATTAACCCCTCTTCACCATCGCTCACCATCACCATCATCATCCTAGTCATCGTCATCGTCTTTGTCATCGTCATCCCCATCATGAGCACCACCATCATCCTCGTCGCCGTAGTCGTAATCATCGCCCTCATCGTAGTTAAACACCTCCATCATAACCCTCATCATCATCACCTATTAACATAATTGCTATTAACACCATTACAACCCTTATCATCATCAACAATACCTTAACCCTAATCGTCCACCTCATCCTCGTCGACGTTGTCATCAACAACGCTGCCATCACCTCATCATCATCCCATTTATCAGCATAGTACCATCGTCATCTCACCACCATCCCATCATCCCCATCACCTCATCGCCACCTCACCATCCATTATCAGCATCAGCGCTGGCGTCCTCACCCCATCGTCGTTATAGTCGTCACCCTCGCCATCATCGTCGTTAACCCCACTATCGTAACCGTGCGCGAACCCCGAGGTATATACCTGCCTGTCTTCTTCTTTTATGTGTGCTTGTGTGTATACCAGTAGGATGTTAGTATTGTTTATTGACGGTTAGTTGACATCGGGCCCTGAGTCGGTAAACCCAAATGCGTGTACGTATATGTACGCGTACACGTATATTACTCATTGATATATATTGATATAGATACATAGTACATGTATTCAAGTGGTATGAATAATTGGGTGTTATATAGAAATATATAAATATATGATATGTACATGAATTATAAATAATTAAATACTATGCTGCCTATACATAATTGGACTATACGACCCTAGGACACCGTGGACTATCCCGTATTACCTTGACCATGTTGATCCTAAGAACATGCTAGATGGCTGTCTTGTGTACAATTATGTACTGGTCTAGACACATGATATTTTGACTGACTATGCTACAATATTTAAATTAGGACACCCGCGTAATTCAACGCATGATTGACCATGCTAGATGACTAGTTTTACCCCTAGTATATCCCTGAGTCCAGTGTAAATATTGTTGTGTGTGTGCTAGTGTAATGTTTAATAATTTTATTCACATTATATTATATGTGCATAGGATGTTGGATTTGTTCTGTGCGATTTCTGGAGCAGTTTATTGGTATATCGCAACTTCCTTGCCAGGCAAGTATACCTTGCCATTGTACTGTTATTCTTATTCCATATGTTGCACGCATCTTTATTTTCTGTCTTTAGTTCATATATTTTAATTGTTATATAAAATGCGCGCGACGGTGACGTCGCGAATGTTTATTTATGTATTGCATTAACCTTGTTCATGAGACTACCCCATTATCATGTAGCACCATTAGGTTCATTGGCCGTGACACAGTGGTTACACGAGTATGAGTCTCATATAGATCACAGACTGCGTGACAGGTCTGACCTCCTGTACGTATGGGCCGTGCGATAGGGATAACTGCCAATAGAAACTTTGCATGCTAGTAGACCTGGCGGTTATTAGAGGTTTATCGTGTCATGGACATGACATGCTTAGAGCATTGGGTGGGGAGAACAACAAGTACCACATTTGAGCTCCTTTACACTTTTTCTCCTATACGCCCAGATTCTCCGCTGGAGATACGGGTCATGATGACCACTATATATTATGTACTATCAGGCGGGCCACCGGCGTTCAAAAGACGACGTGCCTTTTCGGCCCCTGGATCTCCAAAAGAGAACCATGCCAAATCCCAGTTTTCAGCCAGATAGCTCACTTGTGGGGAAAGTTGTTCTTAACTGCATTCACTTTAGACGGTTAGGCGACCCATTGGGTATTTATTTCAGTACTTTATTGGCATGTGTTTAAGTATACTTGTTATGTCCCTCTGAGGACCTGGTCTGCTACCAGGTGTGCCTGTTCTTGAGTATTTGCAGGAGCGCATAATTGGAAGGATATAGATGCTTCGTGGATGTCTTCTCTTCGAGCCGTGATTGGTAGCTGGTACTTATATTGTTTGAGTGAGTTGTACTTATATTGTATTTACTTTTCCTATTTGAGTTGGTAGTGGATTTGTTTCCATCCAACTGTCATCCTTAAGATACTTCTTATTGAGATCTAGTTTCATAGATACTGGTTATTATTTCTATATGATTTTGGTGGATGAGATTTAGATTATATCCCGTGACTTGTATTACATTTTATATCACTTGTGGATTTGATATTCATATTACAGCGTACGTATGGATTTGGCTTCCATATATTGGAGTTGTCATATCCATGCGGCTGGCATGCTTACGTGTCCTAGTCCTACGTATTTTTGGGACTGGGGCGTGACAGCTGGGTGAAATAGATTTAGGTGATTTAGAAAAGGAAAGGAAAAGGAATTGAAAATTGTATTTATACAGATAGAATTTTAGGTTTGGGTTTGACCTAGAAATATTTGACTTTGGTCAACATCTCCTTGGGATGGGCCTTGGGCTCCCATGAGGATGTTTGGAGGGCCATAATTGCATTGTTTAAATGCAAGGATATGTTTAAAATAAAGGGGGCGATGTTGCGCATTGCACATTCCGAAAATTATAGAAAAATTTCTATGAAGGAAAAAGTTGGATTTCTTAATGTATTGTCCAATGGTGTGGACACCTCAATGCACTTTTGTATAAAAGTGCCCAACAATTGAAAAATTGCACAAAGATATAATTTAGATTAAATTAATTAAAATTAATGCGCAAGGTGTTCTTGAATTAATTAGAAGTATACGGGGATAAAATTAGGTGGGACGCAAGTATCATGGACGTAGAGAATTCGATGTAGAATATTATCATAAATTTGGGTTGCACAAAACAGTCAAGATTGTGTCTCCAATTTCGATTGGAACGCACAAGGGTACAAAGTCATATTTTATTTAGAATTAAATAATAATGTCTGCGACGAATGTTGTGCGACTAAAATGTAGCACAAAAAGCATAATTATAAGTTACACCGAGGTCAGAATAGAAGGCGGTCATGTTTAGGGCAAGAGTGTAGAATTTGTAGGTGGACAGTGGCTAGTGCAGTGTTCCAATTATCAAAGCAACGGTAAGGCGAATATTACATAATTAAATAAAATATCGTGTTCTAATTCTAAAGTGGTTCAAACTAGCCATAGTTTCACTATCTAAGCCAAGTAGGCCTAATTTTGGGTGAGGAGGTTTACACATGTTACATATGATTAGCTATGATTCATGTAAGGTCAGGCTAACCATCCGGATAACTATGATGCAAGCAATAGACAGGCTAATCACATGTAACAGGCTATGAGGCATGTAATGGTCAGGCTGCACCGACGTGAGGTGTGGATGAGCTATGATGCATGTAGAGTTGGGTATGATCACATAAGCTACTAATATTTTCCTGTTTTTCCAGCTAGCACGATGGATTCCAATCATGACTCCTCGTGACTGGTCTCGATGATGCCAACTCGTGTAAACAACAGTGTCAGAATTATGTACGCTATACAACTAGAATTATAGAGATAATCAACATAATAAAAACTGTCAGAGAATGTACTCGCCTCTGGTCCTTAGTTGGCAATACCAATATCCTATTTCCAAAGTATCGTCTGAATGATCCAACAGTCCTATAGACATCATATAATACAATATTGTATCAGACATTACACTAACACACATAATCAAAACACAATGAACTAAGAGACTACGCTAGGGGGTGCTACTTGTCATCTACAGGGTCAAGTGTGCGTCTAGTTGCACGGACGTCACGTCTGTAATTGCTGTGCATAATAGACAGTAAATTAATACGGGTCTTGCTAGTACGTCAGTGTACATATGGCAGTCTGCTAACATATCACATGGTCACAGGTCAATGTAACTACGGGATATCCGTGATTACACTCGGGTCACCTAGTATATATATAATTATACATAGTCTTAACTAGCATATAACATTAATACTTATAATATATGTGTACACTAAATAAATACATATACCATATATATATGTATATATACTAATTGAATTCATATACTATATATATATATGTATATATATATACCAATTATATACATATTAAACATATACTAAATATATATACTAATATATATATATATATATATATATATACTAATACATACATATTATACCAAATATACAATACGCGTATATTAAATCATAACTAAAAATACGTATGCATACTAATGAGAACTACGCATATGCGTGTATGTGTACATGTACGCAAGAGGGAGAACTCGAACCTGTGTACGCGGGTTCGAGGTCGTCGACGGGGTGCTCGGTTCAGTCGAGCGGGTCGAACTCCGGCGTGTTCTGGCCGGTCGACGTGGGCTTCAGCAGGTCTCCGGTGTCGTGCATACGTCGTCGATGAGTGGACAACAGGTTTTTGGGCGGTCAGCGGCTCGATGCAGACGCCGGGTTAGGCAGCGGGCTTTTTCGGTCGACTTCAGCGGGTCTCCGATGTTCAGGTGGACAGCGGCCTCTGATCGACATGGAGGAGGAAGGAGAGGCGGGGTCGATGGTCGTGATCTGGTCGACGAGGTGGCTCGGCGAGGTTCGGCTGGGGGGTGCAGCGTCGTATGGAGGCGGGTTGGGCAGTGCAGCGGGTTCTGGTGGAGTCGACGAGGGTGGACGGGAAGGGTGGCGTGTGGAGGAGAACGACGGACGGGTCTGGAGGGTGCAACGGGTGAGTCGGGGATGGCGAGCTCCGACGAGGGGGTTATGGACTCCGGCTGGTGAGGGATGGGGAAGGAGATGAATAGGGAAGATGGGAAGGAAAATAAAGTCGGCTGTGTATGGCTTTTGGTTGAAGGGATTTAAAGAAAGAAAAAAAAGGATTATTTATATATGTGTATAGTATTGGATTAACCTAGAAATAGGGCTTGGTCAAACCCTTGGAAAAAAAGGCTTGTCATTGAGATATTTCAAGGGTTAGGATTCAAATGGATTCAAAATGAATGTCTATGATTGCATTTGGTTCAAAGTTTGGAGGGCCATAGTTTAAGGAGGTTGATGTTGAATTACACACTCTCAAAATTTATGAATTTTTTTATATGAAGGTGAAATGAGTTTTTTCACGTGTCGTATCCAACGGAGTGGACACCTTAATACACTTTTGCATAAAAGTGCCAAACAATTGGAAAATTACATAAAGTTAGGTTTATGGTTTAATTTAAATAAAATAAATATAATAGGTGTTCTAAAATTAATTATAAGTACATGGGGCTAAAATTAAGTGGGACACAAGTGTCATGAATGAAGTAGACTCAGAATAGAATATTATTCTAATTTGGGTTGCTCAAAATGGGTCAAGATTGTGTCTCCAATTTCGATTGGAACACACAAGGGTACAATGTTTGATTTATATAGAATTAAATATAATTATTTGCGACGAATATTGTACGACTAAAATGAAGCACAACAAGGCATAATTATGAGTTACACAAAAATCAAAGTAGAAGACTAGCACGTCTAGGACAAGGGTGTAAAATTTGTTGGAAGGCAATGGTTATTGTAGCGCTCTAATTATCGAAGCAACAGTAAAGTGCAATAATCCAATAAAATCACAGAAATTTAAATAGAAATAATTAGCATGAAATCATTAACACATTAAATTATGAAAAGACGAAAATACCTCTAATATGAAATATGGGAGTGACAGCTGCAGCCTTGGATCTTGTAGTTCAGTTGTGATTCCGTAAGGTCTAGTCGGGATCACTAGTTATTCAGATTAGTTTATTTTAGCAGTTTATGGTACCGGATTTGTTTCCGGCATACTTTGAGATTTGGAGGTTATTGTTTGCAGGTTAGACTATTTTTGTTGTTTAGACTTGTGATTGTATTTCATTTATTTCTTCGATATCTTATCGTGCTCTAGTTATGTGGTTGAGTATTTTTCATATTATATTGTGATATCTGTGTCTCCTTATGGAGTTGGATATTCGTGAGAGATTGATTAGATAGTATTATGACCTAGACAGCGTTCTACTGTCGATGCTGCGGCGTAGGCTGGACGTACCCACGTACTCGTGCCCTATTCCGGGTGCGGGTCGTGACAAGTTGCACGTGCGTGGGGGCGGCTGCGGGGATGCTGCGGGCGGCGGCTGCAGCTGCGGGGGAGCTACGGGGAGCGCGGTGGAGGAGGGGTAGGGCTGAGGGTGGGGTTGGTGGTAGTGGTGATGGTGAAGGTCGTGGTGGGTCGGGGGGGAGGGGGGGAGGAGGAGGAGGAGGGTTGGGGGGGGGGGAAGGGTAGTTTAGGATTTTTGATTTTTTTTTAACGCAATTTTTTTACGAAAAATGAACGAAATGGACTATTTTGAGCAAAAAATTTAGGGGGTCTTAATTTACAAATAAGATAAATTACGGAAGATTTTTTTTGCACTTTATCTTTTATTATATGTTCAAGTAGTTACAATAATTAAATTTTTTTTATTTCATTAGACTATGTGAGGATATAACGTGATAGTTAGATTTTTTTAAAATTATTATTTAATGGAAAATAAACATATGATTTTGATAGCTTATTTTTGAGCTATTTGCAGGTTGCATTATAACGGTAGAGACAGAGATAAGAAGGTTTACAACTAATGTTTTAATTTTTTTTGAACCGATCCAATTAAACTATTTTTAGTTTTTTTCCTTTCTAAATATGCAGAAGCAGAGAAGATAGAGAGAGGAGCTGTAAAAAGCGCACAGCCGTACAGGGTAGTATGGTAAGAGGATTCAAAAGTTTGGTATTAAAATCAGAAAAAGTTAGTTGGATGCACTCTGACCAATGCCATTTGTATTGTATGACTGTACATGGGTCTCTCTGCCCGTGGTCAATTGTTCTTCCTCTGCTTTCTTTTTTTTCTTTCTTTTCTCTCTCCTCCCAAAAAACACTCCTACTCTACTTGTGACCATTGTGCTTGACGCCCACACCCACCCACAGAGTAATGGCACAATAATAATGGCTTGAACAAGAAGAAGAAGAATAGTAGTAGTAGTAGTAGTAGTTAGCATCAGCATGGGTTGCTTCCAGTCGCGGCGTCTGCAGAAAGAAGAGGCGGTCATCCGGAGCAAAGCGCGGCGCCGGTACATGAAGCAGGTGGTGAAGTCGAGGCAGTCCTTGTCATTCTACCACTCCCTCTACCTCCACTCCCTCCGCTCCACCGGCTCCGCTCTCCTCCAGTTCTCCAACGCCGAATCGCCGCCACCACCAACCACCACCACCACCACCACCACTCACCACGACTTCCCATCCCCACCCCCACCCCCGCCGCCGCCAATGCCGCCGTCTCCCCCGCTCACCCCCCGCTGGTCCCCGCCCCCGTCGGCCCCACCCCCGCAGCAGCAGCAGCAGCAGCAGCAGCAGCCGCAGCCCTCTTCTTGGGACTTCTGGGACCCCTTCGCCCCTTCCTCCTCCTCCCACCCGCCGCCGCCTCCCCCGGCGGACGACGATCAGCCGGAGGACGTCGCGACCAGCACCGTGTCGGGGAGCACGCTGCCGCCCCCTCCTCCTCCGCCCTCCTCGATGGACTCCAGCACGAGCGAGCTGGCGATGGTGGTGGCCCCCCGGGTCGCCAAGGACTTCTCGGAGATCGTCAGGGAGCTCGACGAGTACTTCCTCAAGGCGGCCCAGGCCGGGAACCGCGTTTCCGCGCTGCTGCAGGTCCCCGATCCTCGTTTCGACTACCACCACCCGCCGGCGGCGATGGGTACGGACTGGGAACAACACTTGTTCCTTTTTGTTCCTCGTGGTTGGAAATGAGTGAATGTTTTTATTATTATTATTATTTTTATTATTTTTTAATGTAGGGAGGTTTGGTGGAGGCTACGGGAGGAGCTTGAGCACGTGGGGAGGAGGAGGAGGAGGAGGAGGAGCAGGGGGCTGGTCCTGGAGGTCTAACTCTAGGACCAGAGGTTTTACGAGGTTCGAGGAGGAGAGCCGAGATGCTGCTGTGGGACACTCCTCGACGGTGGAGAAGATCTATGCTTGGGAGAAGAAGCTCTATGTTGAAGTCAAGGTATTCCGGCTGGGTCTCTCTTGTAGTTGGTATATAATATCTATCCATCCATTTATTGGCGCCTATTTTTGTTCAAGGGTATAGGAAGGTTGCACAATAATTTGTACTGTTGTTTTGTAGCCAAATGCCATCATTGCTCGATAGAAACACTGACGTACAAGTCGAGAGACTTGCTCTGCTTAAATTCAGTAGATTGAACCAGTATGTACAAGTAGAGAGACTTCAACCTTTTCTGATAAGTTAACCTCTTCCAACTCACAGTTAGCCATTACATGACCCAAGATTCCTAGGATCAAGCTTCCATAGTTTGGAAGAACTCAGCTCCTGGGTGCTCGAACCGCCAATAGAGAGGATTCCGTCCCTACACCACTCGGCTTAGCATGGTAGTTCGGCTCTTGATAGTTCACTTTCTTGCCTACTGGGAGGGAAAGATCTCCCTCGCCTTGTCTCGGGGAATACATTTCCTTGTCATTCAACTTTGCCCACAATTTCATATTTGGGTGTAGCAAACTCGAAATCAACTTGACTCCATGCCCAATTGGCTTCTTTCGCGGTGAACCACAAGTCCCTTGGAGAAGGTCTTTGTACTCTTTGGCTGGTGCTTCAACTTCCGATGTCCTATGCAAAATTGCAAACAAGAAGAACTTTGGATTAAGCATTCACCTAGCGTCTACGATGCTGTCATTAGCGAGGTCAAATCTCCATGATTCTTGGTAGCAGCAATCATGAACTCCTATCTACCCTCTACTGACCGATACTTCAAATCCCTACATCGGTGAATTACATCCGTGTCGGATAAACGCTGGCTTCCAAGGATTACTCATAGATGTCAACTTGAAAGTGCATTGCTTTGAGATTTTTAAGTTGATCTCTTTCTAAATTTATGAATCCATGCAAGTGGCTACGGCTTGGGATGAAGTGCATCTCCAACACCATCTTCATCACTGATCTTCAAAAATATATTTCTTTCGACTCCCAAGATCCAATCATGCTTTTAGATTGTCCATTTAGATCTTCACGTGGAACAACTGTCTTGCTTGAGAATTCAAAGTCCTTTTTACTGAACTTGTAATTCTACTTGCTGGAAGTTGTGCAAATTCATGTTTAAATTCTACAATGCCAGGGCATGGCTCGATACAATGAACACATATTTTGTAGTGTGTTGTAAGTTGTAGTTGTAGATGATGAACGGAGTTGATCTACTGCGTCTCTTAGCATCCACGACCCTAACTGCACTCATTTCTTGAACTTTGTCCTGTTAGTAACAAATGTGTCACATGTGCCACATCACCTCTTTTTTTTTTTTTTTTCCATAAGTTATGATGTTTCAAATAACACCCCTTGGAATCAAGAGTTATACTTCTTGGAATTAGAAGTTGTGCCTTTTGACAAATAAAGAGTTGTCTTTTAATAATACCTCTTGATGGATAGAGGTATATGTATAAATAAACCTATTGGGCTCTATTCTCACAAAGGAATTTTGTCTTATATATTAGTCTGTAAAATTCCATCAACACAAGAGACTCATGTTTGGTAGAGAAAAGAAGACCCTTGGTTTCTACTATTTTATTAAATCTGAAAACTATGACCGGAGGTACGTTCATATTTATTCTGCGTTAATTTCTAACATTTGGTATCTGAGCCTCATTCAATCATGTTGTCAGTTGAAGTTTCTGGAATATACTATGGCTTGATTTGATTGATATCTCATATCTGTTGCCATAATCATTTGTGTGGGAGTATTTTGTTTATGTTCTTGCTTCATCGGGGAACATAGTTTTTGATTGTAGAGGTCCATTAAAAGGAACATTTTTTTTAATTATCTTCAGTCAACTATTGTCCCTTATGTCACACCGAACTACTGACACCTCGGGTTACTATTATCTGGCACTTACATTATCCCACAATTATCTGCTTCATCATCTCATAGACCGACAGATGAAGTGTCATCACCCTGAACAGCACACCAATGATATTGTCACGCCCCAGTCCCAGAATACGTAGGACTAGGTCACGTAACCATGCCAGCTGGCCCGTATATATGGCAATTCCAATATATGGAAACCATATATACGTGCGTACGCTGTATAATGAACAATAATTCATAAGTGGTAAAACTGATTACAAGTCACAGGGTTATATCTAAATCTCATCCACAGAAATCACATAAAGATAACCAATAACCATGTAAATAGATCTCAATACAGATATCTAAGAATGACAATCAGATGAAATCAAATCTACTGCCGAAATAGAATATAAAAAGGAACCAGATACACACCATATAAGAACAACATCTGACAATCACGAGACTCGAAGAGAAGACCTCCTCGGGATAAACGTAACATGTCCGGATCTGTGCTCCTGCGAATACCCAAGAAAATATACACCTGGCAGGGAACCAGGTCCTCAGAGGGACATAGCAAGATACAGAAAAACAACATGCCATGTATGTGAATACTGAATAAATAAATGGGGGTGTGCTAACCATCTAAGTGAATGCAATTTAAAGACCTTGTAGTACGCATGGGAATGTGTAGGCTTGACATATGCTGACGTAATTCACCAATCGTCATGACTGGCTAGTATATGTGTCATATGCCCCCGGACACACGGGTAGCTCTGCAATCGACCATCTCCGAGGAGCATGGTACGAAGGATAAAAGACTCAAGAAGGGGGTGTCCCATACGTCTACTAGATATCTTCCCCACCCAAGGATATACAAGTCGTGAAAACGACGTGGACATCTCGTATAATGATGCAAGTCTCCATAGAAATAAACTAAGCTAAATACCGTTACACATGTTGCTCACACCGATGGCCAGTCGAATATGAGGCACGCGTCCCTACATGAACTCACTCTGTGACGTGTAATGATACGTGTCAAGGCCTGAAAGTCATATCAATAACTTCACAACTTTAGGTGGGTCTACTAGACACTAGGTCAGATACAATCCTAACGTCAACGCCTTCGTTGACTGCACCCGAGTGTTCTCGGACGCGCACATTTATATAATAAATAAACATGTAACTAACAATAACTGAATTTAAACAGTACAACAAGGCAAGGTATACTTGCCTGGCAGGAGAGCTGCAAATATAATGTCCAGATGTCAAATGCCAAAAGTCAGAACTATGGCCTCAGAATAAATGTCTCCGGATACTGAAATAAACATCACTAACAGTCTCAAAAAATATCAAATAGCTAGAAATGCCTGTCTTTAAGTCCAATTTGGACACAGGGGCAAAAATGACAGTTTTCGGTCAAAGCAGGGTCCACATGTGGGCCCACTTTGCTCCGAAAAACGTGTCAGGGTCAAAGGTCTCCAAATTCGCCAAACTTTGTGTCAACAAGTCAGGAACGATGATACGAACCCAACGGAACTTCCAGAATTGGATTCCGATGAGCCGGTCACAAAATCGTCCGTCAAGTGGAGCCTGTGGGGCCCACGATACGGGATTTTGTCAACGTTCTCAGAATCGAACCAAACTTGGCTCACAGGACCAGCGTATTGCTACGAGTCCGATGGCGCAAGTTTCGTCTCGATCCGACGTGTGTACACAAAGTTGCAGCGTATTTCAGAACTGACGGATACGGGGCGGTGTCGGCGGATACGCGTTGATTCCGGTGTGCACGCACATCCAAATCAACTTCTTCGAATTCCTACACGTCCGTATCAACGTCGCGCACGTTTCGGTAAAGACCGCGTGCGACCAAGTCGTCCCGTCTGGCGGGGCGTACCCAGTTCCGGGGTGAATCGGGTCGTTGTTTTTCCTGTTTTTGGATCGCGTGCCGCGATCGCCACAGGGCGCGATGCACCGAGCTGGTTGCACGGGCACCGAGATGGTTACATAGTCTACATGACGCAACTGACGGAATTAAAAACGGAAGTACGAGGAGGGAGAAAACGATACCTGAACAGGGCTCCAGAAACCGAATTCTTCGTGTCCTCGTGAGTCGTCTTGACACAGGATTTGTGTCCGAAGAAATATGCAGTCGGGGTTGGCTCGTCGTCGGAGTACGGCTCGAGGAGCAGTGCCTGAGTTGCTGCACTGTCGGAGTCGAGGGCGGTGCTTCCTTCGTCGGACGTGGGTGTCCTGGTCGGTGGTGAAGGAGCTGGACAGGGAGGTTGGCCGATCAGGGAAGTCGCACGGCGGGGCGGGCTGTGGGTTGGCTGGAGGGGGAGCTGCCGCGCCGTGGAGGAGACGGAGGTCGGGGTCGTTGCCGGCGGTGGAGACGTGGGGGGGGGGGAAGGAAGGGCGGAGGAGGAGAGGGCTGAGGAGGAGGAGTCGAGGCCGGTTTGGGGGGGGGGAAAAGTGGAGGAGAGAGAGAAGGAGCTCGCCGGGGGGGGGGGGGGGTGTGCTGGTGGTGGAGGGTGGTGGTGGCGGCGGGCTGGGCGAGGCCGGCGGAGGTGAGGTAGAGGAGAAAAGGAGACTGAGGAGCGGCGGCTGGGAGGGGTCGGCTCGGGGGGGGAGTTCAGCGGCGGCGGGGGCTGAGCTCGGGGAGGTAGGGTTTGAGGAGAGATGGAGCGGGGAGGGAGGCCGGCGAGGAGCGGAGGGTCGGCTCCGCCGCGCGGAGGAGAGCTCCGGCGGGCGGGCTCAGCGCCGGGGGGGGGGTCTGCGGGCTGAAGGGGGGTAGTTTTAGGATTTTTATTTTATTTTCTTTTTCTTTTAATAAATAGAAAATTATATTAATATAATATGTAAAATATCTATAGATATTTTTAGAATATTTTGGGATATTTTCGGGATCTCTTCGGGATATTTTCGGGGTCTTTTCGGGTGGGTCCCGCCTCCAAATGTACGGTGCAGGTTCACCGGTCAATGAGGGGATGATACCTCGCACTGAAATTTGCAGGAAAGTCCCTGTAATTTCATAAATTGCGTAAAGTCCCAGTTTTGGGAAATTGCGCAATTACGAAATTGTCTGAAAAAACACCCGATTCCGAAAAATACTAAAATTCACAGAATTGAAGGGAAATTGCTGTGTGAGGGTCCCGGGGGTATGGGGGTGAGTCTGGGCAGGGGTTGGGTCTGGTTTCTGGGTGATACGGGTCATCGTATTTATTAATAAATAAATACTGCGCACGGTGTTCTCTAATTATTTAGAGGCAGTTAGGGTCATAATTTTTCTACGGTGTCAATACACTAAATGTAGTATACTCAGTGTAGAATATTAACGTATTTTTGTTTGGGCAAAACGGGTGCATGTTGGGTCTCAAATCTCTATGGGAACAGGGATGGGTACAGGTCTGGAAATTAAAATAGGAATTAAATACGGTCGTTTGCAACGAGATTTGTGCGTCTCATACGAGGCTCAAAACTAAGTATCTGGGAGTTGCACAAAGTGCAGGATAGTAGACTGGCACGTCTAGGAGAGGTATGTGAACTTTGTTCGGGGATAACAGTCAGGGTAAGGCTCCAATAATTAGGTGATGGACATGTGCACAAGTCAATAGGATATATAAGCAAAATAAATTAAAATATTGCAACAAATCCTAAATTGTGAAAAATATTCCTAAAATACTGGAATCTGGTCGAGGGGGTTTACAATCTACCCAACTTATAAAAATTTCGTCCTCGAAATTAAAACTAAGCCATGGTAGAAGTCAAGGACGGCATAAGATATAATTTAACAAAGTAATTTATATCTTCGGTTACGAATAGGTTCGAAAACGTTTATGCATGTCGTACTCGCGCTTCCAAGTAGATTCTTCTGACGCGCTATGCTTCCATGCTACGTGGACCAAGGGGATAGACTGGTTCTTCAATACTTTTTCTCGATGGTCAAGGGTTCCCGCGGGTTGCTCTTGATATGACAGGTCTCGGCCTAATGGTGATAACCTCAAGAAGACATGATCGTCCTCTTTGAATTCCAAGGGACGATGATGACGATCTGTCCACTGCTTCTGTCTGTCTTGCACTGCTCGCAAGTGTCCTTGTATTTACTTAACTGTCTCTTCGGTGTTGACCACCAACTCTGGTCATGCGAATTCTTGTCTGGTACAATGCTGACTAGTATGTCGTGCAATCTTAGGATTTCTCATATATAGGTTAGGTAAAGCTTCTGCAGGTTGGCCAACTCTAAAGATAGGAATTTGTGCTGACTTGGTGAGTCGGTCCATAGGAGTTCTTAATCCTTACAAGTCAACCTAGTCATAGGTGCTGCTGTCCTTTCAGGAGTCAGTCAATTATTCATCTGGTAAAATCCATTTAGACTCCTGATGGCAAAATGATAATTTCTTCATCGTAATACTTGAGTTCTGAACTTGACCCAAGTTACGAGGCAAAAATAAAAATTTTGCTGCCTTAGTGATGCAGGTATCAGGAACGTAATAAAACGTAGGTAGGTAGGGAAGGGTCATCCTAAAGGTAGCACAAATTTAAACTGCAATCATATCTAATAATAGGGTTTGGTAATTATCCAAGAAACAAACAGAAATAGCTACAGAAACCATACACTTATCGTATTTATACTAAGCATGAGATTTCGTCTTTCCGAAATAAGGGAAGACGGAAAACAGTATTCAAGAGTTCAAGGGGGAGGTAATAGATTAGAAGTGTGGGGATCAAGGCGTTTAAAGAATTCAACGGGAATTTGTCAAAGCAGTTGTGGATTGAAATCCTATTCTGGTAATCCCTATTCACATATTCGTATCAGCACAGTTACGTAACTGATATGATATGCTCAGACATAACTAGAGGGCAAGTACATCTGTCTACTAATTACTATATATCTCAATCCACGTAAAGTAGTTATGCGAAGGGCGAACCAAGTGCACTATGGTTGATCAGACCGTAATACACTGATTCTGAAATGTAATAGTGTAGTACTCCAATAATACATTTCTCAAGAACAAGCTTGATAAAGAATGAGCTTGCGAAACTAGGCTATAATAGCGGCATAAGTCAAGGTAGTACGGTAAATATAAATACGCTAGATTATGATGTGAGAAATTACAAACAATTCACAATCACAAAAAAAATAAGACTCTACAATCTCTACAGTTAACATTCTAACTTCTTCCTAAGTTGCTAGTTGACCCAAAAGAGGTATGGCCTTCTAAGTTCTACAATCTTAATATACATAATAGGTTGTCTGTCTAAAACAGAGATTTCAAGAAAGTCCGCGTAAAGTAGGGGTTCGAAGTTGTCTGCGTAATGCAGAGACAAAAATAGTTTTGGCGTAAATCAGGGATTCAAACTATCGGCGTAAAATAGGTTTCAGAGTTATCCGCGTAAAACAGAGAAGCGTAAGGTAGAGCTTCAGGGCTGTCCGCGTAAAAAGTCTGTGCGTACAAGTCTGGGTTAAAGTCTGAGCGTAAAAGTCTACGGTAAAGTTTTGCCTAAAGGTTGCGTAAAATCTGCCAGCGTAAAAAGTCTAGCATACGTGCAGCGTAAAGTTGTACAAGAAACTCATGAGTTTGTCAGTCAAGTTAATGAATCCTGACATCTGACAAAGTACTTGCACAACGATCGAGGGGATGGTTATGATGATGGTTTACACGGAGATCCAGATTGTCGTTAGTGACTTATTGGATACCAGTCATCTACGCTTGAGATGAGACAAAATCAGATGTCCTGTCAGAAAGCTGTTTCCTTTTTGCACAGGGCTCGAGGCGTATCTCTGCATTTAATGCACAAGATTGGGTCATGGCTGGGGAAAGCTAAGGCTGTAACAATACGCTCACATTCTATTCTTAGGTTACGCCTAATCAGGTTGCTCTACAATGGTTATCTATTATCATCAGGTTTGCGCGGGGCAGTTACCTACGTGGCTGGCATGATGCGTCATACGCAGGATAAGGAAGACTAAGGGCGGCGTAAAGGGGACAAGCTTCTACATGATTTAGCTTTTACGCCAACTAGGCAGGGGTTTGGCTCTTATGCTAACAACGGTCAAATGGGTTTTACGCCAACAAGGGTAAAGAGTCTCTGGCGTAAAAACTCTGGTTATCCAAGCATAGGATGAGGGTTTCTGTCCTAGTATCCAACCTTGAATTTCTATTAGTTTCTTAAGACTAAGGTCAATACTATGGTCAATCTCTAACTAATCCTAGTAGTGTTTATACTATACTCAAGTCATACATAAATATGTCAAGGGATAAGGGTAAGTTAATCTATAGGTAGGTGGTGCTAGGGTTCATTAGGTAATACGGAAGACTAGGGTTCATTAAGTAGTCTGAACTTTAAAGATATGACAAAGCCCTAGTGGTGATCTTAATAGGAATACTACCCTAATCATCATCCTATCAACAGGGATTCCTATATTCTAGCAGGGGCTATACTAAAAGAATTATCAGGGAAGCACATGAATCAAGCAGGATACATTTATGTAAGTAGGACAAACTGGAAAGAAGATTAAGTCATAGTCAATTATGGATGAGATTCTAAACTCTAATCCTAGGTGCAGGCTTGCTCGGTACAGTAACGTAACCGAGACAATATGCTCTGAGACGCAGGCTTGCTCGGTACAGTAACGTAACCGAGACAATATGCTCTCGACCTGCATGGGCCACCACTAAAAACATGTCACGCCCCAGTCCCAGAATACGTAGGACTAGGTCACGTAACCATGCCAGCTGGCCCGTATATATGGCAATTCCAATATATGGAAACCATATATACGTGCGTACGCTGTATAATGAACAATAATTCATAAGTGGTAAAACTGATTACAAGTCACAGGGTTATATCTAAATCTCATCCACAGAAATCACATAAAGATAACCAATAACCATGTAAATAGATCTCAATACAGATATCTAAGAATGACAATCAGATGAAATCAAATCTACTGCCGAAATAGAATATAAAAAGGAACCAGATACACACCATATAAGAACAACATCTGACAATCACGAGGCTCGAAGAGAAGACCTCCTCGGGATAAACGTAACATGTCCGGATCTGTGCTCCTGCGAATACCCAAGAAAATATACACCTGGCAGGGAACCAGGTCCTCAGAGGGACATAGCAAGATACAGAAAAACAACATGCCATGTATGTGAATACTGAATAAATAAATGGGGGTGTGCTAACCATCTAAGTGAATGCAATTTAAAGACCTTGTAGTACGCATGGGAATGTGTAGGCTTGACATATGCTGACGTAATTCACCAATCGTCATGACTGGCTAGTATATGTGTCATATGCCCCCGGACACACGGGTAGCTCTGCAATCGACCATCTCCGAGGAGCATGGTACGAAGGATAAAAGACTCAAGAAGGGGGTGTCCCATACGTCTACTAGATATCTTCCCCACCCAAGGATATACAAGTCGTGAAAACGACGTGGACATCTCGTATAATGATGCACGTCTCCATAGAAATAAACTAAGCTAAATACCGTTACACATGTTGCTCACACCGATGGCCAGTCGAATATGAGGCACGCGTCCCTACATGAACTCACTCTGTGACGTGTAATGATACGTGTCAAGGCCTGGAAGTCATATCAATAACTTCACAACTTTAGGTGGGTCTACTAGACACTAGGTCAGATACAATCCTAACGTCAACGCCTTCGTTGACTGCACCCGAGTGTTCTCGGACGCGCACATTTATATAATAAATAAACATGTAACTAACAATAACTGAATTTAAACAGTACAACAAGGCAAGGTATACTTGCCTGGCAGGAGAGCTGCAAATATAATGTCCAGATGTCAAATGCCAAAAGTCAGAACTATGGCCTCAGAATAAATGTCTCCGGATACTGAAATAAACATCACTAACAGTCTCAGAAAATATCAAATAGCTAGAAACGCCTGTCTTTAAGTCCAATTTGGACACAGGGACAAAAATGACAGTTTTCGGTCAAAGCGGGGTCCACATGTGGGCCCACTTTGCTCCGAAAAACGTGTCAGGGTCAAAGGTCTCCAAATTCGCCAAACTTAGTGTCAACAAGTCAGGAACGATGATACGAACCCAACGGAACTTCCAGAATTGGATTCCGATGAGCCGGTCACAAAATCGCCCGTCAAGTGGAGCCTGTGGGGCCCACGATACGGGATTTTGTCAACGTTCTCAGAATCGAACCAAACTTGGCTCACAGGACCAGCGTATTGCTACGAGTCCGATGGCGCAAGTTTCGTCTCGATCCGACGTGTGTACACAAAGTTGCAGCGTATTTCAGAACTGACGGATACAGGGCGGTGTCGGCGGATACGCGTTGATTCCGGTGTGCACGCACATCCAAATCAACTTCTCCGAATTCCTACACGTCCGTATCAACGTCGCGCACGTTTCGGTAAAGACCGCGTGCGACCAAGTCGTCCCGTCTGGCGGGGCGTACCCAGTTCCTGGGTGAATCGGGTCGTTGTTTTTCCTATTTTTGGATCGCGTGCCGCGATCGCCACAGGGCGCGATGCACCGAGCTGGTTGCACGGGCACCGAGATGGTTACATAGTCTACATGACGCAACTGACGGAATTAAAAACGGAAGTACGAGGAGGGAGAAAACGATACCTGAACAGGGCTCCAGAAACCGAATTCTTCGTGTCCTCGTGAGTCGTCTTGACACAGGATTTGTGTCCGAAGAAATATGCAGTCGGGGTTGGCTCGTCGTCGGAGTACGGCTCGAGGAGCAGTGCCTGAGTTGCTGCACTGTCGGAGTCGAGGGCGGTGCTTCCTTCGTCGGACGTGGGTGTCCTGGTCGGTGGTGAAGGAGCTGGACAGGGAGGTTGGCCGATCAGGGAAGTCGCACGGCGGGGCGGGCTGTGGGTTGGCTGGAGGGGGAGCTGCCGCGCCGTGGATGAGACGGAGGTCGGGGTCGTTGCCGGCGGTGGAGACGTGGGGGGGGGAAGGAAGGGCGGAGGAGGAGAGGGCTGAGGAGGAGGAGTCGAGGCCGGTTTGGGGGGGGGAAAAGTGGAGGAGAGAGAGAAGGAGCTCGCCGGGGGGGGGGGGGTGTGCTGGTGGTGGAGGGTGGTGGTGGCGGCGGGCTGGGCGAGGCCGGCGGAGGTGAGGTAGAGGAGAAAAGGAGACTGAGGAGCGGCGGCTGGGAGGGGTCGGCTCGGGGGGGGAGTTCAGCGGCGGCGGGGGCTGAGCTCGGGGAGGTAGGGTTTGAGGAGAGCGGGGAGGGAGGCCGGCGAGGAGCGGAGGGTCGGCTCCGCCGCGCGGAGGGGAGCTCCGGCGGGCGGGCTCAGCGCCGGGGGGGGGGGGGGGGGGGGTCTGCGGGCTGAAGGGGGGGGTAGTTTTAGGATTTTTATTTTATTTTCTTTTTCTTTTAATAAATAGAAAATTATATTAATATAATATGTAAAATATCTATAGATATTTTTAGAATATTTTGGGATATTTTCGGGATCTCTTCGGGATATTTTCGGGGTCTTTTCGGGTGGGTCCCGCCTCCAAATGTACGGTGCAGGTTCACCGGTCAATGAGGGGATGATACCTCGCACTGAAATTTGCAGGAAAGTCCCTGTAATTTCATAAATTGCGTAAAGTCCCAGTTTTGGGAAATTGCGCAATTACGAAATTGTCTGAAAAAACATCCGATTTCAAAAAATACTAAAATTCACAGAATTGAAGGAAAATTGCTGTGTGAGGGTCCCGGGGGTATGGGGGTGAGTCTGGGCAGGGGTTGGGTCTGGTTTCTGGGTGATACGGGTCATCGTATTTATTAATAAATAAATACTGCGCACGGTGTTTTCTAATTATTTAGAGGCAGTTAGGGTCATAATTTTTCTACGGTGTCAATACACTAAATGTAGTATACTCAGTGTAGAATATTAACGTATTTTTGTTTGGGCAAAACGGGTGCATGTTGGGTCTCAAATCTCTATGGGAACAGGGATGGGTACAGGTCTGGAAATTAAAATAGGAATTAAATACGGTCGTTTGCAACGAGATTTGTGCGTCTCATACGAGGCTCAAAACTAAGTATCTGGGAGTTGCACAAAGTGCAGGATAGTAGACTGGCACGTCTAGGAGAGGTATGTGAACTTTGTTCGGGGATAACAGTCAGGGTAAGGCTCCAATAATTAGGTGATGGACATGTGCACAAGTCAATAGGATATGTAAGCAAAATAAATTAAAATATTGCAACAAATCCTAAATTGTGAAAAATATTCCTAAAATACTGGAATCTGGTCGAAGGGGTTTACAGATATGGTCCTCTGTTATCATATTTTCATTATAATATGGTCCTCCTCTTCGAGCATAAACTATTTGTAATATTATATTGCTTCATTATAATTTGGTCAGAAGTCAAATTTTCATGGCAGATGACCTTTAACCTAATTGGTTTAGAAAATTTCATCCTGAACTACATTTTCTTTCTATGGAGGAGTTGTTATGATATATGAGCTTTTGTTTGTGAAATTCCATCATTTCTTGCATGAAGTTGTATGTAAATTTGTAACTTTTTCTGTTGTTTTGTCTAAAGATCCGATGTCATTCTATTAAAGGTGGTAACATCGTTTTGACTTAGGAATAGCTATAGCATAGTAATTCATTATGATGCATAAAGCATAATAGTCATGCGACTACTCTTATATAAATGACATGAAAATTAAAAATTAACCATAAGGAAATTGACTTGGCCCCACAGGGAAGTCACATATTGTAAGGGTTAATTTAAATTGAAATGGTAGGTGAGACATTATTTGAAATTATTCTAAATGTCCAAAGGTATAGAGTACTTTTAATTTCATGTCTTGAATCTATTTATTTCATTAGAAAATTTTATTTTAATCATATTGTGTTGTAGTCTTTACCCACATGAAGGTTACAATGACATACTGATTTATATTTGACGTGGGTTAAATTTTCAAATAAAGTTTTGTTTATTTGTTTCATTTCACAGCTAGCACCTTGATAAAAGACATGTCGTGTAGTAATTATAATGGTACTTCACGTGTGCGTGAGTACATTATGAAAATGCGGGACATCGCAGCACAACTAAAGTCTTTTGAGATTGAGATTTCTGAGTCCTTCCTTGTCCATCTCATACTTAATTCTCTTCCATCTCAGTTCGGACAATTTAAAATTTCTTGTAACACACATAAAGATAAATGACCTATAAATGAATGATTGATCATATGTGTTCAAGAGGAAGAGAGGTTAAAGTACGAGAGTTTAGAGATTTAGGGGCTGTTTGGATGGAAGGGGTTGTGCTGCAAGTACAACTTTCTGCTGCAACTGCCATTTTTTCTTCGGACTTTCAGCGTTTGGTTCACCATAGGAACTGCACGGTAAGTAATAAAATTCTGACACAAATCAGAGATGGCCTCCCCTTTTTTTCACTCCTCACTTGCAGCCAAAAAGGAGAGAAAGTATGTTGCAAGTGAGGAGAGAGAGAGAGAGAGAGAGAGAAGAAGGAAAGAAAGGAATGAAGCAAGAAAGGAAAAAAAGAGGAGAGGATCTGGATCTTCAGCCTCTTATTCCGGTGGCTGCCAAGTATGGCGCCGGCCACGTCGACGGCCATCCTGCCGTCTATCAAGGTCACGTCGTTCTGCGCATAGGTCTCGAAGGCAACGCACCCGCGCCCGGCCTCCCTGAACCTCAGATACTCATGCCACGCACACTCGAAGGTTGCAGCTCGCCGGCGTCATACTGGGCTGCTTCGGCGTCATACGACCTCCCTGGCAGGGGACAAAAAGAGAGTGGAGGAGGAGGCTGGTGACGGGGGGTGGGAAGGACGAGGAGGGAGGAGGGGGCTGCCGAGTGGAGTAGAGGGTGCTCGACATCTCGTCGGAGCCGCTCCCCACTCCCTGCGATACCTCGAGCTTCTGTGCCACAACATTTTTTTCTTTTTCTCTTTAATATTTTTTTTTGGAAAAGATGAACACCAGAGAGGAGGGTAATACATGACATCCAAACACTAAAAGTCATCCTCCTCACATGCAGGAGACAAAAAGTATTGTATCAAAACACATTTTGGAAATTGCTACTTGCTGCAAGTGCACTGTAATTCAACATGCAACAAGTGCCACTTTTACACTTTCAAAGAGTTACTTCTATCCAAACAGTCCCTTAAAGGAAGAGATATACATGTTGCAACCTGAATGATTTGTATTAGACAAGATTAGTCATTTGATTTGTAAACTAAAATAAATAAATCCATATATGGACTAAAACAAGTCTCTCGTTAATGGTATTTAAAGATTCACAATGTGATATCTTCTTTTGGTTTTATGGAGAACACAGTGGATCAATATATATACCTCAAGGTCAGTGGGAATAAATTTATATTCTTAATCTTATATGTGGATGACAAAACTTGCAAATAATGACTTAGGTTTGCTACATGAGGCCAAATAGTTTCTCTCACAAAACTTTGATATAAAAGATATGGGTGAAGCCTCTTATGTCATCGGTATATAGATTCATAGAGATCAATCCAAAGGTTCATTAGGATTGTCTAAAAAACCTATATTAACAAAGTTTTGTAGAGGTTTAGAATGCAAAATTTTGCATCTGGGGTAGCACCTACCGTCAAGAGTAACAAATTCAGACTGCTTCTTCAACTATAGAGGCAGAGTTTATAGCGTATTTTGAAACAGCTTCATAGACAATTTGGTTACGGAGTTTAACATAGGCTCCAAGTTGTCGACTATATTTTAAAGTCATTGAGGTTTTACTGTGATAATTCAACTGCAGTATTCTTTTCTGTTGGTATATTATAATGTATTAGAAAATTTTATGTAAGATGGATGGTTGTAAGGTTATATATATATATATATATATATATATATATATATATATAGCCAAGAGACTATAATAATATATAGCTCCAAATATTCTACATGGTATCAGAGCACAAACCCTAGCCGCCACAAACCTTAGCCGCCAAACCCTAGCCGCCACCACCGCTGCCGCACCGCTCGCCCACCACCACCACACCGCTCGCCCACCACCGTCGCCGCCTCCACTACACTTCAGCCACCACCGCCAAACCGCGACTCCTGCGGAGCCCACAGGAGCCTTCTATTGCGGTTTCCGGCGTCTCCTGCGGGTCATTTCGGACGTTGACATCGAAGGCCTAGATCCGATGGGGAGAGGCATGATCGGGTCTAGGAGAGGACGAACGTGAATCGTGAGACGGGTGTGAGGTGATCGGAGAAGAGGAGGATCGATGGAGGAGATCATCAAGAAGTTGGACCCTGCGGAGGTCGCAACGTTGATGAAGCTGATGAAACTGTCGGCTGGTGAGAGCGCGACACGAACACCGACGAAGTTGGAGCTTCCCTCCATCGATCTGAAGCTTGATGGACCGATCACCTGTCACGCCCCGATCTCCCGCAGGCAATCGGCCGTTCCCGCTAGGCGGGAATCACCCTCGCCAGCGCTCCCGCGGAACGATCGCTTAACCCATCCGGACGTGATGCCGCACGAGCGTGAGCCACGCCCGTGCAAGGCCATGGTTCATTGGCTGGCGGCAAGAGTTCTAAGCCACAGAGTCGCACAGATTGTCCGAGTGCAGCGGAGTCATGAACGCATAGGCGATTTGGTAACAGGTTCACTGAGTCGACAATATAGCGGAAGCATTGAAACACAAGTTGAAGTAAAGCAAGCTCTTTTATTGATATAAACTTGTGTTACAGGCGGCGTATAGCCGAGATTACAAGTCGCTCAAGCCTCTCTCTCTGAAACAGTAAAAGTGTGCCAAGTGGCTACAACTGTGGAATAATTGTACAGGCGATGGTCAGGCTATGTTCACAACATTATGTCTTGTATATGTGCTTCAGTCCCGGACGCACCGTTGCAAGGCTTCAGAGGGAACTCCTGGCCTTAGCACGCACGTTGGAGGCATCCGCACCGAACGAGGTTCTCCCGCACCCTGCATACAAACTGGTGGATTATCAGTACATTGAATGCACTGGTAGGGAAGCTACTCGCCCGCTCGACAAATCCAAACACGTAATATAAGTTCCGTGCACAACTATTAAGTTGTCTTTCTAGTTGCCTTAGGATCAGTTTCATGCAAATGTTGAATAGCCTAACGTGTCGGGCAGTGCGCCATGCGATGTTAGAGGAAACACGGCGAAACTTACCAACTTACCATCTCCTTCCCTATCCAAGGCAAACATTGAGACAAACATCGTTAATTCAAGCACGGGCAAGTATAACATTCAGGAGGCATAGCATATGCAAACAGGAGAGTCGTTTTAACATGATCGTTCAGGTGTTCAGTTGTTTCTTGATGCGATGCAATGACTCGCACGCGGATAGCCGCTAAGCGAGGATGACTTATCTATATGAACGTTAGTCACTGGCATAGCCATAAAGGACCGTTTAGTCTTTGAACAAGGATGGAAAGCAACAAAGATTCGTTGTTGGCTGCAGACCATCCTGTCCGCACGTGAGACTATCGTGATGTTCCATCCGGATCGGAACGGTCCCAGTGCCCCGGTGACCGCCCGTGGAACCGTTAAACCTTGTTTCCAAGTTGTCCGCGACATGCAGGTCAGGGCCAGTTTCTAATCCATAACTTGATATGATAATCCATGATTCGTGATCTGAACGAGCGTTTGCTCCAAGAGCTGAAATACGTGGATTCGTTACATGACGTGATTCTCGTTCAGACATAAACTTGATGTGATTATCATTCAGTTGCACGTGACGTGATTCTCGTTCAGTATTCATTTGCCCTGATGCGTGCCCCTGGTTCGGGGATTGCCTTGGCGACCCAATGGTCCCGGATACTTGCAGGTTCGTTCAGGCACGGAACGACTACGTAGTAGTCTCCCGGGGTTTGGATGAAAACATGGCAATATACAAGCAGACAAGCATGCGTTTCTAAGGAACACTAGTAAACACGTTTGCTCGAACCCGAAGGTAAGCCGAGAGTTAGATCGTTAGGGGACTTAGCATGCGAGGGTCTGAACATATATAAGCAGTATTTCATTTTCCATGTTCTATCATAGCAATACAAGTTGGGATTATTTCCTTAGCTAGGTGCGTTGGATTTATTAGCATGCAGGGGGTGAATCACCTAGCGACTAGCATGAATATTCCAGATTTTATGTGTGCTGGCTAAGCAAAGACAAGTTCACCGTAGCCACCCACCTTAGCGATAATTCGCCTCGGTAGAGCGATACGTCTGAGCGAGCCTCTGAAAGCCTAAGCCGGAATCCTGTAGGGACAAGTCTGGATATCCTTTGCTTCTTATTTGAGGCAAAGCAGGTCGGGACAGCTGCACGATTGCCGTTTGAGACGACAGTCCGCTTGAGTGGAACGGGGTGTTACATCCTACCCAACTCAGAAAAAGTCTCGTCCTCGAGACTTACTAAGGATAAGCAGTGATCTAGGTTTGAGGCAATCCTAGACAAGTCGTTGTACTTGTTTCATTTGGATCTTCACTTGCACAATCTTCGAAATCAGCATATCGCTTAGACTGGATCGTGCGCACTTTCGAAGTGCACTTCTAGCGTGAACACGTCAACCAGCTCAGTGATATCGAAGTCTTAGCACTCGAGTTTCACGTCTTCTTAAGTCTTGGATGGTGCACTAGTTCAAGGCGTCCCTCGAATAGATGCATTCAACCAAACTTAGAGTTAGTGAAAATCGGACAAGCTACTAGCGATACTCTCAAGGGTTCGCACAGGTTGGCACAAAGGCCACTCGCAGCATACAACCAGACAAGCAAGCATATCATTCAAAACGTATTTTGAAAGTATTTAGACTTATTGTTGGAACATCCCATCGAGGCATTGAGAGAGAGCGTGCACATAACCCACGAACGAGCTTTCGAAACAGAGATATCGAATTGAAGTCCAAGGGCGTAGAAGCCAGGCTCTGATACCAATATGTCACGCCCCGATCTCCCGCAGGCAATCGGCCGTTCCCGCTAGGCGGGAATCACCCTCGCCAGCGCTCCCGCGGAACGATCGCTTAACCCATCCGGACGTGATGCCGCACGAGCGTGAGCCACGCCCGTGCAAGGCCATGGTTCATTGGCTGGCGGCAAGAGTTCTAAGCCACAGAGTCGCACAGATTGTCCGAGTGCAGCGGAGTCATGAACGCATAGGCGATTTGGTAACAGGTTCACTGAGTCGACAATATAGCGGAAGCATTGAAACACAAGTTGAAGTAAAGCAAGCTCTTTTATTGATATAAACTTGTGTTACAGGCGGCGAATAGCCGAGATTACAAGTCGCTCAAGCCTCTCTCTCTGAAACAGTAAAAGTGTGCCAAGTGGCTACAACTGTGGAATGATTGTACAGGCGATGGTCAGGCTATGTTCACAACATTATGTCTTGTATATGTACTTCAGTCCCGGACGCACCGTTGCAAGGCTTCAGAGGGAACTCCTGGCCTTAGCACGCACGTTGGAGGCATCCGCACCGAACGAGGTTCTCCCGCACCCTGCATACAAACTGGTGGATTATCAGTACATTGAATGCACTGGTAGGGAAGCTACTCGCCCGCTCGACAAATCCAAACACGTAATATAAGTTCCGTGCACAACTATTAAGTTGTCTTTCTAGTTGCCTTAGGATCAGTTTCATACAAATGTTGAATAGCCTAACGTGTCGGGCAGTGCGCCGTGCGATGTTAGAGGAAACACGGCGAGACTTACCAACTTACCATCTCCTTCCCTATCCAAGGCAAACATTGAGGCAAACATCATTAATTCAAGCACGGGCAAGTATAACATTCAGGAGGCATAGCATATGCAAACAGGAGAGTCGTTTTAACATGATCGTTCATGTGTTCAGTTGTTTCTTGATGCGATGCAATGACTCGCACGCGGATAGCCGCTCAGCGAGGATGACTTATCTATATGAACGTTAGTCGCTGGCATAGCCATAAAGGACCGTTTAGTCTTTGAACAAGGATGGAAAGCAACAAAGATTCGTTGTTGGCTGCAGACCATCCTGTCCGCACGTGAGACTATCGTGATGTTCCATCCGGATCGGAACGGTCCCAGTGCCCCGGTGACCGCCCATGGAACCGTTAAACCTTGTTTCCAAGTTGTCCGCGACATGCAGGTCAGGGCCAGTTTCTAATCCATAACTTGATATGATAATCCATGATTCGTGATCTGAACGAGCGTTTGCTCCAAGAGCTGAAATACGTGGATTCGTTACATGACGTGATTCTCGTTCAGACATAAACTTGATGTGATTATCATTCAGTTGCACGTGACGTGATTCTCGTTCAGTATTCATTTGCCCTGATGCGTGCCCCTGGTTCGGGGATTGCCTTGGTGACCCAATGGTCCCGGATACTTGCAGGTTCGTTCAGGCACGGAACGACTACGTAGTAGTCTCCCGGGGTTTGGATGAAAACATGGCAATATACAAGCAGACAAGCATGCGTTTCTAAGGAACACTAGTAAACACGTTTGCTCGAACCCGAAGGTAAGACGAGAGTTAGATCGTTAGGGGACTTAGCATACGAGGGTCTGAACATATATAAGCAGTATTTCATTTTCCATGTTCTAGCATAGCAATACAAGTTGGGATTATTCCCTTAGCTAGGTGCGTTGGATTTATTAGCATGCAGGGGGTGAATCACCTAGCGACTAGCATGAATATTCCAAATTTTATGTGTGCTGGCTAAGCAAAGACAAGTTCACCGTAGCCACCCACCTTAGCGATAATTCGCCTCGGTAGAGCGATACGTCTGAGCGAGCCTCTGAAAGCCTAAGTCGGAATCCTGTAGGGACAAGTCTGGATATCCTTTGCTTCTCATTTGAGGCAAAGCAGGTCGGGACAGCTGCACGATTGCCGTTTGAGACGGCAGTCCGCTTGAGCGGAACGGGGTGTTACATCACCTACCTGAGTTGGTCACGACGGGTGAGGAGAACTCTCGCAGGGAAGAACTTGGAGGGTTTCTTGTCAGGAGAGAAGACAGAGCCGGATAAGGGCTCGGCAGGACGCGACGAGTGGAAGTCCACTCATATGGTGATATACATTTGGCTCCTCAATTCTTTAGTCCAGTCGATCGCCGCAACAGTGGATGGCCTTGAGATGGTAAATGACGTGCGGGAGAAGTTGAGGAGGACCTACGATGGTGTGGGGAATAAATTGAGGGTTTTCTAGATCAAGGGGGAGATCGAAGACACCGTACAGGGAGAGAAGACGATGTAGGAGTATGCCACAGAGTTGGAGCGTCTGTGGTTGGATTATGATCACTCCTCAGATCGGACGAGCTGCGAGGACCCGAAGTGTAAGGAGAGACATGTATGTCTGCAGGAGAGGACGATGAAGTTTATTAAGGGGCTGACCGCAGTGTTTGCTCAGAGGACAACACTACTTCTAGTCCAACCGAAGATTCCTACACTTGAGGAGGCCATCTCAGCCATGATCCAGGAGGAGACTCGCATCAATCTGCAGGCAGGGACATGTGGTCCTCCTGAAGTGAAGTCAGCACTGGCGGTTGCCAATTCAGGCGGCACATGACCTAAGGGAGACCCCCCGGAAGTGCTACAACTGCGAGAAGGTAGACCATCTGAGGTACGCTTGCACCAAACCACCCAAGGAGGGAGATACAAGTGGTGGACATGGACAGTTTGGAGGACGTGGCCATAGTCGTGGGGGTCGACGGGGTGGTCGAGGAGGTTATCGGGCGAACCTGCTGGTAGCAGAAAGGGAGGAGGGAACTGATGACACCTATACTGAGGAGGATCAGACACTGCTGGGCATGCTGCAGGTACTCAGGAGAAAGCAGAGAGCGTCAAGCGATGGAGACATGAGGAGTGGGACTAAGGAGGCGTCCACCTCAGTCTTCGCCAGAGGCAACGCTGTCATGTATGCCAATCCATCGAAAGGTACTAACGACTCATTCACCCTTGCATCTGTCTTCCCTTAGATCGTCGGACTGGATTGTCGATTCGGGTGCGTCTCAACACGTGACAGGGAATGCTAGTAAGTTCTCTTCCTACACTCACCTAGCATCGACGGACAACATTCAAACAACCGATGGTACTTTCCAGCCAGTGGTCGGTAATGGTACTGTCGATTGTACATGTTCAGTAAAATTATCCAATGTTTTGCATGTTCCTTCTTTTTCAGTCAGTCTTTTGTCCATTAGTTCTATAATCCTCTAACTAAAATGCAGTCTCTTTTGATATTCCTAAGGTGATCTTCCAGGAGAAGGAGACGGGACGAAGACTTGGGACTGACACTTGGCATGATGGAATGTGGTACTTAGATCGGGAAGGGCTAGATTCAGCATTGATGTCTGTGGCAGAGAGGGCAGGAATGAGAGGACCGAAGATGAGTGCCGAGAATACACTGATACTCCACCACATGCGGTTGGGGCACTCCTCTTTTGGTATTTTGAGCAGGTTGTATCCATCTATTTATGAGAAAGCAAATAAGGAGAAAGTAGTATGTGATACATGTGATTTAGGCAAACTTACTAGGAGCTCATGTGTTAGTGCGGGTCATAAAAGCTCTTCTGTTTTTGATATTATACATTCTGATGTTTGGGGGCCGTGCGCCACAACTACTATGAATGGTTACACGTATTTCGTTTCTTTTATTGATTGTTCCTCTCGTGTCACCTGGCTGTATTTGATGAAGAATAATAGTGATGTCTTTGTCTGTTTCTGGAACTTTCATAAACATGTCCAGACTCAGTACAAAGCGGTGAAGAGCGGTGATGAGGTGATGAATGTACTGAGGTCTGACAATGGGACAAAGTATACCAACAAAGCACTTGAGGAATATCTGTCAACCCAAGGGATACAACATCAGACCACCTGTGCATACACACCAGCACAAAATAGAGTGACTGTAATCTCCCTGATTTTTCAAGAATTTTTAATTTGGATTTTTCACAATTTTCTGGAATTTTTCGGGATTTTTCTGTAATTAAAACCTAGGTAATTGGTAATTAAATAATTTTTAATTACAGTTAAATAATATTAAAATATTATGAAAATAATATTTTATGGTGTAAAATGAAAAACTGGACATAGGATAATTTTCCGGGAATTTATTGGACTCCGGAAGCATTTTTTAAAGCCCTAAAAACTAATTAAAATTTAAACCAAAATAAACCCTGAATTGAACCCGGTTTATTTTAAATAAACCCGGTTTATTTCCTGAACCAAACCAAGGAAAACCGGTTTAACCGAACCAAACTTAAATCCTTATTGGGTCGGATCCGGGCCCAAAACCCATACCCGACCCGACCCGGACCCAAACCCGTTACCCAATTCCTATTCGAAACCCTAACCCAAATTTAAGTCGGAATACTATTCCGGCCGGCGGCAACACCTATAAATAACCCAAGCCGCCGGAACCCTAAATATCCCTCCTCCACTTTCCTCCTCCTCGCTCCGCCCGGACTCGCCGTATCCTCTCCGCCACGACGAACCCCCTCCTCCGCCGTGCCCGACACCCGCAGCACCCCCATCTCGACCATCTCCCCGCTCCACCACCTACCGACGACCCGTCCCACCGTCGCAGCTCCTTCGTCCCCGGCCGAACAGCCCGACCTAGCCACCCTCTTCCCTACAGCCGACCTCCTCCCCGTCGTCTCCCCCTCTCCCCTGACCCGCAGAACCCCTCCGCCCAGCCATCTTCCTCTTCCCCGCCTCGACGGAACCCTAAACTTCCACGCCCCGCCGCCTCGCCGTGCCAACCGCCACCCTCCGCAGCAGTCGACACCTCGACCCGCCCTGACCTAACTCCCCCTTTCAGCAACCCTCTTCCTCCCCTTCGACGAACTTCCGGCCGCCTTCACCTCCGCTCCTCTCCGCCCAGCCGCTAGCCCCGACCGCCCTCTCCCCGTACGGCCACGACCCCCATCCAGTAGCTCTCAGATCGGACACGACGGAACCCTGACACGGCCACCCGGACACGGCGCAGTGCTGGACACAACACCTAGACACAACACCCGACACGTGAATTTTCAGTTTTCGAAGCCCTGTTCAGGTAACCCGTTCTCTCTCCTCGTTACCCCGTTTTCGATTCCGTCAGTTGTGACGCGTAGGCTGTGTGACCCTCTCTGTGGCCGTGCAACCCGCTCGGTGTGTCGCGTCCTGTGGTGATCGCAAACCGCGATCCAAAAACATGAAAATCAACATCCCGTTTCACCCCGGAACTGAGTGCGCCCCGCCAAACGGGACGACTTGGTCGCACGCGGTCTTCACCGATACGTGCGCGCCGTTGATACGGACGTGCGGAATTTCGCAGAAGTTGATTTGGATGTGCGTGCACACCGGAATCAACGCGTATCCGCCGACAACGTCCCGTATTCGCCTGTTCTGGAACACGTCGTAACTTTGTATACACACGTCGGATCGAAACGAAACTTGCGCCATCAGACCCATAGCAATACGCTGGTCCTGTGACCCAAGTTTGGTTCGATTCTGAGAACGTTGACAAAATCGCGTATCGTGGGCCCCGCGGCTCCATTTGACGGACAATTTTGTGATCGGCTCATCGGAATCCAATTCTGGAAGCTCCGTTGGGTTCGTATCATCGTTCTGGACTTGTTGACTCTAAGTTTGACGAATTTGGAGACCTTTGACCCTGACACGCTTTTCGGTGCGAAGCGACCCACACGTGGACCCCGCTTTGACCAGAAACTGTGATTTTTGCCCCTGTGTCCAAATTGGACTTAAGGACAGGCGTTTCTAGCTATTTGATATTTTCTGGATATGATGGTGATGTTTATTTCAGCAACTGGAGTAGTACCTGCAGATCACACTTAGACCAGAGCTACAGTTGGAGCCAGGACCCCAGGCAAGTGTACCTTGCCAAACTTGCAGTATATTGATTCATATTATTCTCTTGTTTTATTCCTGTGATTGTTGTGCATGCTTGACCTAGGACCGTGTGACTTACTTAGCGTCCGATTAATAGTCGGGTGCCAACACTGTATGCAGAGTTGTGTAATGTCACCTAGAGATGGATACCGAGACCCGATACATTCTCGTACTTGTCTTATCAGGTACATAGACCCAGGACACTTGACACTATTCATGAGACAGAATCTTTCTGAGATATTCATGGTGATTCTGTATAGGATACATGTTTATGACATACACAGTTTACATGCTTAGATTTTATTCAGACTTGTTGCATTAGATATGGTTTTGCGTGACATGGACATTAGATATCATGAAACTGTGACGTGAGATTACATTGGGTGGGAAGAGATTTACCATACATAAGGCTGATTATATACATAATAACTTAATGGAAATGCCTTAGACTCTGACACAGAGCTTCGGTACTGTACTGGCCCTTCGAGAGAATACTGCTATGGGTTTCTCCGACACTGATCCTGTAGTAGTCTCAGCCCGAGTATGACTAAAACTCTCAACTTGCATATCACTTAGCTGGTTATATATTTACCCTATTGTTACATTTATTGCTGCACTGCTTTTATTTTGGCTTGTATTATCTGTATCTTGCTATGTCCCCTGAGGACCTGGATCCGGATTATGTCCCCAGGATTAGCTGACGAGATCTTTCCCGAGGTATACGGGACCGGAGCATTAGCATTAGCAGAAGCAGGTGCCTACATTGGAGCAGAACCAGGATCCGAGGACGAGATCGTACCAGAGGACTTCTCCTGAGTATTGGCTTGAGATACTCATTTATTTCTGTTTCTAGTACTTTATTTTCAGTCTATTGCATTGATGTATCAGACTTGTTCTCGGATTGTTCTCCGAGACACTTTTATTGAGATTTGTTAGTTTATTTTATTTGCATTATTCCGGCATTTGATCTGTGATTATCTGTTGTGGATGAGATTAGTATAGACTGTAACTTGTATCATTGGACCTACTTATTGTTATATTACAGCTTAAGCATGCCCCGATGGATCCATTAAATTGGGTTTGTCAATCGGTGTGTGCTGCTGGCCATTATCGCGCGTCCAGTCCCTCGGTATTTTGGGACTGGGGCGTGACAGTGACAGAAAGGAAAAACAGATATCTTCTGGAGGTGGTAAGGAGCATGATGATCGCCATGAATGTCCCACAGAGTCTGTGGGGGCATGCAGTGTTGACAACAGCTCAACTGATCAACATGATGCCTTCGAAAGTACTGGGATGGAAGTCTCCATGTGAGATATTGCAAGAAAATAATAGTGGAATAGTTCCGCTGAAGGTGTCAGGCTGCGTATGTTTTGTGAAGCACAACAGACCGTATGTTGGAAAACTTGACCCTTGAGCAATTAAGTGTCTTCGTGGGCTATTCGGCGACTCAGAAGGGGTACGTGTGCTGGAGTCCAGTACAGAAGAAGAGGTTTGCGAGCATGGATGTTCACTTCAGGGAGCTTGAGCCATACTACCGTCAGGAGGGAACCTCATCCATGGGCAACTCACCTGATACTGAGAGTATGAGACAAGAGAGGGAGATTGGTGAGAGCTTGGTGACCGATTTAGGAGTATGGCATGGAGGAATGGTTGAGGAGGAGAGTGAAGAGGAACATGATGAGGAGATGAGAGGTTTTAGGTCCACGGCTCAGGGGGAGTTACTTACCTACAGCAGAAAAGAGAAGCAAACTGCAGGACTAGTACCTATAGTGCCTATATTGCTAGTGCCAAGTCCTTTGCCTGCGTTCGTATCGACTCCTGAGACACCTACACCACCACTACCACCAGATTTTTCTTCAGGTGATATCATTCTTCCTACCCCTCCCACATCATTATCAGTATGGAGGACCACTCGCAGCAATACGAAAAATTCTCCTGATAGATATGGTTGGGACCTTGCTCAGTTTGTTTCATATGATAATATCTTTTCTTCTCATCGTGCATTCATTGCATCTTTGGATAGTATTACTGTAACTAACAATTGGCAGGTTGCCAAGAACGATCCAAAGCGGAAAGCGGCGATGCACGAGGAGTTATGGGCTCTTGAGAAGAACCACACTTGGGAACTGGTAAAATTGTCAGAGGGGAAGAGAGCAGTCGGATGCAAGTGGGTCTTTACTGTGAAGCAGAACCCAGATGGACAGGTTTAGCGCTACAAGGCTCGACTGGTGGCAAAATGATACAGTCAGGCGTACGACATTGACTACGACGAGACTTTTGCACCAGTGGCGAAGATGAGCACCGTCAGGATCCTAGTTTCTTTGGCAGCGAATGGTAGATGGAAGCTACACCAACTGGATGTGAAGAATGCATTTTTTCATGGGGATATACTGGAGGAGGTGTACATGGAGATACCACCATGATTCTGCACTAATAAGACAGTGGGCAAGGTCTGCTGGTTGAAGAAGTCATTCTATGGACTGAAGCAGTCTCCTCGAACGTGGTTTGACAGATTCAAGAGGGCGATGATAGGGATGGGATATCGGCAGATCAACGCTGATCACACTGTGTTTTTTCGTTGGAGTGGAGGGCACATCACCATGCTTGCGGTGTATGTGGACGATATGATTATTACAGGAGATGATGAGCAGGAGATTGTCCGACTCAAGGGAAATCTTGGCAAGGAGTTCGAGGTGAAGGACTTCGAGGTGAAGGACCTTGGCCTTCTTCGGTACTTCATTGGGATTGAGATTACTCGAGAAGCAGAGGGGATTGTTCTTTCTCAGAGAAAGTATGCGCTGGATCTTCTCATAGAGACATGAATGTTGGGATGCAAACTTGCAGATACGCCGATCTATCAGTAGTTCAAGCTGGATGCTGAGGTTGGAGAACCAGTTGACCGGGACAGATACCGGAGACTGGTGGGCAAGTTGATCTATTTGAGCCACACACGTCATGATATTTGCTTTGCAGTGAGTGTGGTGAGCCGCTACATGCATGACCCAAAGAAGGATCATAGCCATATTTTAACAAGCGTATAAACTCTTCCAAGTCCTATAAATATGGGTGTTCTCCCCTCATTTTGTATACAACAAACATTATAAGCTTAGTGATATTATAAAGTTTCTTTCTTACCATTCTATCCTTCCACCAAATTCTTCTCTCACTATTTTCTGCATCTCCAAATTAGTTTCTCCTAGCTAGTTGGCCTGCCACAGTTCCAACACATTTAACCTCACTAATGCAGGGAACCAATCAAGGATACCCCATTCCTAGTGTCCTCTTCCTGAAGACCGAACACAATGGAGAAGGCCAAGCCCCTAAAGCCCCATCCTTATCCATCACAAGGTTAGAGAACTGAACAGTGTAGATGGCACCTCCCATCAGAGACGTAAAATGTATGCAAGGACAAACTCTGTACAGTTAACATACCTTTTTTCCTTTCTATTCCCCTAACTCCTGGTTTGGTATTTCTGCTTTGCAAAAAGCAGATAAAGATTTGGAAAGCAGACCCCCTCCCGCTTTCAAAAGCCAAAAATGAACTAGCTTATCAAATAAGCAGTTGTTACCAAAATCTTCTGCTCATACTTTTCAGAAAAATAAGCAGAAGCAGCCCCAATAAGCTGTGCGAAACGCAGGCTAAGTCCGCCAAAATGGTAAGTAGGATACATTGCATCTGGAGGCTAAATGGTATACATGGCTCATCCCCTTCCATGTCCATTCTGATTTAATTGAGCTGAAGCCGAACTAATTAATCCAAAGCTATTCAAACCAGTGTTACCAGGATCGTTGATCGCTTTGGTACGTGGTACGGGTACGGGTACGCGGTACGGTACCTCAGCCGGTACACGGTGCGGTGGGGGTAGGCTTATTCGGTACGCTATTTGGAATCGCTGTTCGTTTTTATTTGTGTCGTCTTTTGTACCGTATACAATTATATAGAAGTATATACTATATAAAAAGAAAAAGAAAGAGTGTAAGAAGAAGAAGCAACAACAACAAGAGCAAAGAAGAAGAAGAAGCAGCGCTGCAGCAGCAACAACAAGCCACCATCAGCAGCAACAACAAGCTTGCAACAGCAAGCCAGCCAGCCTCCGCAGGGGTTGCTAAATTTGACGACTTGGATCGCGAACGCATCTCGTTCGGGGTCGTTCGTCCCAATTCATGGGACGTAGGGGGGGGGGGGGGGGGTTAGCCAATTAGGCAACATTGGTTCAACTGCGAAGGATCCAATTCTCCCACATGCTCAGCATCCCTCTAGGTAGTTTGAAGGATCTAAAGAAAGCATTATCATGTTTTAATAATACTAGAGTTCATTTAATATCTAAGAATGCCATTCCACTCTCATCCGCAATTTTTATTGTCTTCTTCCAAGATTGAGAAGATGAGCAAACCAACATCATATTTTGGAAGTTGCTTTATTAGCATATTTTATTTTCAAGACAAGTACATAAACTTTGCTTTCTTTATTTTTCTAAAATTTGAATTTTCATACTGTTTGTTTCTGTTACAGACTTCAGAGATGTTGAGGGAGGAGCATGAGAAGAGGGCTAAGATACTGAGGAAACTGGAGGTGAAGGGAGTGGACTATGTGAAGATTGAGAAGAACAAAAGGAAAATTGAGAGGTTGGAATCTAAGATGATGGTGGCTTCTCAAGCTATGGAGACCACTTCCTCTGAGATCACAAAGTTAAGAGAGTCTGAGCTTTTCCCTCAGCTCCTTGAACTGATTAATGGGTAATCTATCTCTCCGTGTCTGCGTCTATACAGTATAGCCCCACATTGACTGTTAGAAGCAACCAGGCTATCTCAATGAAGATTACAGAAAATAGAAATATTTTGCTACTCTAATTAACACTTTGTTTGTGATGACCAATTCACATAGCTGACCTGTTATTACCTGTACTAATAGTAATAGGCATCACCTTTTAGTATGGTAAATTGGTCAAAGAGGTAGGTACAGAAGTAGGGTCATACATCTCCGATATAGTCGGATCAAGCAACTACTGGAGTCTATGTCATGCAACAATACTCAGGAAAGCCCACTGGAATTCGGTAAACAAAGGATGAGAAAAGTTCATAAGTTAAGATTTGTTGGCAATGACCCGAATCGGACCGGTTTGAGGTGCACGAGTTCCTTGTCAGGATTTTGATTTGTGGAAGTGGTTATCATTAGGTTCGTTCCTTAGGGGATTTGGTTTAAGGTGCTCCGCTTGCGGGTACTCACAGTCGCATGCCACACTACTTGAGATATGAGAGAAAAGATGAGCGCACCATGTGCGAGTAGGAGTATGCTGGCAATGACCCAAATTGGACCAATCTAGTCCGGTCCAGACCGGGTCTGGTTCACCATGAACCTGACCCACAAGGGGCAGGTTCATTATGGTAAGTGTGCCCATGTGAGGTGCACTTCTAGGGTTTTTTGTAGTGGCCTATATATAACGGGGAAGCTTTCATATGGAGAGCTTATCTCTATAATATGTTTTCCACCTCTAGAATAATTTTATCCCCAAGCTGTTCTTCTCTCATATTCTCCATTTCCTTGTGGGAGATCTGATGCGGGGTGAATCAAGGAACTTCCTCATTCGTAGAAGGTTTCACGATTGTGATCTAGAAGGCGTAAAATGAACCTGGTTCAAATGCACCGAATGTATAATTCCTATTGCTTCTGCTTAAACCCTCTTTAGTGCCATGATCCATCTATGGGTTACAATATTCATGCACAATTGTCAACGGATTGGATCCTGTTAAGTGGTAAAGGGAACACTATTTTTCTGTTTAATTACTTCTTATTTTCAAGACAAGTGGCCCCCATTTTCCCTCACTAATAACAATCTCTCTGCTACTGTATATATTTTTTATCAACAAATGTCTCATTAACCATTTCTCAGCTATGTTTCACTTCCATCACCTTTCATGATCATTTATCAAGGGTTCATAAAGATTTGTCAGATTTTACCGTTAGTGGGAGTTTTCTTTCTTCTCCGGTGCTTTAGGTAAGCATGGTCCTCACAGGCTAGTAAAGTTTGCCAGGTTCTTTATTTTGCAGTTTGATCAAGATTTTAGAGCAAATATCAACCTCATACACAATATAAATTTCATAAAGATGAAGACTTTCATATGAAAGTACTTTTCATGACAAGAAGTAGAGTTGAGCGCAATTCCCTATGAAAATCATGTGTCATCTTACCTCTTGGTCTAGACTCTTTATAGTCTGGGGAACTTGGAGGCTGCTCCTTGGTTGCATTCCTTGGTTGCATGAGCTTAAACTGTAATCCAAAAGTTAGGTCTACCTACCAACTGGTCACGTAGGTTTTATGGCATGACTCTCTCATGGTTTACACTTATCTTGACTAGGATTTTGACACCAACATAATGTGACCTATTTCTTTGAAATATAGATATGTGCACAACTTTGGTCATTCACAACACAAGCATTACATATACTATTATACAGTTGCATTTCTTCTTGTCAACTAATTCTGTTACTTGTTGCGGAACTTCTCAGCTTAATGTGCATGTGGAGTAGCATGTATGAGTGCCACCAAGTTCAGACTCACATAGTCCAGCAGCTCGAGTACCTCACAGCTTCACCTTCCTCCAATCCTACCTCTGACATCCACCGCCAAGCCACCCTTCAGCTCGAGATTGAGGTGGACCGCTGGTACTCTTCCTTCTGCAACCTTGTCAAGTCCCAGAGGGACTACATATACTCCCTCACCGGCTGGCTCCGCCTCTGCCTTTTCCAATCCTACCACCTCATTGAACCACTTGCAAAATCCCAGAAGCCCAGCTCCTCCAACATCTACCCTCTTTGCGAACAATGGCAGCTTGCTCTCGACCGTCTCCCTGACAAAGTGGCCTCTGAGGGCATAAAGAGCCTCTTGACAGTCATTCATGCCATTATCCTTCAGCAAGGAGAAGAGCAGAAGCAGAAGAAGAGGTCCGAGTCTGCATTCAAAGAGCTCGAGAGGAGGGTAAATGAGCTAAGGTCACTTGAAGCTAAGTACGGTCCGTATTCTTCAACTGAAGGCTACGGGGAGCTATCAACTCGAAGAATGCCCGTCATGGACAAGAAGATGAGAGTCGACGCTTTGAAGGCGAAGGTGGAGGAGGAGAAGGCCAAGTACGAGAAGAGCTCGAGAGTGACGAGGGCGATGACTATCAACAACCTTCAGACTGCATTTCCGAATGTTTTCCAGGCAATGACAGGGTTCTCGAGTGTTTGCGTACAGGCGTTCGAGGCGGTTTATAATCACCAGAGGGACTTTAGATAAAGAGAGATGGTAGAAATGATGGATCGATGTATGATATGTTTACATTCTTAGATTTGTATGGGTGGAGGGTGTTTCTTCTCTTAGGCTTTAGTTTTACTTAGGATTTTTAGTCCGTTAGTTGCAAGGAGGATATCATTTGACTGTAGGACAGTATATGGGTGCAGGCGCTGCCGCCGCGTTCTCTATGATCAGTATATTTTCCTTCAATCGCACTTCTTTGTGATGTTGGTTTTGTGGTTTTCGTTAGAGTCGTCGATTTACTGAAGAATTTACTTCTCTGCTATGGGTGTTATCTGTCAAATATGTTGGAAATAATTCAAACGTTTTCTTTATTATGAACTCTATAGTGCTACTCTATGGGGCTGTACTAAAGAATAGGAGTTTGAAGCTTTCCTTTGCGACTGTTGAAGGAGTGTGTGTAGAGAGCCTATATAAGGCTGCTGCTGTATTCATAGGTGACACGGTTTTGACACAGCAATAAGATTTTTATCTTGAGCCTTGTTCCTCTTTATTAAATACTATTGTTTGTGTGCCAATTTCTCCACTACATAACCAGTTATAGTAGTGGTGATTCTTCTGGCATTCATTTTCCAACATTTGCAATCATAGCCAAGTTCGTTGTTGAAGCTGGGAGCAAGAGGTTCTCATAGGAAGCTGTTGCAAAAGTTGTTCTAGTAAGTTGTTTTGTTAAAAAAAGGTATTTTGTTCTTGTGCACCTGTTAGTTGTTTAAAGTTTTATAAGAATCTAGACGCAAGATGAATATTGGAAATAAGTTTAATCTCTCAAATTTTGATTCCTATTTTTAGTGAAGAAAATTATGAGTTTTGGAGTATCAAGATAAAAACTCTTTTTATTTCATAAGATCTTTGGAAATTTGTTGAGAATGGTTATGCAGAGACATATAAGATGACAAAAATGAAGGATCTTCAAAAGAAAGATGCAAAGACACTACTCATATTGGAACAAGCGGTGAAGGACTCTATCTTTCAGAGAATTGTTAATACTGTGAAGTCAAATGACGCCTGGAGAATTTTGAAGCAACAATATGAAGGTAATGGTAAGGTAAAATCTGTCAAGCTTTAAACTTTTAGAAGTGATTTTGTGAACCTATGTATGAAGGATACTGACACAATTGATGATTACTGTACCAAAGCTTATACTATTGTTAATCAGTTAAGAACTCTTGGTGAAGAACTTAATGATAACAAGGTAGTAGAAAAGGTTTTGAGAACTCTTATTCCTAAGTTTGATCATGTTATAGCTGCAATAGAGGAATCAAAAGATTTATCTACTTATTCTTTTAGTGCACTAACAAGTTCTCTTTTAGCTCATGAACAAAAATTAAACAGAACAGCAGAAAAGAGCGTTGAAATTGCATTCCAAACAAGAGTTGAAAACTCAAACAAGCCTACATGAACACATCAAGGAAGATGTGGATATCAAGAAAAATGTGGATATCGTGGTCGAGGAAGAGGCCAAGGCCGAGGCAGATATAATCATAATGATCAAGGAGACTCAAATAACTGGAAAGGTAAAGAAGACTCGACTAATTTGAAAGGTAACCACAACTCAAATATTTAATGTCATTTTTGTAATAAGTATGGTCATATTGAGCGTTATTGTTTGGACAAAGAGAAGCATCAAGTAAATGCAGTTGAAGAAATAAATTAAGCATCTAATATTTTTTTGACTTGTCTTAATGCTAAAGAAAACACAAATGATATATGGTTGTTGGGTAGTGGTTGCAGTAATCACATGCTATCTATGAAAGGGGTCTTTAAAAACATTGATGAATCAGTAAAACTACAAGTGCAACTTGGAGATGCAAAACATGTTCAAGCAGAAGGAAAATGTGTCATTATAGTAAGAACTAAATTAGGTATTGAAAAGCAAATTCATGATGTTCTTTATATTCCTGGCTTAGCTCACAATCTATTAAGTATTGGACAATTAGCTCAAAATGGCTATTCAATTAATTTTTTGAATGACACATGTGAAATTCGTGATCCTAAATATGGTAGGATTATTATAGTAAAGATGACACCTAATAAGATATTTTCACTCACATCTCTTATCTTGATGATCATGCTTTATCTGTCAATATTAAAAATAATTTTTGGTTGTGGCATTTGCGTTATGAACACTTGTATTTTAATGGTTTAAAGTTATTAAATCAGAAAAATATGGTAGATAATTTACCTTGCATTGAGAATGTAGATGGTATATGTGAATGATGCATCTATGGGAAGCAATATAGGGCATCATTTTTCGTTAAGTCGGGGTGGAGAGCAAGAATGCCACTTTAATTAATCCATGCAGATATTTGTGGTCCAATGAGAATTCTTTCATTAGCCAGTTGTAAGTATTTTCTTTTATTCATTGATGACTTTGGTAGAATGAGTTGGGTTTATTTCCTAAAGTACAAATCAAAAGCATTTTCTAAATTCTAAATATTCAAATCTTATGTTGAGAAGCAAAATGGATACTTTATAAAAACTTTGAGAACAGATCGTGCGGGGAAATTTTTATCCAAAAAATTTAAATCTTTTTGTCAAGCTAATGGCATACACAAACATTTGACAACAAGCTATACACCAGAGCAAAATGGAATTGCGGAACGAAAAAATAGAACCATTGTTGTAAACCCCCTCGATTAATTCTATAGATAGTCAGGTTTGGATTTGAAAAATTTTAGATTAGCAGCAGATGTTGAGGTTCAGAGTAGAGTTGTCTGTTATTTTATTTAATTAAACCCTTGGCGCGTCCAATCATTGCTTAATTATTCGGAGCCCAATATCAGCCCATAAATTCCATCGGACTATTGTACTTCTGACTTGACTCGCCAATTTAGGCACTAGACTTTTCGTCACACAAAAATCAAATCCGTTGTGCCTTAAATTAATCGCACAACTTCCCGTATCCTAAAATCTATATTTAATTCCGTGTCGGACACTTGTGTCGTTACCCTCAATTTTGAGATACCAACTTAACCCGTTGAGCCGGACCAACTAAAGGATCCAAGACTGACTCCAAGTCCCCACCATTTTTGACCTTTGTGTCATTTCCAAATTTTGACCCCAAGTGCCCCCATTTAATTTAAAAGCGCGGGACACTTTAATTCTATTTAAATCGGGGATACCAATTTTGTCTAATCCTATTTTAATCCCCAAATTAATCCCAATGCCCATCTAATTAAACCCATGCCAAACACCCAACACCCCCTCACCATGCAAATCACCAAACACAATTTTCTCCACAATTTTTGCATCATTTTATGTGTTCGTACAATTTTTCGAATTTAAGGGGCTTAGTTGCAATTTATGAATTTAGGTGTCATCACCCTATTGGCCATGACCAAATGGAGAGCTTACCATATGTTGACCGTAGTCAACATTTCCCTCCCCCTTCCTTAGCATGAAGAAACCAAGCCTTCATGATCAATCCTAGCTCCCCAAATTTAAATGAGAGCATCCGCACCACTCATCACTCACACATATCCCTATAAAACATCACCATCACCCTCACAACTCCTAAGCCGGCCCTAATCCCTAGACGTTGGGAACCACCCTCCCCCTCTCTCTCTCTCTCTCTCTCCTTCCTCCACCTAGGGAACCGAGCCCCCTTACATACTCATATATTTTTCTTCTTCTTCCATTATTTTTCTTCTTCCTGGGAGTTTCCTCCGGCGGCTGACCGACTCTGGCCACGGCGTCGGGTTTGTTCTCCCGCAGCCAGCCTGGCCCGATGGAGCAGCGCCGCACCGCCACTGCTCCGGCGGTGCACAACCCGCGGCGTACCCGCTCGGCTCCAGTTTTCCACCCGACTCCGGCCTGATATCACCCGCTCCGGCCTGATAACACCCCGCTCCGGCCTGCTGTGCACCGACTTCACCTCCACAGTAGCTCCCCCGACTCCGGCGGTGCACCCCGCACCGCGCAGCTCCACTGTGCAGTTCCCGACTCCGGCTGTGCCCCCCCCCCCCCCCCCGCAGCGGCTCTGGCCTGCACGGCTTCCCCCATCCGACCACCACCACTCCGGCTTCCCTCATCCGATCTTCTCCCTATCACCACCACCACCACCACTTCGGACCTCCTCCCCGTCCGGCCTGCTCCACCCTGTCCAGCCATTATCACCATCACCACCACCACCACCATGGGCTTCACCATCACCACCACCACCACCACCACAGGCTGTGCACCCCATCCGGCAGCCCGCACTCCGGTCACCCCCCCTGCACCACCTCGTTCCGTCCAATATCAACCACATCGTCGAGGTCGACTCTCCCCCTCTCTTGATTATATCCAGATTTGTGTTAGTGTTTAGCTAGGGTTTTATTTAAATATATTCATGTGAGTTGCTTTGGCTAGGGTTCTATATGTCTGGTTGGTTTGGTAGTGTTGATGATGAGGTTTAATGTTTTAGGGTGATGTACTTAGTTAGGGTTAGGGTAAATACAAATTGTGAGAATATTATTATGATATTATTCTTAGAGCATGTGATGATGATGTAGAGTATGATCAAGGACATGGGAATATGACTTGTGGTATGTCGAAGAGGTGTATTTGTGATAGGATGATTGTAGATTAGGGTTGCCTTCTACATGAATTATAACAATTTAATTAAGATATGTGTTCGTGGAGAATTAGGTTTTGATCTTTAAATAAATAATCGGGATATATATTAGATGGTGGTAAAATGCTAATTTATTTATGGAGAATTAAATTGAGGAGAAATAAGGTTATGATTTGATTGAACATTGATGAACACCGAGGAGCACGGGATTGATGAAGGACTTATGTGTAGTGTAAAACCCCCAATCGATATTTGGGGACTGGAAACTAAAGGTGATTAATTTAGGGAAGTACATGGTGATTGGTAACAACGATATTAAGAGAAGAAATTGAAATCATTAACTGTGTTTTGAGGATGGTTTGATGATGAGGTACTGAGGACTAGATGATTTGACGTATCGTACCGATAGTCAACTATGGTCAACCCCCTAGTGTATTGTCCCTGGGAGTAGAGACTGAGACTGAGTTTAGGTGTGGATGTGTGTCGCATCCCTGTCTGTCGTGGAATAGATTATTGATTAGTTTGTATCTCATCTCTAGGTGCTGCGGGACCTGAGGGCTTGGACGCGGTACCGGGACCCCGTCATCAGCAGCAGCACGCAGGCAAGTGTACCTTGCTAGCTTGTATTTCAGATTACAGATATTGTTGTTCTTTATGTACATTATGCGCGTATTTATGTTGACGTTTGATACTTCGCGTCCGGATCACAACCTGGTGCTGACGTTCGTCGTAACGTATTAGAATAATTGATAGATGCTTTGTAGTACCTCGATGCACGTACCTGAGTACATCGACACCCTATGACACACTCATACACTGTGATTGTGCCAGATTCCTGTATTCTGATACTGATATCATGACCAGAGACTGGGACGACCTTAGGGTCGCGTCTGTTGAGTTATTTCTGTGTGTTGAGACTGTAGATAGAGGTTCAGGTTCAGCGCACCATCGTTGACCTCTTGGGAAAGGAAAGACAGTTACTAGACGTTTGGGCTCCTTTGCACGCACTTATATATGTATATATAGTGATCCTGTATTATAGAGTAGTGTATCAACCGTGTGACTCTGTGCTCGGAGCTATGGTACGTCCCGTGCGTCTCTGTGTTCGGAGCTTCGATTTTATTTTGGACAGCCCACGCGTCGAACATTGTCTTCAAACTGTGTCTCACTTGTTTGGTTATGATAGAGTACCCTGTCGTCGCACTTGTATTTTTTCTGTTTATTTGGCATCGCTTTATTTTTGTACCTTGTTACGTCCCTCTGAGGACCTGGTTCCCTGCCAGTTTTGCAGCATAGATGATCACGGAGCATTTGGAGTTGCTGATGGAGTTGCATGTCTTGCGGGCATTGTACCAGGTACTCACATCATTTCTACCGGCATTATGGTTATTTATATTGATTATTCATCTGCTGTTGTAGCCTAGTTTTGTAGACTCATCTCTTCTCGAGTCTACTTGAGTTTGTGTGTTATTAGACGCCCGACTCAGCACATATAGCTCTTTCTTGTATACTGCTGTGCATTATGGATTGAGACATAGAGGTTTACATTTATGGGATATCTAGTTTGTGTCCTTTATATTTTACAGCTTATACGTATTCGAGTCAGACCAGAGTCTGGTCGAATGCGTAGCTGGCGTGTGTAAAACCCCTATCCTAGAAAATCATATATACCCTTTTTATTTATTAATTATTAAATTAATTATAGTAATTAGTGGCTAAATAGGAGAAATAGATTTTTAAATTTTTTTATTTTAGGTGTTCGGGCACTTAGAGGATTTATGGGACCATTAGGAAATTTTCGGAATTTATTTTATGTAGGAGACCCCTTGAGCAGTTGCTAGCCTAACGGTGTGCATTATTCTAATCTATAAATTTTCTTATGAGTATATATATATATATATATATATATATATATATATATATATATATATACACAAATATATATATGTATATATATATTTTAAAAAGAAAAAGAAAAAGAAAAGATAAGAAAAGAAAAGAAAAGAAAGTATTAAACAACTAATAATACGAATAATAATAATAATAATACTAATAAACTTATTAATAAACCAACCACTATAACCAAAGCCACCCATTCTTAAAGCAACAAAGCAATTCCTATTCCAACAACGTGCTCCAACTTTTCCTTAGCGCCCGCAGCAGCCAAGTTCCCCCCCCTTTGCACGCGGACCCGCGACAAACCATCTCTCTCTCTCTTTCCTATTATATATATATATATATATATATATATATATATATATATATATATATATATATATATATATATATATATATATATATTTATTTATTTATCTTTCATAAAATCCTAACCTAAAACCTCCAGACCCTCCTCTTCTCATCTAGACCTAGAGAGAGCCACCGCAGCCAGAGAATTCCGCCAGGCCGTCCAAACCAATCCCGACGACCCTGACCCCGCGCACTGCAGATTCCCACACGAGGTACCTTTGTTCCGGAGTTGCTTCCCGTCGACTCGCTCAACCAAACGTCGTTCCGTCTTCACCGGTATGCTCACCCCTTAACCCTCTTCCATATCTGCATGATAGCAGACCTCGAACAACGTGTTCCCATAGGCGAAAATAGCGCCCAAGTTGGCGCGAGCAGACCGAATTCTGGGATCGCAGAAAACTACGGAGACCACCTATGTTGTCGAATTCGTATCTTCCACCACAGAGATCCAAATTCGGTGATTCTTTTTGGTATGCGCAGAACATTTAACCTAGTTTATTTTTTGTTAAATAACCCTATATTATTAGCTGCTGTGGATAGAATTAAATTCGTCACAAAATTCCGCGAACCCACTTTTTTCAGATTTTCAAAAGTTGGGAAACGGAACACGCCCCGCCAAACGGGACCGCCCCGCCGTGTACCTAGTATACTGAACGGTGCATGCAGCGTAACCGGACATGTAAAAATTTGTGCCGGAATCAGCCTGTATCCGCGGACACACCCCGTGTCGTAACTTTTATGGAAGTCGCGTGCATTTTGTGCACGCTTGTCAGATTATGACGAAACTTGCGCCACTGGACTCGTGGTAACGCGCTGGTCCTGTGACCCAATTTTTACGTAATTCTGAGACGGTTGACCAAGTCGCCAATTGGCGGGCCCTATAGCTGACTTTTTGGACGAAATTATGTTCAGCCCATCGGAATCCACATTTGAACATACCGTTGGGTTCGTATTAACATTTAGAGTTGTTTGACCTATAGTTTGTCCCATTTATAGACTGTTACCCTTGGTACGCTTTTCGGTGCAAAGTGGGCCACACGTGGATCCCACTTTTAACCGAAATTACCGTTTTGCCTCTGTATCCAAATTGGACGAAATGGAGGTGCTTTTAGCTATTTTGCCTATTCCAAAAATGTTGGTGATGTTTATTTCAGCATCCGGAGACGTTTGTTCGGGGGCCTTAGTTCCAGGTTCCGTGTCCTTGACATTTGGGCGCGTACACTTTACAGATTTCTTGCCAGGCAAGTATACCTTGCCATTGTACTGTATTTATATTCCATATGAGGCATGCATGTTTATTTCTGTTTATTTTAGTTCATTTATTTTAACTGCTATATAAATTGCGCGTCCAAGAAAACTTGGGTGCATCGACGGTGCGTCGTACTATATTTTTATCTATGTATATGCATTGGACCTACTTTATGAGACTACCCCATCTTCATGAGACATTTATGTTTCATTGGCCATGACACTATTCTTACACGAGTATGAGTCACATGTAGGACACGGACTTGCGTACTCGGCTGGCCACTGGTACGTATAGGTCGTGCGACGGATAGGATAACTGTCAATAGAAACTTTGCATGCTAGTAGACCTGGCAGTTATTAGAGGTTTATCGTGTCATGGACATGATATGCTTAGAGCATTGGGTGGGAAGAACAACAAGTACCGCATTTGAGCTCCTTTGCACTTTTTCTATTGTGCGTCCGAATTCTCCGCCGGAGATACGGGTGGTGATGACCACTATATATTATATTATTATCAGGCGGGCCTCCGGCTTTCGAAAGTCGACGTGCCTTTTTAGGCCCCTGGATCTCCAATAGAGAACCATGCCAAATCCCAGGTTTTCAGCCAGATAGCTCACTTGTGGGGAAAGGTGTTCTTAACTGCATTCACTTAGACGGTTAGGCGACCCCAATGGATATTTACATTTCAGTACTTTATTGGCATATTTATATGTATCTTGTTACGTCCCTCTGAGGACCTGGTACCTTTCCAGATATAGGTGAGCAGGAGTACCCGCAGGAGTATGGACCTGGACCTGACGCTACCTATCAGTCTGAGGAGATCTTACCTTCTGATTATATGTGATTTATTGCAGCTGTTTAGAGATTCTAGTTGCTATTCCTTTTCGAGACATTTATTCTTATATTAGAGTTTATTCTCTTCTCTCTTTAGTAGTTTTGGTATAGTCAATTTGTAGTGGATTTGTTTCCATCCGACTATCACACTTTGAGATTTCTTATTTGAGACTTCTTCTTTGATATTCAGTTATTGATTTCCATTTATCTATTATTTGTGCTGTGGATGAGATATAGACTGCGTGTGACTTGTTGTGATAGTATATTACCACTATGGATTGGATATTCATGTACAGCGTACGTGTGTATATGGTTTCCATATATTGGAGTTCGTATACATACGACTGACGTGTTACGTATTCTTAGTCCTACTTATTTTGGGACTGGGGCGTGACATATTTTTAGTGGTGGCCCATGCAGGTCAAGAATATATTGTCTCGGTTATGTAACTGTACCGAACAAGCCTGCATATAGGAATAGAGTATGAGGATTTCATCCACGCTTGACTGAAACTCATCCTTCCTATTTAATACTTGCATCCTGTTTGATTCCTGTACTTTTTTCTAATCGTTTCGTACATCACCTATAGAGAGATGGATTTGCAAAATGGATGTACTGCTGCCAATGGCGACACAACTTATGGAGTCAATGGTCAGACTCAAGGAGGGACCCCAATAATTCTTAGGCTTCCGGGGCCAGATGGACAGACTCACACTCCAGTTCCATCTGATCTTTCCGCTTCACCTATTGGGAACCTTCCAGCTTTCCCAGTACCGCAAGATGGCCAAGCGCAGATGTTCCAATTCTTTCAGATGATGATACAGGAACAGAGGCAGCAGACAGCCGAGCAGAGGCAAGAATTTTTGGCAGCACTGGAGAGGATGGCTGCACATGCTACTGTACCAGCCCAAGCACTAGCTCCAGTACCTTGAGCTAGGGTTGGATCAGTAAAGGATTTTATTCAGATGGGTCCGAGGCAGTACAAGGGCACTGAGATCCCGGAGGAGACTACCAACTGGATCACTCACACGCAGAAGCTACTGGAGGCATCCCAGTTACCTTTGGACCTATGGATGACGGCTGTACGGATGCTTCTAGAGGATAATGCTCAGCACTGGTGGGAATCTATGGAGCGCCAGTTGGGTACTTACCAGACTTGGAAGCAGTTCTTGGAGTGCTTTGAGGAAAAGTACTTCCCGGACACTGCCAGGGACACCTTGTACGATCAGTTTTTTCACTTGGAGCAGGGGAACCGAACAGTGGACGAGTATGATGCCGAGTTTAGTCGACTCAGCAAATATGGCGCTGCTTTGATACCAGATGACTTGGCAAAGGCTAAGAGGTTTCATCGAGGACTGACCCAGGAGCTACAACATTATACAAGCTCGCGGTCCCGAGTCTATTATGCTGAACTACTGACAGAAGCCAGGTTGCAAGAAACCATTAGCAGAGGAAAAGGATGTCAGCTGAGAACACAACAAGGATCAATAAGGACACAGCAGGGACCAGCCAGGACACAACAGGGAGGACCTATCAGACGTCCCTTGGCACAGCAGCATCAGCAACACCGAACAGCACCGTACCAGAATCTGGGGAAGCCCTATTACAGTTATTGTGGGAGGAACGGACATATTTTAAGAGATTGTCGGACTCGCTTGGGTCAGTGTATGAGATGTAGCTCTGGACAGCACCTGGCGAGAGACTGCCAAATGCAGCAGACACTTCCACCGCCAGTTCAGAGATTAGCGCTTCCAGCACCGAAGCCAACCCAGCAGATGACTGGACCGGGAGCACCTCGACCCCCAGCAGCAGGAGGATTTCAGAGAGGACCACCGCTACCTACCCAAGAAGAGCAGTATATGAGGGCCGGACATGGACGACAGCAAAGGAACGGGCGAGCTTTTACATTGGAGGTAGATGACATGGATCATGAGGTGGATGTCATAGCAGGTATTACCCTTGCTTTTACTTTTCCTGCGGTGACATTATTTGATACGGGAGCCACCCACTCATTCATATCATCTAGTTTTATTGCCAAACATAACATTGCTTCTACACCTTTATCTAGTTGTGTTAGAATTCTAACCGGAGGAGGAGTTGTACCAGTTAGCCGAGTTTGTAGATCGGGTCCTATAGTGATACGTGGTAGAGAGATGAATGCCCAACTCTTAGTCCTTCCTATGCCATCTTTTGATATTGTGCTTGAAATGGACTGGCTAAGCAAGTACCACGCTTTCTTCGATTGTTTTGGAGGAAGCATTCTTTTTAAGGTACCAGGCCAGCCTGAACTTGAGTTTGCCCGAGGATCCACAAAAATCCTTGATAGTATGCAGCTCGCAATGGACGATGTTGTCTATCATCCCATTATTTTAGAATTTCTAGACGTCTTTCCGGAGGATTTGTCAGGACTACCCCCAGACAGAGACGTAGAGTTTTTAATTGAACTAGCACTCGGAGCAGCACCTATAGCATCGCATGTTTACAGACTGGCGAAGAAGGATATGGACGAGCTGAAGGCACAGTTAAAAGAGCTAGAAGAGAAAGGTTTCATCCGACCGAGTGCATCACCCTGGGGAGCACCAGTATTGTTTGTATCCAAGAAGGATGGGTCAGTGCGTATGTGCATTGACTACAGAGCCTTGAATGCAGTGACTGTGAAAAATAAATATCCATTGCCACGTATTGATGACCTGTTTGATCAACTCAGTGGAGCTAATGTATTCTCGAAGATAGATTTGAGATCGTGATATCACCAGGTGAAGGTACGGAAGCAGGACATTCCTAAGACCGCATTCAGAACAAGATATGGGCACTACGAGTTTTTGGTCATGCCATTTGGATTGACCAATGCTCCAGCGATCTTCATGGACTTGATGAATCGAGTCTTCCACCAGTACTTGGACCAGTTCATGGTCGTCCTCATAGATGATATACTTGTCTATTCAAAGAGCCACGAGGAGCACGAGAAGCATCTGCGGATTATTCTAGAGACGTTGAGGAGAGAGCAGTTATATGTAAAGCTCAGCAAATATGAGTTCTTCTTGGACAGAGTTTCATTTCTTGGATATGTTGTTACAGGAGATGGTATTTCTATTGATCCAGAGAAGATCTCAGCAGTTGAGACATGGCCTGTTCCTAAATCAGTAGCAGAGGTGAGGAGTTTCCTTGGACTTGCGGGATATTACCGACGGTTCATGGAAAACTTCTCAAGGATAGCGACACCTATGACTCGTTTGACTTGTAAGGATCAAGAGTTTATATGGACCGATGAGTGTCAAGCCGCCTTTGAAGAGTTGAAGAAGCGACTGACTACAGCACCAGTATTGACGATTCCGTCAGGATCAGGAGGTTATGTGATCTACAGTGACGCATCAGGAAAAGGCTTGGGATGCGTATTGATGCAGCATGGCAAGGTGATTGCATATGCATCTAGGCAGTTACGAGTGCATGAGAAGAATTATCCAACTCATAACTTAGAACTTGCAGCCGTTGTATTTGCTCTGAAGCTATGGAGACATTACTTATATGAGAAACGAGTGGAAATCTACACAGACCACAAAAGCCTCAAGTACGTCTTCACGCAGAAGGAGTTAAATATGAGGCAACATCGATGGCTCGAGTTGATAAAAGATTTCAAGATAGAGCTACATTATCATCCATGCAAGGCTAACGTTGTAGCAGACGCGTTAAGCCGGAAGCCAGCAACTTACTTCTTGACAGCATAGAGGGAACTAATGGAGGACTTGCAAGAGCTTGGCATTGAAGTTATACTACCCGGAGCAGATGGGACACTAGCCAACTTACAAGTTCAATCATCATTGGTAGAGAGGATTAAGGCAGCTTTGCCTACAGACGCCAGATTCTGGAGACTGAAGGAAAGGACAGAGGCCGGAGAGCAGACAGGATTGCGCATTCATGAGTATGGGACTTTACAATGTGGTGATCGTCTTTATGTTCCAAATGGGAAGATTCGACAGGAGCTGATGGCAGAGGCTCATAGTTTGATTTATTCTATTCATCCTGGAGGCACCAAGATGTATCGCGACTTACGATAGCACTTTTGGTGGCATGGAATGAAGAGAGAGATAGCTCGCTTTGTAGCTAAATGTCTAGTATGTCAACAAGTGAAGGCGGAGCACCAAAGGACAGCAGGCTTATTGCAACCACTTCCGATTCCAGAGTGAAAGTGGGAGCACATCACTATAGACTTTGTCACGGGTTTTCCCAAGAGTCCAAGTGGGAGAGATATAGTGTGGGTAATAGTGGACCGACTCACCAAGTCATCCCATTTCATACCATTTAGAGTTGGCCAGTCTACTAAAGCTTTAGCTGACTTATACATGAGGCAGATCGTAAGATTGTATGGAATACCCGTCAGCATTGTATCGGACAGAGATTCGCGCTTTACATCGCACTTTTGGAGGAGCATGCAAGAGAGTCTTAGAACTCGTCTGAAGTTCAGTACATCTTACCACCCGCAGACAGATGGGCAGTCGGAGCATACTATTCAGACCTTGGAGGATATGTTGAGGGCTTGCATGTTAGACTTCGGAGGATCATGGGAAGACCACCTACATCTTGTGGAGTTTTCTTACAACAATAGCTATCAAGCGAGTGTTCAGATGGCTCCGTTTGAAGCATTGTATGGAAGAAAATGTAGGTCTCCTGTGTGTTGGAGTGACGTAGGAGAACGTCAGATTCTGGGACCAGAGTTAGTGGTCAACACCGTAGAGACAGTCAAGAATATTCAGGGACACTTGCGAGCAGCGCAAGACAGGCAGAAGCAGTGGGCAGACCTTCATCATCGTCCCTTGGAGTTCAAAGAGGGCGATCATGTCTTCTTGAGGATATCACCGACCAGAGGCACCATTCGATTCGGAGGGCGCGGCAAGTTGAGTCCAAGGTATATTGGACCATTTGACGTGCTCGAGAGAGTTGGAGAAGTGACATATCGACTTGCGCTACCACCTTCACTGGAGGGAGTACATGACGTATTCCATGTGTCGCAGCTCAAGCGATATGTGGCAGACAGCAGTCATGTTCTCGACCATTCGGAGATCACCATTGGGCCGAGCTTGTCATACCAAGAACAACCCGTGGGAATCCTTGATCGTCGAGAGAAAGTGTTGAGGAACCAGTCTATTCCCTTGGTTCGCGTAGCATGGAGGCATGGCGCGCCAGGAGGATCAACTTGGGAGCGCGAGGATGACATGCGCAATCGTTTTTCGAACCTATTCGCAGACCAAGATATAAATTTATATTATTAATTTATATCTTATACCATCCTTGCATTCTATCGTGGCTTAATTTTAATTTCGAGGACGAATTTTTATAAGTTGGGTAGAATATAAAACCCCTATCCTAGAAAATCGTATATACCCTTTTTATTTGTTAATTATTAAATTAATTGTAGTAATTAGTGGCTAAATAGGAGAAATAAATTTTTAATAATTTTTATTTTAGGTGTTCGGGCACTTAGAGGATTTATGGGACCATTAGGAATTTTTTGGAATTTATTTCATGTAGGAGACCCCTTGAGCAGTTGCTAGCCTAACGGTGTGCATTATTCTAATCTATAAATTTTCTTATGAGTATATATATATATATATATATACAAATATATATATGTATATATATATTTTAAAAAGAAAAAGAAAAAGAAAAAGAAAAGAAAAGAAAAGAAAAGAAAGTATTAAACAACTAATAATACTAATAAACTTATTAATAAACCAACCACTATAACCAAAGCCACCCATTCTTAAAGCAACAAAGCAATTCCTATTCCAACAACGTACTCCAACTTTTCCTTAGCGCCCGCAGCAGCCAAGTTCCCCCCCTTTGCACGCGGACCCGCGACAAACCATCTCTCTCTCTCTCTCTTTCCTATTATATATATATATATATATATATATATATATATATATATATATATATATATATATATATATATATATATATATATATATATATATATATCTTTCATAAAACCCTAACCTAAAACCTCCAGACCCTCCTCTTCTCATCTAGACCTAGAGAGAGCCGCCACCGCAGCCAGAGAACCCCGCCAGGCCATCCAAACCAATCCCGATGACCCCGACCCCGCGCACTGCAGATTCTCACACGAGGTGCCTTTGTTCCGGAGTTGCTTCCCGGTTACTCGCTCAACCAAACACCGTTCCTTCTTCACCGGTATGCTCACACCTTAACCCTCTCCCATATCTGTATGATAGCAGACCTCGAACAACATGTACCCATAGGCGAAAACAATGCCCAAGTTGGCACGAGCAGACCGAATTCTGGGATCGCAGAAAACTGCGGTGACCACCCATGTTGCCGAGTTCGTATCTCCCACCACAGAGATCCGAATTTGGTGATTCTTTTTGGTATGCGCAGAACAATTGACCTAGTTTATTTTCTGTCAAATAACCCTAGATTATTAGCTACTTTGGACAGAATTAAATTCGTCACAAAACCCCGCGAACTCACTTTTTCCAGATTTCCAAAAGTTGGGAAACGGAGCACGTCCCGCCAAACGGGACCGTCCCGCCGTGTACCTAGTGTACCGAATGGTGCACGCAGCGTAACCGGACATGTAAAAATTTGCGAAGACTGATTCGGACACGTGTGCGTGCCGAAATCAGCCCGTATCCGCGGACACATCCCGTTTCACAACTTTTGTGTAGGTCGTGCGTATTTTGTGCACGCTTGTCAGATTGCGACGAAACTTGTGCCACTGGACTCGTGGTAACGCGCTGGTCCTGTGACCCAATTTTCACGCAATTCTGAGATGGTTGACCAAGTCGCCAATTGGCGGGCCCCACAGTTGATTTTTTGGACGAAATTATGTTCGGCCCATCGGAATCCATATTTGGACATACCGTTTAGTTCGTATTAACATTTAGAGTTGTTTGACCTATAGTTTGTCCCATTTAGAGACTGTTACCCTTGGCACACTTTTTGGTGCAAAGTGGGCCACACGTGGACCCCACTTTTAACCGAAATTATCGTTTTGCCCCTGTGTCCAAATTGGACAAAATGGAGGTGCTTTTTATCTATTTTGCTCATTTCGAAAATATTGGTGATGTTTATTTCAGCATCCGGAGATGTTTGTTCGGGGGCCTTAGTTTCAGGTTCCGTGTCCTTGACATTTGGGCTCGTACACTTTACAGATTTCTTGCCAGGCAAGTATACCTTGCCATTGTACTGTATTTACATTCCATATGAGGCATGCATGTTTATTTATGTTTATTTTAGTTTATTTATTTTAACTGCTATATAAATTGTATGTCCAAGGAAACTTGGGTGCAACGACAGTATCGTCGTACTATGTTTTTATCTATGTATATGCATTGGACCTACTTTATGAGACTACCCCATCTTCATGAGGCATTTATGTTTCATTATCCATGACACTATTCTTACACGAGTGTGAGTCACATGTAGGATACGGACTTGCGTACTCGGCTGGCCACTGGTACGTATAGGTCGTGCGACGGATAGGGATAACTGCCAATAGAAACTTTGCATGCTAGTAGACCTGGCAGTTATTAGAGGTTTATCGTGTCATGGACATGACATGCTTAGATCATTGGGTGGGAAGAACAACAAGTACCGCATTTGAGCTCCTTTGCACTTTTTCTTTTGTGCGCCCAGATTCTCCGCCGGATATACGGGTGGTGATGACCACTATATATTATATTATTATCAGGCGGGCCTCCGGCGTTCGAAAGTCAACGTGCGTTTTTAGGCCCTTGGATCTCCAATAGAGAACCATGCTAAATCCCAGTTTTTCAGCCAGATAGCTCACTTGTGGGGAAATGTGTTCTTAACTGCATTCACTTAGACGGTTAGACGACCCCAATGGATGTTTATATTTCAGTACTTTATTGGCATATTTATATGTATCTTGTTACGTCCCTCTGAGGACCTGGTACCTTTCCAGATATAGATGAGCAGGAGTACCCGTAGGAGTATGGACCTGGACCTGACGCTACCTATCAGTCTGAGGAGATCTTATCTTCTGATTATATGTGATTCATTGCAGTTGTTTAGAGATTCTAGTTACTAATCCTTTTCGAGACATTTATTCTTATATTAGAGTTTATTCTCTTCTCTCTTTAGTAGTTTTGGTATAGTCGATTTGTAGTGGATTTGTTTTCATTCGACTATCACACTTTGAGATTTCTTATTTGAGACTGCTTCTTTGATATTCAGTTATTGATTTCCATTTATCTATTATTTGTGCTGTGGATGAGATATAGATTGCGTGTGACTTGTTGTGACAGTATATTACCACTGTGGATTGGATATTCATGTACAGCGTACGTGTGTATATGGTTTCCATATATTAGAGTTCGTATACATACGGCTGGCGTGTTACGTATTCTTAGTCCTACGTATTTTGGGACTGGGGCGTGACAGTGTGTCACGTATTCCTGGTCCTACGTATTTTGGGACTGGGGCGTGACAATTGTTGAGATGGCCAAAAGTATGTTAAAGGGGAAGCATCTTCCAAATGAGTTCTGGACAGAAGCAATGCACACTTCAGTCTTCATTCTAAATAGATTTCCTACGAAAGTAGTACAAAATCGGACTCCTTTGGAAGCATGGCCTGTAAGAAACCCAATGTAAGTTACTTAAAAGTTTTTGGTTCTGTCACGTCCCGCTCCCAAAATATTGGATAAATACGGGACTGACATGGCCAACCGCACCTTGCAGAATACCGAAGTAAGCAATAATGTGTTAAGGTTGTCAAGAAGATAGATAGGTGAACTCTAGCATGCTATAACATCAGTCTTAAGGCCGACAAATCCTATTATCTCAATTCAGCAACACAAGTACAAGAGTATATCATACATGAAAGTAACGAGGCATCCCAAATTTATATGCCATATATGATCAAGAAGCTAGTGAATACAAAATGCTGCACTAGCAGAGTATAAATATACATGATCAAATATACCAGCCATGGTCTAATATTTACCTCATGTTAATCGTAGTCTCAAAAATATAAGGATCTAACTCTGCTCCTTGCTAAATACCACAAAAAGTAATCAAGACGAGGGGTGGAAGAAGGAAACCAACTCGCGAGCTTCGATCACAGTCCTACGAGTGCGAGCCATCTTGCTGGAAGTACAGTAGATCCTGGTTCTCTTCGGGGTAACCTGGCCATGCAAAGCCAATAGGACCAGAATCCCAAACAACAAGTACCATAAAGAAGCACAAGATAATAGACCAAACACATAACAACATAAGCAGAAAAAGACCCAAAAGAAAATAAATGCTGATCGGGACTTGTACGGTACCAATGTACTCGTCTCAAGAATAATACATGAAGAACTGATAATAAATGCAAAAGAATGAAAGTAAGGTGGCGAGCGATAAGAGAGCATAGGAACTACTCTGGATCGGGACCACAACCCTTAAACCAAACAAGGACCGGGGTTGCAGACCTTCACCCGAGCATAATTTAGCACCCTAACTACGTGCCAAAATAAAAATAAAACTAGAAGAGCGAGCTATAATGGAAGTAACATCATTCATCATACAACCAAACAACTTTACGACTCTCTATGATTAACTAGCTAGGGTTGTCACATGCATTAATTACTAAATACATATTTTAAGAATATTGCTACTACCGACACTGCAGTTAATCCGGATGGCCAAGGGTACACTTGTCTAGTAAACTTAAATGCACAATCAATCATATAATAACATAACTTCTTACTTGTCATAAACAAAAAATGAACTTATAAGCATAAACTTAAACTTGCAATCAAAAACTTACTTTATAAACATAAACTTGTCTTGTAACATAAACTTGTATATAAACTTATCTTGTAAGTGCCGCAACACACACAAACTTGGTCAGTCATGGAGCCCTTGCCTAGCAGGGTTGTCCATGCTGCATGGGTCCTTAGGGATCGGGGTAGCCGCTAGCACAATATTCTTCCCTCCCAATGATCTAGGTGAATCTTATTTTATCTAATCATTCTAAATTATTCAAGTTCTTGAGTCATGGACACTTGAGAACTCCCTAAAATGATGAGTCACGAATACGAGCTTTTTATGAGTTATCGTATTTGTGACACATGATACATTGGACAATACTCACACTCATTTTTCCGATGCCAAATGCAATGGGTTTTCATAAACAAACATTTTTACGGTATCGTGAGGATGGTGAACTTGTGCATAAACTTGTCTTGAGAACTCATATACAAAACTTGTTTGCTATCATAAACTTGCATCGACATAAGAAAGCTTCCAACAATAATCACTGAAAGAAAATACTTAAGAGAACATAACAACAGGGAACACAAAATACACACAAGAATTTTTGGCCATATATGCCTATTGGTCGCATGGACTCACTAGCCGCATGCACCCACTGGCCGCATGGACTCACTGGCTACATGCATCCATATCCCGCATGGACTCACTAGCCGCATGTACCCACTGGCCGCATGGACTCACTGGCTGCATGCATCCACATGCATCCACATGCCGCATGGACTCACTAGCCGCATGCACCCACTGGCTGCATGGACTCACTAGACGCATGCACCCACTGGCCGCATGGACTCACTGGCCACTTGGACTTACTCTTGGACTCAGCGAATCTTTCATTCGTTCAGCGAGTAAAAACACAAGGTGCTCAAGGACACTTGTGTAAATAAGTAGTAATGCGTCCAACAAGATGGACACATGATGTCAGCATGCGTTAAGAGTTCAGGCCATATAACCCTCTCGGGCCGCATAGCACTCTCAGCCGCATAGCTCGCTGGCCGCATGAAGACTTCGTCTTCTCCAACAGCAAGTTTAGCCATGGCTAAAAGTTTCAAAAACCAAAAATTTATTTTCTTCATAAAAACTTTATTTTAACTCCAAATGAAGTAAAATAAAAGCCAATTTGCACAAAATAAAATGCTCTAACATAAGGAACTACTAGTTTTTGAAAATGCTAAGTTTTAATAGATCAAAACCTAGGAAATTTTATGAAACATATAAAAATTCTAAACTTGAAACTCAGATCTATAAAAATCTATACATCAAAATCCAAAAATCTATGAACTAAACATGATCAGCAACTCAAAGAGAATATTTTATATCAAATACATTTTTTAAAACAACAACATATATAAAAACCTAAAAATTTATGACTTCTCCATTGAGCAAGATGTACTTGCCTTGGGTGGCTCTTAGCCTCTACCTCTCACGGTTCAAGTCACAACAACTTTTCCTTAGGGTTAGGGTTAGAGGGAGCTTGAGGGAGAGGAGGAAGGAGAAAATAAAAATGAAAAAGAGAAAGAGAGGAGAGAGAAAAAAGCTCATATATATACTAAGAGAGGAGAGAAAGATAGTTTAGTCATGGGTTCACCCAAAATAAACCGAACCAAGTGTCCATTCTACATGCGGGTCCTAATCTGGGTCTTATGGCAATGCCAATGGGTATTCTACTGGTCTTGGGTAGTCTCTCTCAACAACAGAAAAAGACGAAAAATAAAATGACAGGAAACAACATGAGAAATACAGCAGGAATACATTATCAGGAAAAATTAAATTTTAGAAATTCAAGAAATACTAAATCTGGAATTAGGTGTGATAGGTTCACTTGCATATGCTCATGTCAATTATGATAAATGACACAAGCTTGATGAAAAAAGTGTCAAATATATTTTTATTGGATATAGTGATGAAACTAAAGGATATCGCTTATATAATCCAATATCTAAGAACTTGAAAATAAGTAAAGATGTTGTATTAGACAATTTTTTTTTTGAAAGTGGATTAAAAATAACCAGGTTAATATGGAATATGAAGAGTTAGAGATGACTCACTCCCCACAAGAAGACATAAATGAATTTGAATCACCTACTGCACCTTTATTACAAAGCACTACAAGCTGTCCCACAACTCCAGAATCTGAAAGTCGCCAAGAAAGGTAAGATCCTTAATAAAAATTTATGAATCTTGTAGCTTTGTATTAACAGTTACAGAACCTATTTCTTATGAAGAGGCAGCTCAAACAGTAGAATGGAATCATTCTATGAAAGAGGAAATTGCGTCCATTGAAAGAAATCACATATGGGAGTTAGTGGATTTGCCACATGATAAAAAATTTAATTGGGCTAAAGTGGATCTTCAAAACAAAGCTAAATGTTGATGACAACATACACAAGTACAAGGTGAGACTTGTTGCTAAAGGGTATGCTCAATAACTAGGTATAGATTTTTATAAAATATTTTCACCCGTTGCTAGATTAGAAAACATTAAAATTATTTTGGCTATTTCTGCACAAATGAAATGGCTTATTTATTAGTTTGATGTTAAATCTTCTTTTTTGAATGATGTTTTGTTAGAAGATATATTTGTTAATCAGCCAAAAGGTTTTGTTGTGCAAGAAAAAGTAGAAAATGTCTGTAAGCTAAAGAAAGCGCTTTATAGACTAAAACAAGCACCAGGTGCTTGGTATAGCAAAATATATGAATATTTTTGTTAAAATAGATTTCCAAGAAGTCATAGTGAACTAACACTTTATTTGAAGAGAAATGGTAAGGCCATTTTCATTGTACGCCTTTACAATGTTGACATAATTCACACTGGTTCCTCAAAGATCATGATTGATGAATTCAAAATACAAATGATGCATGAATTTGAAATGACAGACTTAGGTCTTTTACATTACTTCCTGGGTTTGGAAATTAAGAAAACTGAAGATGGTATATTCTTATCACAAGAAAAGTATACATATGATCTTCTAAAAAAATATCAAATGATGAATTGCAAGGCTTCTAACATACCCCAATGAATGCCTATGAGAAGCTATGTCTTGCAGATGGAACTGAAGATGTTGATCCCAAGTTTATAGGAAAACACATGCGTATAAATCCCTGAAGGACAGATGCAACCAGAAATATATACTAAGCGATCCCCATCAATTTTAGTTTGTGATACCCCGAGAACGCCTATTCAATGCGGACATGCATGACTTGATATTGACATCGCGACACACAAGTGATTGATTTTAGCGAATCCTAGGTTTTTTTTATGTCCTAGTGTATATTCTGTTTTGTGGACACTAACTTTTTTTTTATAGTACAAGAAGTGCACTTCTTGGGAGACAAAACCAGCATATCCGAAAACCCTTTGGAAGTAGTATAGAAGTATAAATCCAAGTTACACTTCTTGGACTTCTTGCTATCCAAATTAAGTACAGAACAAAAACTTATATTACAACCATAGTTTACAGTATCGGCCGATACCTATCCGATATGGCCAATACTTTTAATGTCCTGCTCCGCGAAAAGGTATTACGTTAGAATTATAGATAGATCAGACTGATGGAATACAAGTGGTAAAAAAAATTGAGATGCTTGGTGTGATGATGCTGTATTGCTTAACTTGGCCAGATAAAATATCTTATGTGGCATGGTTCAAATGTATGATTATGCTAAGTTAAAAGACTGTGCATCGTGTCAGATTATTCTTGAGGGATCGTAGGCGAATGTGGGATCGTAGCATGGAAACGATATTTGTATAAGTGAGTGGATCTATCTCTTCTCCTTTACTCCTTCATGCCCTAATAAAATGAATGAATGTTAGTGTTGCTTATTGAATTGCATTTCTAAATGTTGCTCTAGTCCACACAATGATATTGATGCCTTAAATTCAATAATGTTGTAAAAAATGAAAGACATTAATGTTAACTGCTAGTACTATTGAATCAAGAATGTTAGAATGTAAGTCGCATACGAGAAATAAGTAATTATATATAAAAATACATTACATGCCGGTAATACTGGAAATAAAATATTGAATATGTGTACAAGTGTAAGTGCATCAGTGCACAATAACTATGAAGAAAATGCTTCATATGCGAGTATATATAGTGGGTTGGTACCACCGGGCCACGAGAAGGTCTGTAAGTTGGGACCTATGGGTCACCAACCGATATGAGAATGAGTAAAACAAGAATAATCGATAACGTGAGGCTTTACTTATATTTCTTACCGTGCAATGTATTCTTAAGATTCCATTTGCATAGACGTTGCATGATCATGGACAAATTATGCACATGGTTTGGTAAGTTTTCTCGAATGAGATGCACCGGGGCACCGACATCATTCGAACTAGGAGCAAACATAATGCTTTGGTTGCACGAGATATAAACGAGACATTCATTGGGGAACCAAACCTATATTTCAAAATCATATAGCAATCAGTCAAAGTACCTATATTTTGAAGTTGATTTCTCCCAACTCAGTGAACCAAACCTTGATTTTGTTTCTCCTGTGTAAAATATATATAACCAGGTTCAAAACCCTTATAATACTTTTATTTATTTTTCTTTTAATCTCGAGTTATATCATCTTAAAAATTAAAGAAAAATATTTTTATAAAACTTAGAAATTCTCTGATACAGAGTTGGTCCCGTCAAATCGGACAACCTGGTCGCATACCGATTGCTTTGAAAGACGTGTACGATATTTTACGATATATGAGTGTCACGCCCCAGTCCCAAAAATACGTAGGACTAGGACACGTAAGCATGCCAGCCGCATGGATATGGCAACTCCAATATATGGAAACCAAATCCATACGTACGCTGTAATATGAATATCAAATCCACAACTGGTATAAATTCATCACAAGTCACAGGGTATAATCTAAATCTCATCCACAAAAATTAAATATAAATAACTAACCAGTATCTATGAAACTAGATCTCAATATAAGTATCTAAGGATGACAGTTGGATGAAAACAAATCCACTACCAACTTGAATGGAAAAGTAAATACAATATAAGTAAAACACAACAAACACAATATAAGAATACCAGCTATCAATCACGGGTCGAAGAGAAGACACCCTCGAATCATATGTAACCATCCGAACCTACGCTCCTTCGAATACTCAAGAAGAGATACACCTGGAAGGGCCAGGTCCTCAGAGGGACATAACAAGATACATAAAAGTATGCCAATAAAGTACTGAAATAAATATCCAATTGGTCGCCTAACCGTCTAAGTGAATGCAGTTAAGAACAACTTTCCCCACAAGTGAGCTATCTGGCTGAAAACTGGGATTTGGCATGGTTCTCTTTTGGAGATCCAGGGACCTACAAAGGTACGTCGTCTTTCGAACGTCGGAGGCCCGCCTGATAATAATATAATATATAGTGGTCATCACCACCCGTATCTCCGGCGGAGAATCCGGGCGCACAGGAGAAAAGTGCAAAGGAGCTCAAATGCGGTACTTGTTGTTCTCCCCACCCCATGCTCTAAGCATGTCACATCCATGACACAATTTGGTTCATAGCCTATTCTTAGTACCCTAGCCTAATCCTGCAACCAAACAAGAACAAGGATGGAACCACCATACTACAATAGGCTATGTCCATAGACCTCTAATAACTGCTAAGTCTACTAGCATGCAAAGTTTCTAACATCAGTTATTCCTAACGCACGGCCCACACGTACAGGAGGCCAAACCCTGCATGCCAGTCCGCGATCTATATGAGACTCACAACTCGTGTAACAACTGTGTCACGGCCAATGAACCTAAAGATGCTACATGATAATAGGGTAGTCTCATAAACAAGGTCAATGCAAATACATAAATAAAAATATATCACGACGACACCGTCGTGCGCATTTTATATAACAGTTAAAATATATGAACTAAAGACAGAAAATAAAGATGCATGCAACATATAGAATATGAATAACAGTACAATGGCAAGATATACTTGTCTGGCAAGGAAGTTGCAATGTACCAATAACCTGCTCCAGAAATTTTGCAGAACAAATCCAATATCCTATGTACACATAAATATAATACAATAAAATTATTAGTCATTACACTAGCACATACACAACCATATTTATACTGGACTCAGGGGGTATACTAGGGGTACACTAGTCATCTAACACGGTCAATTACGTGTTAAATTACGCGGGTGTCGCATCTTCAAGTACTGTACACAATCAGTCAGTCAACTGACAAGTGTCTACACCAGTACGTTAATGTACGCAAGGCGGACAATTCACAAGTGCTTAGGGTCAACATGGTCAAGGTAAGTACGGGACAGTCCACGGTGTCCTAGGGTCGTACAGTCTAAATATATATAGTCATAATTATCACTTAGCATTTACTTACATATATATTCATATTTATATAATAATATAACCAGCAATTTATTTACATAACTATTGGAATACATATATATATTAAATATATACATAAATAAATATACCAATTAATAATATGCTAAAGATTAACTAAATATATATCTACTAAATATATGTATATATACAGATTGAATAATGTTCGCGTATGCGTACGTGTACGAATGCGAGTTGGGTTTACCGACTCAAGGTCTGTTATCTGCTAACTGTGGTACAGAAATACAAATGTCCTATTGGTGCACACACGAACTTACATAAAAGGAGAAGACAGACAGGTTCATACCTCTGTGTACGTGCACGGGTACGACGGTGAGGTTGACGATAAAACTACGAGATGACGATGATGATGATGGGGCGATGATGGGTTGATGGTTTAACGGTGAAGATGATGATGATGTGATGATTTTGATGATTGGATGATGATAAAGATTATGAGATGATGATGATGACGATGCTGAGATGACGATAAAGTAATGCTGATGATGATGACAAGGATGATGGTGTTGCTGGTGGCGTGGTGGCAGGATCCCATCGTCGGAGATGAGGGTGGTGGCGGCGAGTCGAGGGAAGGAGTGGAGGTGGAAGATGCTCGGAGGTCGAGAGAAGGAGTTGAGAAGGAGTGGTGGATGATGGTGATGATTCGACGTCGACGGGAGTGGCGGTCTCTGGTCGGGATGCTACTCCGGTGGGTCGACATTAATGGCGGCGTGGTCGAGTCCGCTGTCAATTCCTCGCATGCAGGATACATGCGACCATGTCGACTTTGGGTCCATGGCGGTCGACCGTTGCTGGGATGGGCTAACGTCTGCACAGGAATTTCCTGCTACGGAAGTTCAGCCGGTGCCGAGTCTTCGGGTTCACGACCTTGTCGAGGAGGTGACACAGAGGACGGAGGAGGAGTCGGCAGACTCCAAGAGGAATAACGACCATGGGAAATAATGGTTGCGGCTGTAGATGGATTCAGTGAAAGCATAGTCGGGGAGAGAATGTTGAAGATGGTTTAGCTTGGGATGAGGAAAGGAAAGAGATGACCGGGGTATCTCCGGCGAAGGCTGGCGGTTTCGGCGAGGGCTGTCAGGGGGTGAGGTTGAAGATGAACAGGGAATAGAGGAGGGTGGTCGGCTGAGGTGTATGGCATTGAGTTTGGTTTAGGTGAAAGGAATTTAAGGTATATTTATATGTGATGTTGGTGTTGACCTAAAATAGGTTTGACTGGTCAACCCCTCTTGGGTTGGGCCTTGGGCTTGCCATGGGGTATTGGGAGGGCAATAATTGCCTTGTTTAAATACAAGGATAGGTTTAAAATATACGAGGGCGATGTGCACGCATTGTACATCCCAGAAATTATAAAAAAATTTACGTGAAGGGAAAATCTGGGTTTTTTTATGAATTGTCCAATGGTGGGGACACCTTAATACATTTTTTGTATAAAAGTCCCCAATAATTGAAAAAATTGTACAAAGACGGAAATTGAATTTTAATTAATTAAATCGAATGCGCACGATGTTCTAGAATTAATTAGGAGTACATGGGATTTAAAATTAGGCGGGACACAAGTGTCAGGGGCGTAGAGGGGACAGTATAGAATAAAATTTGGTTTGCACAAAATGGTCAAGATTGTGTCTCCAATTTTGATTGGGATACACAAGGGTACAAAATTAGAATTTATTTTGAATTAAGAAATAACGTTCGCGACGTTTATTGTGCGGTTAAAATATAGCACCAGAGAGCAATATTATAAGTTGTACAAGGGTCAGAATAGTAGGCGGGCATGTCTAGGATGAGGTTGTGAAGTTTGTAGATAGGCAATGGCTAGTGAGGTGCTCCAATTATCGAAGCAACGGTAAGGTGCGCTACATGATATAAATTATTGCATAATTAAATAAATGCTATCTTCTAATTCTATTTGGCTTAAACTAGCCCTAGTTTCACTATCTAAGCAAAGCAGGCCTAATTTTGGGTGAGGGAATTTACAATCTACCCAACTTAAAACAATTTCGTCCTCGAAATTAAACTAGGGTAGGGTTTCTCTATCAAATCTTACTTGATTATAGTCTAAAGAATTCCTCTCAAGTGAATATCGCAGTCTCTATCCAACTTAGAATTTACCCATCTATCATCTAAGGCTATACATCTAAGAAAGCTATGTCCCAAATTATTTAATCATATTATTGAATCCTCAAAGTATTTAACACCAAACATATCATCTATGATATTCCCTTAATCATTTATAAAAGATAGTTACCAAATAATGTGACTGGCCTATAGGGGATATCTAGTACTATCTATATATCAAACTTATACCAAGCAAGATGTTTCATCTTTCCAAAATAAGGAAAGATGAAGATCAAAAATAAAGAGTTCAAGGGAGAGGTAATAGAATAGAAGTATCGGGATCAAGGTGTTTAGAGAATTCAAATGGGAATTGTCAAGGTAGTTGTGGATTAAAATCATATTTTAGAAATTCTTATTCACATGCTCGCATTGGTACAGTTATGTAGCGGATACGATATACTCAGACATATCTAGAGGGCAAGTACATTCGTCTACTAATCACTATATATCTCAATCCCCGTACGGTAGTTATGCGAAGTGGCGAACCAAGCGCACTATGGTTGATCAGACCGTAGTACACTGATTCTGAAATATATTAGTGTGTTAACCCATTAATACATATATCATGATCAAGCTCGATAGAAGAGTAAGCTTGCAAAACTAGGCTATAATAGCAGCATAAGTCAAGGTAGTACAATAAATATAAGTACGCTAGATGATGATGAAAGAAGGTACAAATTAATTCAATTTCATAAAAACAAACAAATAAGCAACAATAATAAAAGACTCTATAATCTCTACATTTATCATACCACCTCCTTGTCTAAGTCGCTAGTTGACCAAATAGGGGCAAGGACCTCTAAATTCTATTGTCTGAATAAACACTGTCATCTTTTGCTAGCATGCGATTAATGTCATTCAGTTACACTTCAATAATGAGTCAAAAGGCTATGTGATACTAGGTTGTGAGGTATACTACCTGACTTATAACAGTTAAACTACTATTGCAATTATCTTAAAGATATCGTAGAAGCTCTTGTTAAGGTCTACGAGAAAGGGTCTTAGTACCTATTAGGGTATCCTCCTATATTACATAGGTCATGGTCGTCTTATGTCTTAGTCTTAGTGCTTATAGAACAAGTATCAATAGTAAGAATAGAAGATTTACTGGCCGTTAAGGGGAAATGGATCTAACTTGTATCGAGGTGGGGGTACAAATTACGCGACTTAAAGCTAAGGGGGTAATCATCGGGTCACAGTCTGCAAGAACAACTCAAACTTATCAAACTCTAACTACCAAGCACAAAATTTTCAAATTCAAGACTATAACTATAATCCTAGCAAACTATGCGTCCTTAACAAAGAATAAAATTACTTGGCCTACTATTAGAAGTGTCAGGTGGCATGAGTTGAAATATGAAGAAAGAAGAACATAATTTAGTCGTCGCGCATTAGCGAACGTTTAGGTCGCAGAGGAACAACATATAAAATTAAAATGGAGGGCTCTAGATAGCATCATGGTTTTCTAAGGGAAAGTGGTATGCTAGTTGCTATGTTTGAGGTATGATTAGGAAAATATTCTATGCATTGCTCTTGGCTTTCTAAGGTACTGTCTGCTTATCTCAAGACAGGAATCTAAATTTATAGTTTTCCAATACTTATCTAACTGCGATGGTTAGGTTCAGTCATAATATTCAATTTTAGTTTTCTATTGGTTCCTCAATACTAGGGTCAAACATTATGGTAAACTTCTAACTAACTCTAGTAGTGTCTATACTACTCTCAAGTCTTTATAATACATCAAGGGGTAATGGTAAACCAATCTATAGATAAGAAATTTTAGGGTTCACTAGATATTCTAAACTTAGTGGTGTGTCTATATTCTTGTTGTATTCTTAATAGGTGTGCTACTCTAATTATCATCCTAATAACAGGGGTTCCTATATCCTAGCAGAAGGCTATACTCAAAGAACTATTAGGGAAGCACATGGATCAAGCATGATGCAATTGTTCAAATAGAACAGATAGGAGGAATATGAATCATAGTCAATTGTGGATGAGATCCTATACTCTAGTCCTAGGTGCAGGCTTGTTCGGTACAGTAATGCAACCAAGACAATATGCTCTCGACCTGTATGGGTCACCACAAAAATATGTCACGCCCCAGTCCCAAAAATACGTAGGACTAGGACACGTAAGCATGCCAGCCGCATAGATATGGCAACTCCAATATATGGAAACCAAATCCATACGTGCGCTGTAATATGAATATCAAATCCACAAGTGGTATAAATCCATCATAAGTCACAGGGTATAATCTAAATCTCATCCACAAAAATTAAATATAAATAACTAACCAATATCTATGAAACTAGATCTCAATATAAGTATCTAAGGATGACAGTTGGATGGAAATAAATCCACTACCAACTCGAATGGAAAAGTAAATACAATATAAGTACAACACAACAAACACAATATAAGAATACCAGCTATCAATCACGGCTCGAAGAGAAGACACCCTCGAATCATATGTAACCATCCGAACCTGCGCTCCTGCGAATACTCAAGAACAGATACACCTGGAAGGGCCAGGTCCTCAGAGGGACATAACAAGATACATAAAATCATGCCAATAAAGTACTGAAATAAATATCTAATTGGTCGTCTAACCGTCTAAGTGAATGCAGTTAAGAACAACTTTTTCCACAAGTGAGCTATCTGGCTAAAAACTAGGATTTGGCATGGTTCTCTTTTGGAGATCCAGGGGCCTACAAAAGTACGTCATCTTTCAAACGCCGGAGGCCCGCCTGATAATAATATAATATATAGTAGTCATCCCCACCTGTATCTCCGACGGAGAATCCGGGCGCACAGGAGAAAAGTGCAAATGAGCTCAAATGCGGTACTTGTTGTTCTCCCCACCCTATGCTCTAAGCATGTCACATCCATGATACAATTTGGTTCATAGCCTATTCTTAGTACCCTAGCCCAATCCTGCAACCAAACAAGAACAAGGATGGAACCACCGTACTACAATAGGCTATGTCCATAGACCTCTAATAACTGCTAAGTCTACTAGCATGCAAAGTTTCTAACAACAGTTATTCCTAACGCACGGCCCACACGTACAGGAGGCCAAACCCTGCATGTCAGTCTGCGATCTATATGAAACTCACAACTGGTGTAACAACTGTGTCACGGCCAATGAACCTAAAGATGCTACATGATAATTGGGTAGTCTCATAAACAAGGTCAATATAAATACATAAATAAAAATATATTATGATGACACCGTCGTGCGCATTTTATATAACAATTAAAATATATGAACTAAAGACAAAAAATAAAGATGCATGTAACATATGGAATATGAATAATAGTACAATGGCAAGGTATACTTGCCTGGCAAGGAAGCTGCAATATACCAATAACCTGCTCCAGAAATTGCGCAGAACAAATCCAATATCCTATGTACACATAAATATAATACAATAAAATTATTACTCATTACACTAGCACATACACAACCATATTTATACTGGACTCAAGGGGTACACTAGGGGTACACTAGTCATCTAACACGGTCAATTATGAGTTAAATTACGCGGGTGTCGCATCTTCAAGTACTGTACACAATCAGTCAGTCAACTAACAGGTGTCTACACCAGTACGTTAATGTACGCAAGGCGGACAATTCACAAGTGCTTAGGGTCAACATGGTCAAGGTAAGTATGGGACAGTCCACGGTGTCCTAGGGTCGTACAGTCTAAATATATATAGTCATAATTATCACTTAGTATTTACTTACATATATATTCATATTTATATAATAATATAATCAGCAATTTATTTACATAACTATTGGAATACATATATATATATAGTAAATATGTACATAAATATATATACCAATTAATAATATGCTAAAGATTAACTAAATATACATCTACTAAATATATGTATATATACAGATTGAATAATGTTCGCGTACGCGTACGTGTACGAACGCGGGTTGGGTTTACCGACTCAAGGTCTGCTATCTGCTAACTGTGGTACAGAAATACAAATATCCTATTGGCGCACACATGAACATACATAAAAGGAGAAGATAGATAGGTTCATACCTCGGAGTACGTGTACGGGTACGACGGTGAGGTTAACGATGAGATGACAATGATGCGATGATGATGATGGGGCGATGATGGGTTGATGGTTTAACGGTGAAGATGATAATGATGTGATGATTATGATGATTGGATGATGATGAAGATTATAAGATGATGATGATGACGATGCTGAGATGACGATAAAGTGATGCTGATGATGATGACGAGGATGATGGTGTTGCTGGTGGCATGGTGGCAGGATCCCATCGTCGGAGATGAGGGTGGTGGCGGCGAGTCGAGGGAAGGAGTGGAGGTGGAAGATGCTCGGAGGTCGAGAGAAGGAGTCGAGAAGGAGTGGTGGATGCTGGTGATGATTCGACGTCGACGGGCGCGACGGTCTCTGGTCGGGATGCTACTCCGGTGGGTTGACATTAATGGAGGCATGGTCGAGTCCGCTGTCAATTCCTCGCGTGCAGGATGCATGCGACCATGTCGACTTTGGGTCCATGGCGGTCGACCGTTGCTGGGATGGGCTAACGTCTGCACAGGACTTTCCTGCTACGGAAGTTCAGCCGGTGCCGAGTCTTCGGGTTCACGACCTTGTCGAGGAGGTGACACAGAGGACGGAGGAGGAGTCGGCAGACTCTAAGAGGAATAACGGCCATGGGAAATAATGGTTGCGGCTGTAGATGGATTCACTGAAAGCATAGTCGGGGAGAGAATATTGAAGATGGTTTATCTTGGGATGAGGGAAGAAAAGAGATGACCGGGGTATCTCCGGCGAAGGCTGGCGGTTCCGACGAGGGCTGTCAGGGGGGTGAGGTTAAAGATGAACAGGAAATAGAGGAGGGTGGTCGGCTGAGGTGTATGGAATTGGGTTTGGTTTAGGTGAAAGGAATTTAAGGTATATTTATATGTGATGTTGGTGTTGATCTAAAATAGGTTTGACTGGTCAACCCCTCTTGGGTTGGGCCTTGGGCTTGCCATGGGGTGTTGGGAGGGATATAATTGCCTTGTTTAAATACAAGGATAGGTTTAAAATATACGAGGGCGATGTGCACGCGTTGCACATCCCCAAAATTACGAAAAAATCCACGTGAAGGGAAAATCTAGGTTTCTTCATGAATTGTCCAATGGTGGGGACACCTCAATGCATTTTTGTATAAAAGTCCCCAACAATTAGAAAAATTTCACAAAGACGGAAATTGGATTTTAATTAATTAAATCGAATGCGCACGATGTTCTAGAATTAATTAGGAGTATATGAGATTTAAAATTAGGCGAGACACAAGTGTCAGGGGCGTAGAGGGGACAGTGTAGAATAAAATTCGGTTTGCACAAAACGGTCAAGATTGTGTCTCCAATTTCGATTGTGACGCACAAGGGTACAAAATTAGAATTTATTTCGAATTAAGAAATAATGTCCGCGACGTTTATTGTGCGGCTAAAATATAGCACCAGAGAGCAATATTATAAGTTGCACAAGGATCAGAATAGTAGGCGGGCATGTCTAGGATGAGGTTGTGAAGTTTGTAGATAGGCAATGGCTAGTGAGGTGCTCCAATTATCGAAGCAACGGTAAGGTGCGCTATATGATATAAATTATTGTATAATTAAATAAATACCGTGTTCTAATTCTATTTGGCTTAAACTAGCCCTAGTTTCACTATCTAAGCAAAGCAGGCCTAATTTTGGGTGAGGAAGTTTACAATGAGCTTTGACAAAATTTGAATTGGTCGCTTGTGCGCGACAAAATTGACCCGTATCGGTCAAACGTATCCGTATCGACACTTTTGTAAATGTTCCAATTACTTTGTGCATGCTGGTCGTATCATGACAAAACTGGCGCCATTGGACTCACGGTGATCGACTTGTCCTATGACCAAGTTTTACCTGATTCTGAGACAGTGACCGTATCGCTATTTCACGGGCCCATCGATCCGTTCCAACGGACGTTTTTGTGATCGGCTCACCAGAATCCAAATATGGATATATCGTTGAGTTCGTATCATTGTTTAAAATTTGTTTGACCTATAATATACTTATTTTAGGGGCCTTTACTCCTGATATATTTTTCGATGCAAGGCGGGCCCACTTGTGGACCCCTGTTGGCCGAAAACTATATTTTTGCCCCTACGTCCAAATTGGACGTCTGAATATACTTTTTTGAGTATCTTACTCATTCTGGGACTGTTGGTAATATTTGTGACAGCATTCGGGGATATCTGCTCCAGTTTCCATCTTGTGCTGCTACTTTCCTAGCGAGTTCGTGTCCGAATCTTTGCCTGGCTTCCAGGCAAGTATACCTTGACTTGTTGTACTATTTTAATTCAGTTAATATTATATATTATGATCTAAATATTATATAACTATGCGTGTCCGAGAATGACTCGGGTGTAGTCGACGTTAGAACTTGTGTTTGACCTAGCGTCTAGTGGACGTACCCTAAGTGACAGAGTTATCATTATAACTTTGAGGCCTTGACACGTATTATTCTACGTCATAGAGTGAGTTCATGATAGGACACATGCTTATGCACTTGAGTAGCCATCAATGCGAGTAGCACATCTGATGGTATTTAGCGTAGTTGTATGGTTCTTTGTGACTTGCATTTAGTTACGAGATGTCCACGTCGCACTTCAGACTTGTACATTGGCATTGGGCGGGGATGACGACTAGTAGGCATATGGGACACCCACCTCCTTTATACAGATATTGCATTCTTCGGAGCGATACAGACGTATATATTTATACAGATATTGTCAGTACCCAATTCTAGAAAAATAGAATTTTATATTTTTATTTTTGGTAAATTGTGTATTAATCATAATTAATTGTATTTATATTTAATTGTTGGTTGTATTATTTTTTATTGGTTGTTTTAGGGTTTTGGCTAGTCTGGACCCATGTCAGACCCTAGTGGACCCATGTCAGACCAACCAACACCCTTGTCAGACTTATTTATGGGTTAGAATAATTATTATATTTTTATTTAGGTAGTTAGGGAGTTTTAGATTAAGTTAGAATGTGTCAGTGAACCTTAAACCTAAACCTTAGTTGCATGACTAAAGAGAGAGGGCACTTTAGTCATTTTGCTTTATGCAAAACCTACTTTATATGTGTGGCCGGCCCCCTAACCCTAATTCCTTCACTTGGCCGAACCCTTCTTTCTCCATTCTATTTTTTTTCTTCTTCTTCTTCTCCACTCTCCACTCTTTCTTCTTCCTTCTTCCAACTTCAAGTTTCAAGTAAGTATTTCATCCCTCTTCTCTTCCTTCTTCTATTTTTTCCATAGATGTAAACCCTAATTCTATATTTTTTCCTAACCTAGGTGTGTAGAGCCTAGACTTAGTGTAGAGGCTTGGCTTGGAGGCTTGAGGGTGGTGATTTCAAGGGTTTTGGAGACTTTGGCCTTGGAATTCCAACTCCCAAGAGGTAAACCCTAAATTTTCTCTTAGTGATTGTTCTTATATAGTGTAATTAGTAGTTTAGAACCTTTCTAGACCTTAAGGCTATCCGTGGGAGGAAGTTAGAACTTGTTTGGTTGTGTTTGGAGACTTTGACATTAGGTTTGTATCAATTTTGGGTGAAATTCAAGATTGGCCCAATTTTGGGTGATGCCCTAGGTTAGACGGACCTAGGTAGATGTGCTTGGGTGTCTTGAAGGTAAGTATGTATCTCCATTCTGACACGTGAGGTTGTGTCGCAGAGATTTGGGTATTTCGGGCAATTTGGGGGTTTTTCGTCGTCGTAGGTTCCGCTTGCGTGCGCGTTTTTATCACGGATCTAAAATTGGAGAGTTAACATTTTTTTCTAGGTTTTAGACATCGATTAGAACTCGTGGGTAAATTTTGGACCAATTTCGAGTAGGTTTGGTATGCGTTTTACGAGATTTCACGAACCGCACTCCACGTGTTCGTCGAAATGATAGAATGGTCATTTCGACTTGGTTTCTAAATTTTGGACTTGTGCGCAGGTTGGTTTAGCTTAGGGGAGTGTGTGCTAGAGTTCTCGAGTTATATTTTATATATTTATATAAGTTTATAGGTGTTTGGGTGTTGTGTGTGTTGTGTGTGTTGGTGGGGTCGTTGTGCGTGTGTTGGTGGGGTGTTGTGTGTGTTGTGTTTAAGTGTGTGTGTATGTATATATGTATATGAGTCTATATATATATGTATGTGTGTCTATATATATATATATATATATATATATATATATATATATATATATATATATATATATATATATATATATATATATATATATATATATATATATATATATAGGTACACACACACACATATATATATATATATACATAAACACACTTAATATATATATATATATATATATGGTTGTGTCTGTGTATATATATATGCATATGTGTTTGTATATATATATTTGTATGTGTGTCGTAGTGTGTGTGTGAGAGAGGGAGGCAAGTGGAAGAAAGCAGCAGCTAACAGCTAGATGGGAGAGCAGCTAAGAAGTAGCAGCAGATAGGAGCAGCGCAGCAAGAGCAGGCCAGTAGCAACAGCTACTTGGCACCCGCAGCAGCCAGCATAGCATAGGCAGCAGCAGGCAGCAGCGTATGCAGGCGTAGCATCGGAAGTAACATCAGGTAGTGAGAGAGGTTGAGAGATTAGATGAGTATATATATATATATATATATATATATATATATATATATATATATATATATATATATATATATATATATATATAGTTAGATAGTGAGATATATATATACGAGATGAGATAGATATGTGTATATGTATATGTGTGATATATATATATATATATATATATATATATATATATATATATATATAGATATCTCGGTATGTATGCATATGTGTTTATATATATATATATTAGCCTAAATATATAGCTAGAAATATATATTTATGCTAGATAGTTAGCTAGATGGTTAGTGTTAGAGAGGGGTATAGTAGTTATCTCAATACCTTGAGATATCAAGGTATCTCAATACCTTGAAATACCCAAGGTATTGAGTATCGAGGTGAGATTTTTGAGCGTTTGCTTAGGTTTGGTATTAGAGTTTCTTTTATATGTATTAGTTTATATATTTACACGTGTTAGCATATATGTTAGTGGATTTTTGCGGGTGTGTAGCTTAGGTTGAGATATCGGATACCGAGGGTATCTCTAGATTGAGGTGGATCCGAGAAAGATTGTGGCAGTTGAGGCATGGAGTGCTCTAAGTTCAGTAGCAGAGGTCAGGAGTTTTCTGGGGCTGGCAGGTTACTACAGAAGATTAGTTCAGGATTTTTTCCAGATTGCATAGGCATTGTCTAGGCTGACCCGGAAGGACATAGAGTTTGTTTAGTCAGAGGAGTGCCAGATCGCCTTTGATAAGCTGAAGAGGAGGTTGACGACAGCTCTAATGCTGACGTTGCCATCAGGGTCTGGAGGATTCACTATCTATAGTGATGCATCGGGAAAGGGACTGGGTTGTGTGTTGCAGCAGAATGGGAGGGTGATTGCCTATGCTTTCAGGAAATTACGTCCTCATGAGAAGAACTACCCTGCCCATAATTTAGAGTTGGCAGCGGTCATCTTTGCTCTGAAGTTATGGAAATACTATTAATACGAAGAGCGTGTGGAGATCTTCACAGACCAGAAGAGCTTGAAGTATGTGTTTACCCAAAAAGAGCTAAACATGAGGCAGAGGAGATGGTTGGAGTTGATGAAAGACTTCAACATATTATTGCAGTACCATCCGAGAAGGCAAACGTAGTTGCGGATGCGTTGAGCAGGTATCCGATAACTATGTGCCTGACTAAAGATCGTTATCTTCTGGCAGATCTAGAGAGATTTGGCATTAAGATAATAGTGCTTGGAGTTGAGATGCATGTGTGGGGACTGCAGATTCAGTCAGAGTTGGTAGACCGGATCAGGGCTACACAGTTTGAGGATGAGTCCCTGAGGAGCATCAGGGCGCAGGTTCAGATTAGATTATCAGATGACTTTACCATTGCTGATGATGGTTCATTGCAGCACGGTTCCAGGTTTTGTGTTCCGAATGGGTCATTGCACGAGGAGGTTCTTCAAGAGGCGCATCGATCCCAGTACTCTATGCATCCAGGTGCCAACAAGATGTATAGATCTGAGAGAGCATATATGGTGGTACAGAATAAAGCGGGAGGTAGCGCACTTCGTATCCCGATGCTTAGTGTGCCAGCAGGTGAAGGCGGAGAGGCTGAGGCCAGGAGGATTGCTCCAGCCGTTACCTATTCCAGAGTGGAAATGGAAGCATGTGACCATGGATTTTGTTTCTAGACTTCCCCGTTCTCCAGGAGGGAAGGACGCAATTTGGGTCATCATAGATAGGTTGACCAATTGGCCCACTTTTTACTATTCAAAGTAGGTACGTCTACGGAGAGACTAGCAGAGATGTATGTGCGCCAGAGAGTCAGACTGCATGGAGTTCCTATGAACATAGTATCAGACCGGGACAGTCGCTTTACTTCATATTTTTGGAGGAGTCTACAGGCTAGCTTGGGCACCCAGCTCAAGTTTAGTACTCATATCACCCACAGACAGACAGTCAGTTAGAGAGGACCATCCAGACACTCGAGGATATACTTCGCACTTGTGTTCTGGATTTCAGAGGCTCTTGGGAGGATCATTTATACTTGGTAGAATTTGCTTACAACTACAGCTACCAAGCCAGTATCGAGATATCACCATTCGAAGCATTGTATGGACGAAGGTGTTGCACTCCGTTATCATGGGATGATATAGGCGAGAGAGCTTTGCTTGGCCCGGAGATGGTGGTGGATGCAGCGGAGAAGGTCAAGCTCATTAGAGATAGACTTTGGCTGGCACAGGACATGCAATGGCATTAGGCCGATAGCCAATGGAGACCTTTGGAGTTTGAGGTTGGTGATCTGGTGTTCCTGAGGATTTCTTTGACGTGGGGCATTATTCGCTTCGGTGGAGGAGGAAAGCTTGGCCCACGTTTCTTCGGACCCTTCAGCATTCTTGAGAGGGTCGGCGCTGTGGCATATAGGCTAGATTTGCCGCCTACGCTAGAGGGAGTTCATGATGTGTTCCACGTGTCGCAGTTGAGATAGTACATGGCGGATCCCAGTCACGTATTGGATCACTCAGAGATAATGGTGGGCCTTACTTAGCTATCTAGAGCAGCCAGTGGAGATTCTGGATCGGCGGGAGAAGGTATTGAGGAACCAGACTATTCCCTTAGTTCGCATCGCGTGGAGGCATCACTCTCCAGGTGAGTCGACCTGGGAGAGGGAGGATGAAATGCGCGAGCGATACCCTTATCTTTTCGAGCCCTGAGGTATGGTTCTTTCTTTTCTTTGCATTCCTGTCCTAGTTTCGTCTTTTAATTTCGAGTACAAAATTATTTTAAGGAGGGTAGGCTTGTCACTACCCAATTCTAGAAAAAATAAGATTTTATTTTTTTTATTTTTGGTAAATTGTGTATTGATCATAATTAATTGTATTTATATTTAATTATTGGTTGTATTATTTTTTATTGGTTGTTTTAGGGTTTTCGCTAGTCTGGACCCATGTCAGACCCTAGTGGACCCATGTCAGACCCAACCAACATCCTTGTCAGACTTATTTATGGGTTAGAATAATTATTATATTTTTATTTAGTTAGTTGGGAAGTTTTAGATTAAGTTAGAATATGTTAGTGAACCCCAAACCTAAATCTTAGTTGCATGACTAAAGAGAGAGGGCACTTTAGTCATTTTGCTTTATGTAAAACCTACTTTATATGTGTGGCCGACCCCCTAACCCTAATTCCTTTACTTGGTCGAACCCTTCTTTCTCTATTCTATTTTTTTTCTTCTTCTACTCCACTCTCCACTCTTTCTTCTTCCTTCTTCCAACTTCAAGTTTGTAAGTATTTCATCCCTCTTCTCTTCCTTCTTCTATTTCTTCCATAGATGTAAACCCTAACCCTATATTTTCCCTAACCTAGGTGTGTAAAGCCTAGACTTAGTGTAGAGGCTTGGCTTGGAGGCTTGGAGACTTGAGGGTGGTGATTTCAATGGTTTTGGAGACTTTGGCCTTGGGATTCCAACTCCCAAGAGTTAAACCCTAACTTTTCTCTTAGTGATTATTCTTATATAGTGTAATTAGTAATTTAGAACCTTCCTAGACCTTAAGGCTATCCGTTGGAGGAAGTTAGAACTTGTTTGGTTGTGTTTGGAGACTTTGATATTAGGTTTTGTGTCAATTTTGGGTGAAATCCGAGATTGGCCCAATTTTGGGTGATATCCTAGGTTAGACAGACCTTGGTCTGCTATCTGCTAACTGTGGTACAAAAATACAAATATCCTATTGGCGCACACATGAACATACATAAAAAGAGAAGATAGATAGGTTCATACCTCGGAGTACGTGTACGGGTACGACGGTAAGGTTAACGATGAGATGACAATGATGCGATGATGATGATGGGGCGATGATGGGTTGATGGTTTAACGGTGAAGATGATAATGATGTGATGATTTTGATGATTGGATGATGATGAAGATTATAAGATGATGATGATGACGATGCTGAGATGACGATAAAGTGATGCTGATGATGATGACGAGGATGATGGTGTTGCTGGTGGCATGGTGGCAGGATCCCATCGTCGGAGATGAGGGTGGTGGCGGCGAGTCGAGGGAAGGAGTGGAGGTGGAAGATGCTCGGAGGTCGAGAGAAGGAGTCGAGAAGGAGTGGTGGATGCTGGTGATGATTCGACGTCGACGGGCACGACGGTCTCTGGTCGGGATGCTACTCCGGTGGGTTGACATTAATGGAGGCATGGTCGAGTCCGCTGTCAATTCCTCGCGTGCAGGATGCATGCGACCATGTCGACTTTGGGTCCATGGCGGTCGACCGTTGCTGGGATGGGCTAACGTCTGCACAGGACTTTCCTGCTACGGAAGTTCAGCCGGTGCCGAGTCTTCGGGTTCACGACCTTGTCGAGGAGGTGACACAGAGGACGGAGGAGGAGTCGGCAGACTCCAAGAGGAATAACGGCCATGGGAAATAATGGTTGCGGCTGTAGATGGATTCACTGAAAGCATAGTCGGGGAGAGAATATTGAAGATGGTTTATCTTGGGATGAGGGAAGAAAAGAGATGACCGGGGTATCTCCGACGAAGGCTGGCGGTTCCGACGAGGGCTGTCAGGGGGGTGAGGTTAAAGATGAACAGGAAATAGAGGAGGGTGGTCGGCTGAGGTGTATGGAATTGGGTTTGGTTTAGGTGAAAGGAATTTAAGGTATATTTATATGTGATGTTGGTGTTGATCTAAAATAGGTTTGACTGGTCAACCCCTCTTGGGTTGGGCCTTGGGCTTGCCATGGGGTGTTGGGAGGGATATAATTGCCTTGTTTAAATACAAGGATAGGTTTAAAATATACGAGGGCGATGTGCACGCGTTGCACATCCCCAAAATTACGAAAAAATCCACGTGAAGGGAAAATCTAGGTTTCTTCATGAATTGTCCAATGGTGGGGACACCTCAATGCATTTTTGTATAAAAGTCCCCAACAATTAGAAAAATTTCACAAAGACGGAAATTGGATTTTAATTAATTAAATCGAATGCGCACGATGTTCTAGAATTAATTAGGAGTATATGAGATTTAAAATTAGGCGAGACACAAGTGTCAGGGGCGTAGAGGGGACAGTGTAGAATAAAATTCGGTTTGCACAAAACGGTCAAGATTGTGTCTCCAATTTCGATTGGGACGCACAAGGGTACAAAATTAGAATTTATTTCGAATTAAGAAATAATGTCCGCGACGTTTATTGTGCGGCTAAAATATAGCACCAGAGAGCAATATTATAAGTTGCACAAGGATCAGAATAGTAGGCGGGCATGTCTAGGATGAGGTTGTAAAGTTTGTAGATAGGCAATGGCTAGTGAGGTGCTCCAATTATCGAAGCAACGGTAAGGTGCGCTACATGATATAAATTATTGTATAATTAAATAAATGCCGTGTTCTAATTCTATTTGGCTTAAACTAGCCCTAGTTTCACTATCTAAGCAAAGCAGGCCTAATTTTGGGTGAGGAAGTTTACAATGAGCTTTGACAAAATTTGAATTGGTCGCTTGTGCGCGACAAAATTGACCCATATCGGTCAAACGTATCCGTATCGACACTTTTGTAAATGTTCCAATTACTTTGTGCATGCTGGTCGTATCATGACAAAACTGGCGCCATTGGACTCACGGTGATCGACTTGTCCTATGACCAAGTTTTACCTGATTCTGAGACAGTGACCGTATCGCTATTTCACGGGCCCATCGATCCGTTCCAACGGACGTTTTTGTGATCGGCTCACCAGAATCCAAATATGGATATATCGTTGAGTTCGTATCATTGTTTAAAATTTGTTTGACCTATAATATACTTATTTTAGGGGCCTTTACTCCTGATATATTTTTCGATGCAAGGCGGGCCCACTTGTGGACCCCTGTTGGCCGAAAACTATATTTTTGCCCCTACGTCCAAATTGGACGTCTGAATATACTTTTTTGAGTATCTTACTCATTCTGGGACTGTTGGTAATATTTGTGACAGCATTCGGGGATATCTGCTCCAGTTTCCATCTTGTGCTGCTACTTCCCTAGCGAGTTCGTGTCCGAATCTTTGCCTGGCTTCCAGGCAAGTATACCTTGACTTGTTGTACTATTTTAATTCAGTTAATATTATATATTATGATCTAAATATTATATAACTATGCGTGTCCGAGAATGACTCGGGTGTAGTCGACGTTAGAACTTGTGTTTGACCTAGCGTCTAGTGGACGTACCCTAAGTGACAGAGTTATCATTATAACTTTGAGGCCTTGACACGTATTATTCTACGTCATAGAGTGAGTTCATGATAGGACACATGCTTATGCACTTGAGTAGCCATCAATGCGAGTAGCACATCTGATGGTATTTAGCGTAGTTGTATGGTTCTTTGTGACTTGCATTTAGTTACGAGATGTCCACGTCGCACTTCAGACTTGTACATTGGCATTGGGCGGGGATGACGACTAGTAGGCATATGGGACACCCACCTCCTTTATACAGATATTGCATTCTTCGGAGCGATATAGACGTATATATTTATACAGATATTGTCAGTACCCAATTCTAGAAAAATAGAATTTTATATTTTTATTTTTGGTAAATTGTGTATTGATCATAATTAATTGTATTTATATTTAATTATTGGTTGTATTATTTTTTATTGGTTGTTTTAGGGTTTTGGCTAGTCTGGACCCATGTCAGACCCTAGTGGACCCATGTCAGACCAACCAACACCCTTGTCAGACTTATTTATGGGTTAGAATAATTATTATATTTTTATTTAGGTAGTTGGGGAGTTTTAGATTAAGTTAGAATGTGTCAGTGAACCTTAAACCTAAACCTTAGTTGCATGACTAAAGAGAGAGGGCACTTTAGTCATTTTGCTTTATGCAAAACCTACTTTATATGTGTGGCCGGCCCCCTAACCCTAATTCCTTTACTTGGCCGAACCCTTCTTTCTCCATTCTATTTTTTTTCTTCTTCTTCTTCTCCACTCTCCACTCTTTCTTCTTCCTTCTTCCAACTTCAAGTTTCAAGTAAGTATTTCATCCCTCTTCTCTTCCTTCTTCTATTTTTTCCATAGATGTAAACCCTAATTCTATATTTTTTCCTAACCTAGGTGTGTAGAGCCTAGACTTAGTGTAGAGGCTTGGCTTGGAGGCTTGAGGGTGGTGATTTCAAGGGTTTTGGAGACTTTGGCCTTGGAATTCCAACTCCCAAGAGGTAAACCCTAAATTTTCTCTTAGTGATTGTTCTTATATAGTGTAATTAGTAGTTTAGAACCTTTCTAGACCTTAAGGCTATCCGTGGGAGAAAGTTAGAACTTGTTTGGTTGTGTTTGGAGACTTTGACATTAGGTTTGTATCAATTTTGGGTGAAATTCAAGATTGGCCCAATTTTGGGTGATGCCCTAGGTTAGACGGACCTAGGTAGATGTGCTTGGGTGTCTTGAGGGTAAGTATGTATCTCCATTCTGACACGTGAGGTCGTGTCGCAGAGATTTGGGTATTTCGGGCAATTTGGGGGTTTTTCGTCGTCGTAGGTTCCGCTTGCGTGCGCATTTTTATCACGGATCTAAAATTGGAGAGTTAACATTTTTTTCTAGGTTTTAGACATCGATTAGAACTCGTGAGTAAATTTTGGACCAATTTCGAGTAGGTTTGGTATGCGTTTTACGAGATTTCACGAACCGCACTCCACGTGTTCGTCGAAATGATAGAATGGTCATTTCGACTTGGTTTCTAAATTTTGGACTTGTGCGCAGGTTGGTTTAGCTTAGGGGAGTGTGTGCTAGAGTTCTCGAGTTATATTTTATATATTTATATAAGTTTATAGGTGTTTGGGTGTTGTGTGTGTTGTGTGTGTTGGTGGGGTCGTTGTGCGTGTGTTGGTGGGGTGTTGTGTGTGTTGTGTTTAAGTGTGTGTGTATGTATATATGTATATGAGTCTATATATATATGTATGTGTGTCTATATATATATATATATATATATATATATATATATATATATATATATATATATAGGTACACACACACACATATATATATATATACATAAACACACTTAATATATATATATATATATATATATATATATGGTTATGTCTGTGTATATATATATGCATATGTGTTTGTATATATATATTTGTATGTGTGTCGTAGTGTGTGTGTGAGAGAGGGAGGCAAGTGGAAGAAAGCAGCAGCTAACAGCTAGATGGGAGAGCAGCTAAGAAGTAGCAGCAGATAGGAGCAGCGCAGCAAGAGCAGGCCAGTAGCAACAGCTACTTGGCACCCGCAGCAGCCAGCATAGCATAGGCAGCAGCAGGCAGCAGCGTATGCAGGCGTAGCATCGGAAGTAACATCAGGTAGTGAGAGAGGTTGAGAGATTAGATGAGTATATATATATATATATATATATATATATATATATATATATATATATATATAGTTAGATAGTGAGATATATATATACGAGATGAGATAGATATGTGTATATGTATATGTGTGATATATATATATATATATATATATATATATATATAGATATCTCGGTATGTATGCATATGTGTTTATATATATATATATTAGCCTAAATATATAGCTAGAAATATATATTTATGCTAGATAGTTAGCTAGATGGTTAGTGTTAGAGAGGGGTATAGTAGTTATCTCAATACCTTGAGATATCAAGGTATCTCAATACCTTGAAATACCCAAGGTATTGAGTATCGAGGTGAGATTTTTGAGCGTTTGCTTAGGTTTGGTATTAGAGTTTCTTTTATATGTATTAGTTTATATATTTACACGTGTTAGCATATATGTTAGTGGATTTTTGCGGGTGTGTAGCTTAGGTTGAGATATCGGATACCGAGGGTATCTCTAGATTGAGGTGGATCCGAGAAAGATTGTGGCAGTTGAGGCATGGAGTGCTCTAAGTTCAGTAGCAGAGGTCAGGAGTTTTCTGGGGCTGGCAGGTTACTACAGAAGATTAGTTCAGGATTTTTTCCAGATTGCATAGGCATTGTCTAGGCTGACCCGGAAGGACATAGAGTTTGTTTAGTCAGAGGAGTGCCAGATCGCCTTTGATAAGCTGAAGAGGAGGTTGACGACAGCTCTAATGCTGATGTTGCCATCAGGGTCTGGAGGATTCACTATCTATAGTGATGCATCGGGAAAGGGACTGGGTTGTGTGTTGCAGCAAAATGGGAGGGTGATTGCCTATGCTTTCAGGAAATTACGTCCTCATGAGAAGAACTACCCTGCCCATAATTTAGAGTTGGCAGCGGTCATCTTTGCTCTGAAGTTATGGAAATACTATTTATACGAAGAGCGTGTGGAGATCTTCACAGACCAGAAGAGCTTGAAGTATGTGTTTACCCAAAAAGAGCTAAACATGAGGCAGAGGAGATGGTTGGAGTTGATGAAAGACTTCAACATATTATTGCAGTACCATCCGAGAAGGCAAACGTAGTTGCGGATGCGTTGAGCAGGTATCCGATAACTATGTGCCTGACTAAAGATCGTTATCTTCTGGCAGATCTAGAGAGATTTGGCATTAAGGTAATAGTGCTTGGAGTTGAGATGCATGTGTGGGGACTGCAGATTCAGTCAGAGTTGGTAGACCGGATCAGGGCTACACAGTTTGAGGATGAGTCCCTGAGGAGCATCAGGGCGCAGGTTCAGATTAGATTATCAGATGACTTTACCATTGCTGATGATGGTTCATTGCAGCACGGTTCCAGGTTTTGTGTTCCGAATGGGTCATTGCACGAGGAGGTTCTTCAAGAGGCGCATCGATCCCAGTACTCTATGCATCCAGGTGCCAACAAGATGTATAGATCTGAGAGAGCATATATGGTGGTACAGAATAAAGCGGGAGGTAGCGTACTTCGTATCCCGATGCTTAGTGTGCCAGCAGGTGAAGGCGGAGAGGCTGAGGCCAGGAGGATTGCTCCAGCCGTTACCTATTCCAGAGTGGAAATGGGAGCATGTGACCATGGATTTTGTTTCTAGACTTCCCCGTTCTCCAGGAGGGAAGGACGCAATTTGGGTCATCATAGATAGGTTGACCAATTGGCCCACTTTTTACTATTCAAAGTGGGTACGTCTACGGAGAGACTAGCAGAGATGTATGTGCGCCAGAGAGTCAGACTGCATGGAGTTCCTATGAACATAGTATCAGACCGGGACAGTCGCTTTACTTCATATTTTTGGAGGAGTCTACAGGCTAGCTTGGGCACCCAGCTCAAGTTTAGTACTCATATCACCCACAGACAGACAGTCAGTTAGAGAGGACCATCCAGACACTCGAGGATATACTTCGCACTTGTGTTCTGGATTTCAGAGGCTCTTGGGAGGATCATTTATACTTGGTAGAATTTGCTTACAACTACAGCTACCAAGCCAGTATCGAGATATCACCATTCGAAGCATTGTATGGACGAAGGTGTTGCACTCCGTTATCATGGGATGATATAGGCGAGAGAGCTTTGCTTGGCCCGGAGATGGTGGTGGATGCAGCGGAGAAGGTCAAGCTCATTAGAGATAGACTTTGGCTGGCACAGGACATGCAATGGCATTAGGCCGATAGCCAATGGAGACCTTTGGAGTTTGAGGTTGGTGATCTGGTGTTCCTGAGGATTTCTTCGACGTGGGGCATTATTCGCTTCGGTGGAGGAGGAAAGCTTGGCCCACGTTTCTTCGGACCCTTCAGCATTCTTGAGAGGGTCGGCGCTGTGGCATATAGGCTAGATTTGCCGCCTACGCTAGAGGGAGTTCATGATGTGTTCCACGTGTCGCAGTTGAGATAGTACATGGCGGATCCCAGTCACGTATTGGATCACTCAGAGATAATGGTGGGCCTTACTTAGCTATCTAGAGCAGCCAGTGGAGATTCTGGATCGGCGGGAGAAGGTATTGAGGAACCAGACTATTCCCTTAGTTCGCATCGCGTGGAGGCATCACTCTCCAGGTGAGTCGACCTGGGAGAGGGAGGATGAAATGCGCGAGCGATACCCTTATCTTTTCGAGCCCTGAGGTATGGTTCTTTCTTTTCTTTGCATTCCTGTCCTAGTTTCGTCTTTTAATTTCGAGTACAAAATTATTTTAAGGAGGGTAGGCTTGTCACTACCCAATTCTAGAAAAAATAAGATTTTATTTTTTTTATTTTTGGTAAATTGTGTATTGATCATAATTAATTGTATTTATATTTAATTATTGGTTGTATTATTTTTTATTGGTTGTTTTAGGGTTTTCGCTAGTCTGGACCCATGTCAGACCCTAGTGGACCCATGTCAGACCCAACCAACATCCTTGTCAGACTTATTTATGGGTTAGAATAATTATTATATTTTTATTTAGTTAGTTGGGAAGTTTTAGATTAAGTTAGAATATGTTAGTGAACCCCAAACCTAAATCTTAGTTGCATGACTAAAGAGAGAGGGCACTTTAGTCATTTTGCTTTATGTAAAACCTACTTTATATGTGTGGCCGACCCCCTAACCCTAATTCCTTTACTTGGTCGAACCCTTCTTTCTCTATTCTATTTTTTTTCTTCTTCTACTCCACTCTCCACTCTTTCTTCTTCCTTCTTCCAACTTCAAGTTTGTAAGTATTTCATCCCTCTTCTCTTCCTTCTTCTATTTCTTCCATAGATGTAAACCCTAACCCTATATTTTCCCTAACCTAGGTGTGTAAAGCCTAGACTTAGTGTAGAGGCTTGGCTTGGAGGCTTGGAGACTTGAGGGTGGTAATTTCAATGGTTTTGGAGACTTTGGCCTTGGGATTCCAACTCCCAAGAGTTAAACCCTAACTTTTCTCTTAGTGATTATTCTTATATAGTGTAATTAGTAATTTAGAACCTTCCTAGACCTTAAGGCTATCCGTTGGAGGAAGTTAGAACTTGTTTGGTTGTGTTTGGAGACTTTGATATTAGGTTTTGTGTCAATTTTGGGTGAAATCCGAGATTGGCCCAATTTTGGGTGATATCCTAGGTTAGACAGACCTAGGTAGACGTGCTTGGGTGTCTTGAGGGTAAGTACGTGTCTCCGTTCAGACACGTGAGGTCGTATTACGGAGATTTGGGCGGTTCGGGCGATTTAGGGGTTTTTCGTCGTCGTAGGTTCAGTTTGCGTGCTCGTTTTTGTCACGGACCTAAAATCGGAGAGTTAATATTTTTTTTTAGGTTTTAGACATCGATTAGAACTCGTGAGTAATTTTTAGGCTAATTTCGAGTAGTTTTGGTATGCGTTTTACGAGGTTTCGCGAATCGTACTCCACGTGTTCGTCAAAATGACCGAATGGCCATTTCGACTTGGTTTCTAGATTTTGGGCTTGTCCGCGGGTTGGTTTAGCTTCGGAGAGTATGTGCTAGAGTTCTCGAGTTATATTTTATATATTTATATGTGTTTGGATGGTTGTCTGTGTGTTGGTGGGGTATTGTGTGTGTTGTGTTTAAGTGTGTGTGTATGTATATATGTATATGAGTCTATATATATATGTATGTGTGTCTATATATATATATATATATATATATATATATATATATATATATATATATATATATATATATATATATATATAGGTGTTTGTATATATATAAGAGTATGTGTTTATATATATTTATGTTAAGTGTGTTTGTATATATATATATATATATATGTGTGTGTGTGTGTACCTATATATATATATATATATGGTTGTGTGTGTATATATATATATATATATATATATGCATATGTGTTTGTATATGTATATGTATATATTTGTATGCGTGTCGTAGTGTGTGTGTGTGAGAGGGATGCTAGTTGAAGAAAGCAGCAGCTAACAGCTAGATGGGAGAGAAGCTAAGCAGTAGCAGCAGGTAGGAGCAGCGCAGCAAGAGCAGGCCAGTAGCAACAACTACTTGGCACCTACAACAGCAGCAGCAGCAGCAACCAGCATAGCATAGGCAGCAGCAGGCAACAACGTATGCATGCGTAGCATCGGAAGTAGCAGCAGATAGTGAGAGAGGTTTAGAGATTAGATGAGTATATATATATATATATATATATATATATATATATATATATATATATATAGTTAGATAGTGAGATATATATATATATATACGAGATGAGATGGACATGTGTATACATGTATATGTGTATGTGTGATATATATATATAGATATCTAGGTATATATGCATATGTGTTTATATATATATATATATATATATATATATATATATATATATATATATATTAGCCTAGATATATAGCTAAGAATATATATTTATGCTAGATAGTTAGCTAGATGGTTAGTGTTAGAGAGGGATATAGTGGTTATCTCAATACCTTGAGATATCAAGGTATCTCAATACCTTGAGATACTCAAGGTATTGAGTATCGAGGTGAGGTTTTTGAGCGTTTGCCTAGGTTTGGTATTAGAGTTGCTTTTATATGTATTGGTTTATATATTTACGCGTGTTAGCATATGTGTTAGTGGGTTTTTGCGGGGTGTGTAGCGTAGGTTGAGATATCGGATACCGAGGGTATCCCGGTATCTCAAGGAGGCAAGTTTGAGGGTTTACTAGCTTAATGAGCTAGTTTTGACCTAAAATTTTAGGGGCACCCTAGTTTGACCTAGAGTTGACCATAATTACCCCCGTTGACCATAAAAGTCAATGTTTGACCTAGTTTTGACCCAGAGTTGACTTTTTGGACTCCTGGTTGACTTTTTGACCCAAATTTTATCGATTTGACCCGTTCGACCTAGAATAATCCTAGAAGCTTATTTTTAATTATTTTTTTATCAGTTTAACTCTTTAGAAGCCCGTTTAACCTTACTTTTCGTAATAGGTTTTTGCGATGCCAGTCCAGATCTCGATCCTCACCAGTTTCTCAGGACGTCAGGCGAGTATCTACCTCTGATTGTTTCTATTTCATGATAGCGTATATATTACCTGTTCTAGAACTCTAAAATGTGATTCTGACACATTGTTTCATGAGCTGGTACTAGTTGGATCCCGTCTTGAGATGTTATCCCCTTATCGTGTTCAGCGGGTACTCTATCACGTGTATTTCATCATGTGCTTCGGGTATTGATTCTCATATGCTATCATGTGCTTTGTGTGCTCTCGCCTTCATGTGCATAATTTATTTATCATGTACGTAGCATGTCATGGTTAGATCCAAGAGTATTAGTGGGGGAGGGGAGTAGGAGTTTGTTATGTGATCAAAGCCAAACAGTATTCATGTGTATGTCGGTTATGCAACTCATGCATAACGGAGTTATCGTAGATTATTCATGTGCAACCTAAGCCGATCATATAACGAACTTGTGCTCAAGGCACTTAGCTAGTATTCCTATTTTTTCACATGTAGTTACTTCTCTACTACTTGTATTGTTCTCCAGTTTTATATTGCAGTTACTTTATCTGTTTCACCATGTATTTATTTACCTGTGCATCTTGTATACTTATCTATTGCTAGTCATATACACCTTACCATGCATTTGGAGTTGCTTTCAGAGTTATGTACTTCGTTCTAGTCCTGACTGGGCATATTTTTTCCAAAGGATCCTGAGGATTTTTGCCCGACCTTCTACATGCCAGGTGTCGAGGAGTGTTGCGACCCTGATTTTGAGGATGAGCCTATCCCAGCCGAGGAGACGCCGTTAGCACCCTAGTATAGCTAGGTGGGTTTCCCTGGGTTGCTCCCAGTTGGTTATTTTGGATGACTGTATTTATTATTTTGTTGCTTCTGTGAGATATTGTAGACTTATAGACTTGGACTATATATTGGATATTGTACTGCTCTCTTTGGTTCTTATTTCGTTGTTGATATCTTATCATGCTTTTACTCTTCCCCTAGTTATTGTGATTGAGTATTTATATATATTGCGTGGTTGCCCTCCTTTTGGAGAGGTTATTGACAGGTTTTGTGAGATATATATATTATTGTGACCTAGAACTGACCTAGACAGCGTTCTACCGCCGATTTTGTGGCATAGACTGGACGTACCCACGACTCATGCCCAATTTTTCATGTACGGATCGACAGATATCACATTCTTTGAAGCGTTGGACGTTACATGTGCAGATACCTCGCTCTTCAGGGCATTGGAAGTCATGCAGATACCACACTTTTTTGAACGTTGGACGTATTTACTTATGTAGATACCACACTTTTCGGAGTGTTGGACGTTATTATATATGCAGTTTGCCCCAAGATGGGTGGGCATATGTGGCATATACTAGCCAGTCACGATGATTGGTAAATTACGTCAACATATGTCTAGCCTACACTTCCCATACGCACTAAGTTATCCTCAAATTGTATTCACTTAGGAGGATAGTTCACCCTGATTTACTTTACTCAATATTTACATTATGACATATGCTTTTTGTATCTTGTTACGTCCCTCTGAGGACCTGGTTCCCTTACAGGTTATTTGTACAGTTTTGATGAGGCTTGATCTGGTGGTGTGTTGGACATCCTTGCAGGTATCATTATATCTTTCCTCTATTACAGTTATGTACTATTTCCCATTATGACTCTACTATTGTAGCCTAGTATTTATAGGCCTATATTATTCTCTTGGTCTATTCGAACGGCTGTATTATTGGGCTGCAGACTAATGATGCGTACTATTCCCTCTTGTAATTTATTTACCATAGCTTAAGATTTAGTTTAGTTATTGCATGTTTGAATTAGATTTTATTTTTAGCTTGATCACTTGACCGTGGACTGCGTAAGTGCACTTCGTCGGGTCCATTAAATTGGAAAGCCCTACGAATTTGTACCAGCTGGCCATTGCCACGTGTCTGGTCCTATATATTTTGGGACTTGGGCGTGACACTACTAAAAATTACGGGGTTAGCGACGCCAAAAAATATTGCTAAATTATAAATTTATGTCGCTAAAATATATTATCGACGTTATTAGTGTCGTTTTATAAATATCGTGATCTAGCTAGTCATTGACAGGAAATACGTCGCTATACATCGCAACTAGCGACGTATATTAGTGACATATGAACGTTGCCACTTTTTCTCCAATTAGCGACATTCTGGATTGCAACGTCGGTATATGAGTGACAAAAACTTGGTCGCAAAATAACGCTGATATTTCTATACTTAGTGACGTTTACTGTGTCACAAAAAATCGCTGACATTCCTCACTTAACGACGTTTAGCAATGCAGATACGTCGCTAATATTTGTGAATTTAGCGACATTTAGTAACATACTTAGTTACATCTTGATGACATGGCAGATATTGCCAAGTCAGCATATTTGCCACGTTTAGCGATATTTTTGTGACGTCGTGGTATAGGTGTAGCGACGTTTTGATACTATTAATGATGTATTTAAATGTCGCTATACGTCGCTAAATTGCTATAAAAAAATAAAAATATATACATATTGTTACATAATAGTTTATATAACAATATTTAGCCTGTAGTTTATACAAATATATTCATAGTTTATAAAAATAGACCCATACGGTAGACACATAAGCAGATTGTTAAACATCGATAAATTCAAATCTACTGTCACTGTTGGTCAATGTCATACAAATTCAAATATACATAAAATTCTGAAATAAATATCCTCATGTCATTAAAAGAATATATACAAAAGACCAAAAAATGGGACAATGACACACAAATTCCCAAAAATAGGCCAATGTCACACAAACTCATAACTATCTGTCCAAACTAGGACTAATGCTGATCAGAAGGAGGTAAAGAAAAACCGTCGCGCAACTGGGATACGATATAGTCCAACTAGTCATGTGAAAGCGCTACTGATGTTGAATTAGGAGGCAGTAGAGTCGGTGGACGTGTCGATGCCGGCGAACCAGGAGGATAAATCTTCTCCAATGTTGACAGCTGATCATTGTATGAATCCATGATACCTATAATCTGAGTGACAAAAAGCTGTGTCGATAATGACAGATCTGTAATGTTCCGCTGTGTCGTCTCGATCATAGTCTTAAGATCGAAAAGATTTTGCTTGAGCGCATCAAAACGTGCTAAAATCCTTGCATCGTTCATCTGTGGCTGAGACTGGGGCTGCTATAAAATTCTTTTCATCAACTAGTCACACAGAGACGCAATCTGATGGTCAACTCTTTCCTGCTGGACTTACACCGACTCCTGGAAAGATTGCGGGGTATGCACATGGGCAGAGGGGCTCCTAGAGTACTTTGTCGCAACATAGGCGTCGTAGGATCCTGTACCATAGTACGTACCCCTCTGAAGACCACCAACGACGGTATGCCATAGCTGGTTAGCCGACGGAACTGGGTGGGCCGGTAGCTGCGAGGAAGTACCTGCCTCTCCCTCGAGAGGTGCAATAGCAGCATATTGTGTCGACTGCTCACGGAGCCGTAGATACTCATTCTAGAAAAAAATAAATCGCTCGATAAATGTACTTGTTACTATCCACTCGTTGTAAATATAAAGGTTAATATCTAAGCAACTTATTACTAACTAGATGGATATTTGTTTGCATATTTTTTAAGTTATATTAAAATTAAACAAACGTAAAGTTATAAAACTTACGTAAGTCTACGTGGCCCTGTAGAAGCATAAAAATATGTTTCAATGCGTCCAATAGCCATGCGGCCTAAAGTTAAAACCATGCCGCAGAGTCACCCTGCAGCCCAGTAAGGCGACATCCATGCGTCCCAATAAGTCAAACCATCTTTAGCCGTAGATGGACCTGGCACATCATCCTAGCAACATGAATGTCTCTGACACAGAATCCTGACAAAAAAAGATTTTTTGAATGCCTCAAAAGATGTGAACACACTAAACGACATAAGTCTCACGTCAGCACAGAACTTCACTCTTGATAGATGTACAGCACAACTGGCCCCATGTGTCCCAGATTCTATGTGCCCCCATGCATCTCTGGTCCCGTGCTTCTCAGACTCCATGCGTCCTATGTGTCCCTGGCCTAATGTGTCCCAGGCTCCATGCGTTCTATGCGTCTCTGGTCCCAGGCGTCCTAGACTCCATGCATCCCATGCATCTCGGGCCACATGTGTTTCAGACTCCATGAAGAACAAATCTTGCTGTTACGACAAGAGTGATTCTCTCCAAAAAATGCGGACTATGTGTCAAGCTGACCAAGTCACGCCCACAAAGGACGAGACTTGCGTAGATCTTCAGCAACAAAAATTCTCAACAAGCGCCCATGTGGCAGCTTGACCTGCTCACAGTTACTGCTGTACCCTATTTAGGAGGCACACGTGGCACCCTCTAGCATCCATGTGGCCCAATAAATGCACGCTCAAGGATGACTATATATTCCCGGATGACATGCCCAAAAAAAAGACAGACAGAGAGGGGTCGTCCAACACACACACACACACACACACACACACACACACACACACACACACACACACACACACACACACACACACATACACACACACACAGCATACCGAGATGAGCAAAGAGAGAACATAAGCTTCCTCACCCTACGTCAGATCGTCAATGGAGTAAATGAGCTGCCATAGCGCTCCTTGTCCATCGTCACACCCCAGAATCAAAATTTGTACTTTGATTGTCTGTCTAGGACTTCTTTATACTTTCTCTAGTTTGTTATTGAAATAATTAATTTTAATGGCGAACAAGATGGCGATTTTGCTGGGGACATCTTTATCCTCTGGTAAAAAAGTTATGACACAATCCGGCACAGCCAAGCTCGCATCAACTCAAAGAATGCTGGTGGTCCGCTTTGACCAACATACTTTCGAGGAGATGCTCTTTGAGGGAAGCTCTAGTCCTTCTCCAAGTCTAGCAAAGCCTAAGAAGACCCGCAGGACGTGGGTTGCAAAGGACATTGTGCCTTACCCAACTGCGGAGCATGCGCTCCCCGTATCTCTCTTTGCCGGAGCGACCATACAGCATGTGTCCACTACTTATGAGGCAGCCCCTTTCAACAAGGAGGGTGCTCAACACCAGAAGGCCCGCAGGACATGGGTTGCGAAGGCCGCTGCGTGCTCAACACTAGAAGACCCGCAGGACATGGGTTGCAAAGGCCGCTGTATCTCACCCAACTGCAGAGTATGTGTTCCCTGTCTGTCTCTGATACTGAAAATGCACAATATGCGTCCACTCTGGCTATCTTCTCTCATGCGGCCTCCTTGCCTGAAAAGGAGAATGCTCAGCACCCAAACTCTGGCAGAGAAAAATAATATGATACCAAGAGTTTCGAGGTTGATGCACAGCCCATGCGGCCACAACGAAGGATTACAGGGAATAAAGTAGTATGCGACTTCCAGCTCAGCCGTAGACGTCTCTGACACCCCCGAAGCTATCTTTGACATAATATCTTTCAGCCATGCTCCCATGTGCCGCTTCGAGGAAAATCAAAACTTGGAATCTTCGTACTATGCGCCTGTACGTATTAAGTTTAATAAGTCTAGGGCAATGCGAGCTCGTCAAGCTCAAGCAACTGTTAATTTGTCTGATCTTCAGCGAGTACCGCTAACCATTATGTGGGCCCCTGATAGAAAGTTATATAAGACCGCCCAATACGTCCAACCCTGCAGCGGCAAATGGGCAGGGTCCGTCTCAAAAGTCTTCCACTGACAATCTGGGGAAGTTTTTGTGCGAACCCTAGATCAGGAAGCAAAACAATACCCAAACACCCATATGCTCAGTCTACCCGGGCTCATAACAAGGGTATAAAGGTAGATCAATCCTCGCTTGATCTGCGCATCGTGATCAACCATAAGCTTAAAGTGAGGGAAGCAACCATGACATGTGTGGTGTCCCCTCCAGGATACCCCTATGCCAATATCATCATTAACTGCTACTGTGCTAAAGCAACAATACCAACAAACAGTCTGTCAGCATTCCAACGACTGCATCCGAAGGCACCTAGCCAAAAATAATCTGGATATTAGGTACAAACACCAAAGTTGGAGGAACTACCATTCACCTTATGTTACTCTACTCAGAAGGACCCTTCCACCGTACGAGAAAGAAAGCCCAGCACCTCCAGTCCGTCACTCTTAACCAACGCTTCGAGAAGACTACTACCAGGAGGACCAGCATTAGGACCTACGAAAGGTATTTTCCAAGGTACCCGATCGAAGAAAAAGCTATCAACCGCTGGGGGTAGTTCTTTCTCAGGACTTCAGGGGGTTGCACAAGCTGGGGGTAGTGACCCCCCGGACCTATACAATAATCTGACATTCCAAAAATGCGAGAATTCCCAAGGAACAGACTCCAATGTCCCTGGGGGTGGCCACCCTCATCAAAATGACATAGCCTCCCATGCTGGAGTAGTATTCTCTCCGACTCCGAGGAGGAAGTGACGCTACCTGATGACTACTCTCGGCAAAAATATGAGACAGAAAGTATGGCATCTACTACTCCGTCCATCTCTCCCCATTTGAGGACTGTATGTATGGCAGGGGACGATCATGAAGGCCCCAGCGACCGATTAAGACTCAAGGCTCATGAGGCCATGATACAGATGGTAAGTTAATCAATGCAAGCACTAAATCTGGCGATGTTAGAAATTAAAGCAAACATGGATTCCCAACCAACAAGGGCTTCTGGACAAGAGAGCTTGGACCCTGAGACCAACGGAGACTCCAATGTAACCGCTCTGCCTATAGGAAAAATTACCCTCTGCCTGGCTTATCTGGCCCTTTCGTCGGAGACGAAGCCAGAGAAGCAATGAGAGAAGTCCGGGAACTTCTGGCTCGCCTAGATTCCATGGGCAGCTAAGACTCACCGCACAAGCTCGGGATACGACAACCAAACTCTTGCTAGTGGAGGGATGTGTCATATCCAACCAAGTACAAGCCCTTCAACTTGAACCCATTCGACCGAAAGACTTTCTTCCGTTAATACATGAGCTACTTTGAGACTGCAACATGTACCTACCTCGCAATGACGCACTCTTTACTAAGATCTTTGTGGGGACATTGACCGGGGTAGCATTCGACTAATTTTGCAGCCTATAAGATATATGCATCTCATCGTTTGATGACCTCAAGATTCTTTTTCTCAAAAGATTCTATGATGGAGGAAGCGATATGATGTTGTCCTTCCTGATGGATGTCACCCAAGGGGAAAGGGAACTCACTCAAAATTATATGAAACATTTTTGACAATCAGTGTTGAGGTGGAAATCCTGAGTCGACACTGATGGACATGTGCCACCGAAACTTATTTCCAGCAGTCAGCCTCTGGATGGGCGACGGTCAGTTTAAAGACTGGACGACATTCATCATAAGCATTGTTAGTGCTGAGAAGAAGGTTAAAGACCTCTGGCTCTTGGGAATACAGATCCTTATCACCGATGATAGGAAAAAATTTCCCAATAACAACAATAGCGGCAACAACAACCATGATGGAAAAGGTAAGCAGGCCTTGGTGGCCAACTTAACTAAGAAGCCCGAGCAAAAGCCAGCTGAGGTTCCAAAGCCCAAGGAGACCTACTCCTTTGAAGATGATGACGACATGCCCATCTTTGACGTACTGATGAAGGGTAGTAAGCTTCGGCTCCCCGATGTCAAATCCCTATTGAGGTAGCCGAGAAGAATAATCCAAAGTACTGCCATTACCATCGTTACGTCCATCATGCGACGCGGGACTGCTATATGCTGAAGTGGTATATTAAGTGTCTGCTCGACACCAAGGCCCTCACCTTGAACCCCAAGTTCTGAAAACCGTACTAGATATTTTAATTATTTAATGGATTTATAGTAATTATTAGCTAATTAAAAGAAATAGAATTTATTTGATTTTTATTTCTAGGTATTTGTGCATTTTGGGATTTACGGAGCAATTATAATTTTTTCTTAATTTATTCCATGTAGGGGACCCTGTGGACAGTTGATAGCTTAATGGTATGCACTAATATAATTTTTAGAGTTATATATATATATATATATATATATATATATATATATATATATATATATATATATATATAGGGTTATTAAAAAGGAATTAGAAATGAAATAGAAATTACAAAATAAATTAAAAGGAATAAGAAAAAGAAAATAAAATTCTTAATGAATCAAACCCAAACCCTAATTACTAACCAAACCTGACCCTACCCAATAGCCCTAAGCCCTACCCTAACCCGCTTAGCTACCCTACCTGTTATTAAGAAATAACAGCAGCGACAGCTACTCCCAACCCGCACGGAAGTCCCCAAATCCGACCCCGCCTATATATATCACACAGTAAGAAAAACCCTAACCCTAAACTGCCTCTTCATCCTCTCATCCTCTTGACCGTGCCGCTGAGACCTAGCCTGACCGCCGCCCAGCCTCGACAGCACTACCGTCGTTCAGTGCCGCATCGCCGTCCGCGCACACATCCCTGCGACTGTAGTCTAGACAGCGACGTACCACTGTTTAGGACCCGATTCTCGCGCCACCGCTCGACCAAATTTGACCCCATCTTCATCGGTATGATCTCGACCTATCCCTCTTTCAATTTCGTAGACTAGTTTCCATTGTGCAGTGCACAAACCTAGGTAAAAATTAATGCTAAGTCGAGAAAAAACTATGACATTTAATCTCAAAAAATCTCTTACAACCACCCCTGTTTACGGACTCGTATCTTCTATCACAGAGATCCGAATTTAGTTTTTCTTCTTGCTATGCGAAGACCACCTAACCTAGAATATTTCCTGTCAATTATATTATTTTATTTGATGCTGTATGAGGAATTAAATTAGGATAAAAACCAATAAAAACCTGTTTTTTGAAATACAAAAATTTGTGATACGGAGCACGCCCCACCAAACAGGATTGTCCCATCGTGTACCAAGTATACCGAAAGGTACGCACGATATACCCAGATGTGTAAGCTTTTACAAAAACTAATTTGGACGCATATGCGAGTCGAAATTACCCCGTATCCACAAAAAGTCTCCGTATCGTAACTTTTGTAAAATATCGTACCATTTAGTGTACGCTCATCAGAATATAATGAAACTTGCACCATTGGATTCATGATATCACGCTGGTCCTGTGACCCAAGTTTTACGCGATTCTGAGATAGTAGACCAAGTTGCCTATTTGAGGGCCCCACAGTTGACTTTTTGAGCGAATTTGTGTTCGGCTCACCGGAATCCAAAATTAGACGTACCATTGAGTTTGTATTGATGTTTAAAATTGGTTTAACCTATAATTTATCCTATTTAGAGACCTTTATGCCTGGCATGCTTTTCGGTGCAAGGTGGTCCATATGTGGAGCCCGTTTTGACCCAAAATTATCGTTTTACCCCTGTGTCCAAATTGGACGAAAGGGTAGTGCTTTCTAACTATCTCTTTTATTCTGGGAATGTTGGTGATATTTATTTCAGCCTCCGGAGACGTTCATTCTGAGATCGTAGCTTCTGATCATGTGTGCTTGACTCTGGGATGTCACACTTTGCAGCTTCCTTGCCAAGCAAATATACCTTGCCTTGTTATACTGTTTAAATTCTCTATTATTAGTTGTATTTTTATATTATATAACTGTGTGCGTCCGAGAGAGACTAGGGTGCAGTCAACGAAGGCGTTGACGTTAGGACTTGTGCCTGACCCAGTGTCTAGTAGACCCACATAATATTATAGAGTTATCAGTATGACTCCCCAGGCCTTGACATATTTCTTACACGTATTGTGAGTCTCATGTAGGGCACAGACTTGCATATGCGGTTGGCCACCTGCACGTGTAGGTCGTGCGACAGATAGAGTATAACTGCTAATAGTGATGCATGTTAGAAGACTTAGCAGTTATTAGTAGACGGAGCATAGACTATCGTGGTACGATAGCCCAATCCTTGTCCTTGTTTGGTTGTAAGGTTGGGCTATTGTTCTAGCGATAGAGTATGAGCCAGAGTTACGACGCCTCGACGTAGTAGCTAAGGCGTATTGTGGATACAACATGCATAGATCATTGGGCGGAGAGGACAACTAGTAGGCGTATGGGATACCCACTTCCTTTATACAGATGCCCCATTCTTCGGAGTGATATGGACGTTATATATTATGTAGATGCCCTGTTCTTTGGAGCGGTATGGACGTTATATACTATGCAGATGCCCCGTTCTTCGGAGCGGTATAAACGTTATATATTATGCAGATGCCTCGTTCTTCGGAGCAGTATGGACGTTATACTATTCAGATTCCCTATTTTTCAGAGCGGTATGGATGTTATGCCTACACCTACCCATACGTACCAAAGTTGTCCTCAAATTGTATTTCACTTAGATGGTTAGCACACCCCCTATATTTATTCAGTATTTACTTTATGGCATGCTTCTATGTATCTTGTTATGTCCCTCTGAGGACCTGGTACCTTTCCAGGTTAGATGTTCATGAGTATTCACAGGAGCGCAGATCCGGACTGGTTACTTATATATTTCGAGGAGGTCTTCCCTTCGAGCCTCATGATTGTTAGATGTTGTACTTATATTGTATTTATCTTATTTATTTTATATTCTAGTTCTGCAGTAGATTTGTTTTCATCCGACTGTCATCCTTTGATACTTTATATTGATATCTAGTTACATAGTTATTGGTTATTCATTTATTCATTGATTATGATGGATGAGATTAGATTATATACTGTAACTTGTGATAGTTATACCACTTATGAATTATTGTTCATATTACAGCGTACACATATATTATGGTTTCTATATATTGGAGTTGCCATATAACATGCGGCTGTCATGCTTACGTGTCCTAGTCCTACGTATTTGGGACTGGGTCATGACATATTTTTAGTGGTGGCCCATGCAGGTCAAGAGCATATTATCTCGGTTACGTTACTGTACCGAGCAATCCTACACTTAGGATTAGAGTATAGGATCTTATCCACAATTAACTATGACTCATCCTCATTCTAATCTATTCTATTTGAATAATTGTATCCTGCTTGATTCATGTACTTTCCTAATAGTTTCTTGAGTATAGCCTTCTCCTAGAATATAGAAGTCCCTATTGTTAGACAATAAGTAGGGTAACCTTCATATTAAGAGTACAACTAGGATAATGACACATCACTAAGTTAGAATACTTAATGAACCGTAGCGTCCCTTACCTATAGAATAATTTACCATTACCCCTTGATATAGTCTATGAATGACTTGAGAGTAGTATAAACACTACTAGAGTTAGTTAGAAATTTAACCATATTGGTTGACCCTAGCATTGAGGAAATAATATAAATCCAAGGTTGAATATTAGGACCAAAACTTAACTTTTATAGTGTAATAGTATTATAGAACTATAAATTTAAGTTCTTGTCCTGACACTAGCAGACAGTACTTTAGGAAGCCAAGAGGAATGAATATAACATTTTCCTCGATCAAACCTTGAACATAGAGATTATCTACCACCTTCCCCTTAGAAAACCGTGATATTATCTAGAGTCCCTCTATTTTTATTTCATATCTTGTTCCCCTGCAACCTTAACGTTCGCCAATTGTACGACGACTAAATTATGTTCTTTCTTTCTTCATCTTTCAACTCGTGCCGCATAACTCTTATGATTGTAGGCCAAGTGATTTTATCTTATGTTAAGGATATATAGTTTGCTAGAATTATAGTTGTAATCTTAAACTTTGAATTTTGTGCTTGATAGTTAGAGCATAATAGTTTTGAGTTATTCTTGTAGATTGTGACTTGATGATTATCCTTTAGTTTTGAATCGCGTAACTTGTACCACCCCTGGATGCGAGTTCCATTTTTCCTGGAAGGCCAGTAACTCTTCCATTCTTACTATTGACACTTGTTCTATAAGTACTATGATTAAGACTTAAGATAATCATTACCTATATAGTGCAATAAGATACCCTAATAGGTACCCAAATATTTTCCTCGTGTACCCCAATAAAAATTTCTACTTTATCTACAAGGGCCAGGTTATTCTGTAGGATCCCCCCAAAGTAATTATAGTATTAGTTTATTCTTTTAAGTTGGGTAGTATGCCTCACAACCTAGTATTACATAGTCCTCTTGACACACTAATGAAGTATAATTGAATGACCTTAACTATAGACTTGCATAAGAAGATAATATTTATTTAGACTATAGAAATTAGAGGCCCATATCCCTATTTGGTAGACTAGCAACTTAGACAAGGAGTTAGTATGACAACTGTAGAGATTGCAGAGTCTTGTATTTTTGTGAACTTGAATTATTATGTAACTTCTTTCATCATGATCCAGCGTATTTATATTTTATGTACTACCTTGACTTATGCCTCTATTATAGCCTAGTTTTGTGAGATTATTCTTTTATCAAGCTTGTTCACAACATATGTATTATTTGATGCATACACTAATACATTTTAGAATTAGTGCATTACGGTCTGATCAACCATAGTGCACTTGGTTTGCCCTTCGCATAACTATTTTACGTGGATTGAGATATATAGTAGACAAATGCACTTGTCCTCTAGATATGTCTGAGTATATCGTATCAGTTACATAACTGTACTGATACGAGCATGTGAATAGGAATTACCAAAGTAGGATTTTAATCCACAACTGTCTTGATAATTCCCATTTGAATTCTTTAAACACCTTGATCCCCACACTTCTATTCTATTACCTTCCCATTGGAATCTTTATTATTATTTTCTGTCTTTTCCTATTTCAGAAAGACAAACCTCGTGCTTGGTATAAGTTTGACACATAGAGAGTACTAGATATACCCCCTAGGCCAATCATATTACTAGATGACTGCCTTTTATAACTGATTAAGGGTATATCATATATGATATATTTGGTGTTTAAATTTTTAAGGATTGAGTAACATGATTAAGTAAATTTGAGGAATAAGTTTTCTTAAATGTAAGAGCCTTATGTGATAGATGGGTAAATTCTAAGTTGGGCAGAAGTTGCATTGTCAATTTGAGAGAAATATCTTTTAGATTGTGATCGAGTAAAATAAGATTGAGAGGTTCAAGTCATTTTAATTTTGAAAATTTTAGAAGAATGATTAAGATGATGAGGATTAAGAAATTTTAAAAAACTATGATATGGCGAACCAAATATTTATACTTGAGCATATGATTTAAATTTTGAAAATTTGAAGGTTGAATCATCGATTTAAACTTTGAGGATAAATATAGAAATCTAGACTTGAACAATTGGTGAATTAGATTCAAATTTCACAATTTGAGGCCTTAAATTAAAAATTAAATATTGATGGTTGGATTACCTAATTGAAATATTGAGAATATAAATTGCATTTAAAATTTAAAGAGTACAAAAATCACAGGTTGAAAATAGAAATAATATATGGTTATAATTGTTTCCTAGAGGAGATAATGATAACTACAGATTGCGATGTAAATTTTGATGTGGGATGTCATATAGATTCGAATTAGATTGTATGTGGATTATTTAAATTGAAAATCGAGAAGATAGTGCGATGGGTTGAAGTTCGATCTAAACAATGGATAATTTAATTTGAAAGTGACTGCGATGGAATCGAATAGGTTTAAATTTTTGGAAGAGATTGCAATTGTCTTGCCTTATGTACGAATGTGAAGGATTTATCCAATTATGCCTTATTTTAATTTTGAGGACAAAATTTTTATAAGTTGGGTAGAATATAAAATCCCAAGTTCTGAAAACCGTATTAAATATTTTAATTATTTAATAGATTTATAGTAATTATTAGCTAATTAAAAGAAATATAATTTATTTGATTTTTATTTCTAGGTATTTGTGCATTTAGGGATTTACGGAGCAATTTTAATTTTGCCTTAATTTATTCCATGTAGGGAACCTTGTGGACAGTTGATAGCTTAATGGTATGCACTAATATAATTTTTAAAGTTTTCTATATATATATATATATATATGGTTATTAAAAAGGAATTAGAAATGAAATAGAAATTAGAAAAGAAATGAAAAGGAATAAGAAAAAGAAAATAAAATTCTTAATGAATCAAACCCAAACCCTAATTACTAACAAAACCCGACCTTACCCAATAGCCCTAAGTCCTACCCTAACCCGCTTAGCTACCCTACCCGTTTAGGGTTAGGGTTTTGCTACTCCTAAACCCGCGCGGAAGTCCCCAAACCCGACCCGCCTATATATATCACACAGTAAGCAAAACCCTAACCCTAAACCGCCTCTTCATCCTCCCATCCTCTTGACCGCGCCACCGAGACCTAGCCTGACCGTCGCCCAGCCTCAACAACACCACCGCCGTTCAGCGCCGCATCGCCGTCCGCGTGCACAACCCCGCGACTACAATCTAGACAGCGACGTACCACTGTTCAGGACCCGATTTCCGTGCCACCGCTCGACCAAACTCGATCCGGTCTTCACCGATATGATCCCGACCTATCCCTCTTCCAATCCCGTAGACTAGTTTCCATCGTGCAGTGTGCAAACCTAGGTAAAAATTGACGCCAAGTCGAGAAAAAATTATGACATTTAATCTCAGAAAATCTGTTGCAACCATCCCTGTTTACGGACTCTTATCTCCCACCACAGAGATCCAAATTTAGTTTTTCTTTTTGCTATGCGAAGATCACCTAACCTAGATTATTTCCTGTCAATTACATTATTTTATTTGATGTTGTATGAAGAATTAAATTAGGATGAAAACCCATAAAAACCTGCTTTTTGAAACACAAAAAATTGTGATACGGAGCGTGCCCCGCCAAACGGGACTGTCCCGTTGTGTACCAAGTATACCAAAGGTGCGCACGGTATACCCAGACGTGTGGACTTTCACAAAAACTGATTTGGACGCGTGTGCGCGTCGAAATTATCCCGTATCCGTAAAAAGTTCCCGTATCACAACTTTTATAAAATATCGCACCATTTAGTGTACGCTCATCAGAACTCGATAAAAATTATGCCATTGGATTCGTGATATCACGCTGGTCCTGTGACCCAAGTTTTATGCAATTCTGAGATAGTTGACCAAGTCGCCTATTTGTGGGCCCCACGGTTGACTTTTTGGACGAATTTGTGTTCGGCTCACCAAAATCTAAAATTGGACGTACCGTTAAGTTCGTATTGACGTTTAGAATTATTTTGACATATAATTTGTCCCATTTAGAGACCTTTATCCCTGGCACGCTTTTTGGTGCAAGGTGGCCCACATGTGGAGTCCGCTTTGACCCAAAATTATCGTTTTGCACTTGTGTCCAAATTGGATGAAAGGGTAGTACTTTCTAACTATCTCACTTATTCTAAGATTGTTGGTGATGTTTATTTCAGCCTCCGGAGACATTCATTCTGAGACCGTAGCTTCTGATCCTGTGTACTTGACTCCGGGATGTCACACTTTGCAGCTTCCTTGCCAGGCAAGTATACCTTATCTTGTTATACTGTTTAAATTCTGTATTATTAGTTACATGTTTATATTATATAACTGTGCGCGTTCGAGAGAGACTTGGGTGCAGTCAACGAAGGCGTTGGCGTTAGGACTTATGCCTGACCTAGTGTCTAGTAGACCCACCTAATGTTGTGGAGTTATCAGTATGACTCTCCAGGCCTTGATGCATTTCTTATACGTGTTGTGAGTCTCATGTAGGGCACGGACTTGCATATGCGGTTGGCCACCTGTACGTGTAGGTTGTGCAATGGATAGAGTATAACTGCTAATAGTGATGCATGTTAGAAGAGTTAGCAGTTATTAGTAGGCGGAGCATAGACTATCGTGGTACGATAGCCCAATCCTTGTCCTTGTTTGGTTGTAAGGTTGAGCTATTGTTCTAGCGATATAGTATGAGCCAGAGTTACGATGCCTTGGTGTAGTAGCTAAGGCATGTTGTTGATACAATATACATAGATCATTGGACGGGGAGGACAACTAGTACGCATATGGGACACCCACTTCCTTTATGCAGATGCCCCGTTCTTCGGAGCGGTATGGACGTTATATATTATGCAGATGCCCCGTTCTTCTGAGCGGTATGGACGTTATATACTATACAGATTCCCCGTTCTTCGGAGCGGTATGGATGTTATATATTATGCAGATGCCTCGTTCTTTGGAGCGGTATGGACGTTATGCCTACGCCTACCCATACGTACCAAAGTTGTCCTCAAATTGCATTTCACTTAGATGGTTAGCATACCCCCTTTATTTATTCAGTATTTACTTTATGGCATGCTTCTATGTATCTTGTTATGTCCCTCTGAGGACCTGGTCCCTTTCCAGGTGTAGATGTTCATGAGTATTCGCAGAAGCGCGGATTCGGACTGGTTACTTATATATTTCGAGGAGGTCTTCCCTTCGAGCCTCATGATTGTTAGATATTGTACTTATATTATATTTATCTTGTTTATTTTATATTCTAGTTCGGCAATGGATTTGTTTCCATCCGACTGTCATCCTTTGATACTTCATATTGAGATCTAGTTATATAATTATTGGTTATTCATTTATTCATTGATTATTGTGGATAAGATTAGATTATACACTGTGACTTGTGATAGTTATACCACTTATGAATTATTGTTCATATTATAGCGTACACATGTGTTATGGTTTCCATATATTGGAGTTGCCATATAACATGCGGATGACATGCTTACGTGTCCTAGTCCTATATATTTGGGACTGGGGCATGACAATATCGATGATAAGACGGTTACCGCTAATATGGTATCACTCCAGTTCAACAACTTTTCGGCTATAGAAGCCCAAAATGGGGTAATCCCAATTCCCAAGGCAACGATGGAGGTCATCTATCTTCCACCAGCTGGTGCCCAAACGATCGTGCTGATACTACTCACCACGCTACGTGGTGAGGTCATGTGTGTTCACCCCTATCTTTCTCCAGAATTAATGCATCAGACAACATCCTCTGCCACCTAGTCCAAGGACAAGAAGTCCAAGTCCTGCTACACGGTTTCGTTCCCATCCGAGGAAGCCATAGTAGGAACAATAAGATCAGGCCTGGTGTACCAATGTGAGCCTAACGATGGTGCAATTCCAATAGTCGTACCCATAATATCTGATCCAGGTCTATCCCAACTTTCAGCAGCGGACAAGTCGAAGCAGAAAGACACTCGCTTCGACAAGTCACTGCGCAAAGATTCATCTCAGGGGCTGGAAAAGCCTTATAACTTTGACATCTTGGCCCAGTTCACTAATACTCCAGCGAAGGTCAAGCCAACTCTTTAAAGACACTCGAGCTGCTCTTAGCAAGGTATTATAAAATATTGACACCTATCTAGAGCAGGTCAAGCCGCCAGCTAAAGATCCAGCTGCTTGCCCCCACTACAATAATATTATAGAGGAAATGCATAATATTACGTTCTCACAGTAGGACATGTTGCTAAAGAATAACTGGCACAATCGTCCCCTGGATTATATGGTACATTGGTGTCACGACCCGCACCCAAAAAATTGGGCATGAGTCGTGGGTACATCCAGCCTATGCCGCAGAATCGGCTGTAGAACGCTGTAAAGGTCCGTTCTACTTCATAATCTATATATCTCATAAAACCTGTCAATATAACCTCTCCAGAAGGAGGGCAACCATGCAGTATATATATGCCTCAATCACAATAACTAGGGGAAGAGTAAAAGCACGATAAGATATCATAAAGAAACAAAGGGCAAGTAGAATATCCAAATATACAGTCCAAGTCTAAAGTCTACAACACCACAGAAGCAACAAAATAATAAATACAGTCATCCAAAATAGCAAATGAGAATAACCCAGGAAAACCCACATAGCTAACTTGGGTGCTAACAGCGTCTCCTCCTCAATCTCCGGGTCACAACACTCCTCGACGCCCGGCCCGTAGAATGTCGGGCAAAAATTTTCAGGATCCTCTGGAAAAAATATACCCAGTTAGGACTGGAGCGAAGTACATAACTCTGAAAGCAACTCCAAATACATGGTAAGGTGTATATGACTAGCAATAGAAAAGTATACAAGATGCACGGGTAAATAAATACATGGTAGAGCAGATAAAGTAGCTGCAATATAAAACTGGAGAACAATACAAGTAGTAGAGAAGTAACTGCATGTGAGAAAATAGGAATACTAGCTAAGTGCTTTGAACAAAAGTTCGTTATATGATTGGCTTAGGTTGCACATGAATAATCTATGATAACTCCGTTATACGTGAGTTGCATAACCGACAAACATATGAATACTGTTTGGCTTTGATCACATAACCAACTCCTACTCTCCTCCCCCACTAATACTCTTGGATCCAACCACGACACGCTATATACATGATAAATAACTCGTGCCCATGAAGGCGAGAGCACACGAAGCACATGATAGCACATGAGAATCAATACCCGAAGCACATGATAAAATACACGTGATAGAGTACCCGCTGAATACGGTAAGGAGGATAATATCTCATGACGGGATCCAACTAGTACCATCTCATGAAATAATATGTCAGAATCAAGTATTATAGTTCTAGAACAGGTGATATAAATGCTAGCATGAAATAGAAACGATCAGAGGTAGGTACTCGCCTGACGTCCTGAGCAACTGATGAGGATCGAGATTCGGACTGGCGTCGCAAGAACCTATTACGAAAAGTAAGGTTAAATGGGGTTCTAAAGAGTTAAAGTAATATAAAATAACTAAAAACAAGGTTCTAGGGGTATTCTAGGTCGAACGGGTCAAACCGGTAAAATTTGGGTCAAAAAGTCAACTCGGTGTCCAAAAAGTCAACTTTAGGTCAAAACTAGGTCAAATGTTGACTTTTATGGTCAACGAGGGCAATTATGGTTAACGCTAGGTCAAACTAGGGTGCCCCTAAAATTCTAGGTCAAAACTAGCTCATTAAGCTAGTAAACCTTCAAACTCACCTCCTTGAGATACCGGGATACCCTCGGTATCCAATACCTCGACCTAGGCTACGCACCCCTCCTATACCCGCTCAAACCTAGGCAATTGCTCAAAAATCTCACTCTGATACTCAATACCTTGTGTATCTCAAGGTATTGAGATATCCACCCATCTCTCACTAACACTACTAACTAGCTATCTAACTATGCTTATACATATACACCTAGGTAATTATCTAGGCTACTATATATATATCTAACACATATATATATATACACCTACGTATATATATATATATAACCATACATACACAATATATATATATATATATATATACCCACACACACACACACACACACACACACACACACACACACACATATATATATATATATATATATATAACTACTATCTATCTATCTATCTATCTATCTATCTATCTATCTACATATCTAACTACTATCTATCTATCTATCTATCTATCTATCTATCTATATATATATATATATATATATATATATATATATATATATATATATATATATATATATATATATATAGATCTCTCTCTCCCTCTCACTACTTGCTGCTACTGCCGCTGCTATACGCTGTACTGCCGCTGCTGCTATGGCTGCGCAGCAAGCTGCTGCTCTCCCCCCTTGCTTAGCTGCTCACTGCCTTCCCAAACTGCTGCTGCAGCCCCCATCTAGCTGCACTGCTAGCTGCCTCGCCACGCCCACTGCTCACTGCTCAGCCTTCGACATACCACACACACACACACACACACACACACACACACACACACATATATATATATATATATACACAAGAACATATATACATATATATATATACAACACACAACTATATATATATATATATATATATATATATATATATATATATATATATATATATATGCTTGTGTATATATATATATCTATAAGTGTGTGTGTGTGTGTGCTTGCGTGTTTGTAAGTGTATGTGCCTATATACATATGTGTAAGTGTATATGCATATATATATATATATATATATATATATATATATATATATATATATATACACACACACACACTCATATATACGTATACAAACACATATATATAAATACACACACTCATATAGATACACACACACACACACACACACACACACACACACACACACACACACACATATATATATATATATATATAGACATAAATATATATATATAAACTCATATATACATATATACATAAATACAAACACAACACACGCAACACTCACCAACGTACGCCCAACGACCTATACACCTATAAATATAAATATATATATATATATATATATATAAAATATAATCCGAGAACTCTAGCACACACTCTCTGAAGCTAACCAACGCGCGCACGAGCCCAAAACCAAGAAACTAAGTCGAAATGGCCGTTCGATTATTTCGACGAACACGTGGTGTACGATTCATAAAACATCGTAAAACGTATACCAAACCTACTCGAAATTGGCCCAAAATTTACCTACGGGTTCTAATCGATGTCTAGATCCTAGAAAAATGCTAACTCATTGATTCTAGGTCCATGGCAAAAATGTTCACGCACATAGAACCTATGACGATGAAAACCCCCGAAATGCCCATTTTTTAGCGACATGACTTCACGTATCCGAACGAAGATACGTACTTACCCTTAAGACACCCAAGCATGTCTATCTAGGTCCGTCTAACCTAGGATATCACCCAAAATTTGGTCAATCTCGGATTTTACCCAAAATTGACACAAAACTTAATGTCAAAGTCACCAAACACAACCAAACAAGTTCTAACTTTCTCCCACGGGTAGCCTTAAGGTCTAGGAAGATTTTAAACCACTAATTACACTATATAATTGTAACCACTAAGAGAAAAGTTAGGGTTTACCTCTTGGGAGTTGGAATCCCAAGGCCAAAGTCTCTAAAATCTTTGAAATCACCACCCTCAAGCCTCCAAACCAAGCCTCCAAACCAAGCCTCTACACTAAATATAGGCTCTACACACCTAGGTTAGGAAAAAGTAAATGGTTAGGGTTCACACAAATGGAAGAATAGAAGAAGAAAGAGAAGAAATGAAGAAATACTTACTTGAAGCTTGAAGTTGGGAGAAGGAAGAAGAAGAAAAGAGTGGAAATGAGTGGAGAAGAAGAAGAAGAAGAAGAAGAAGAAGAAGAAATGAAGAAGGGGGGGGGGGGGTTCTGTCCAGATCTAAAATAAGTTGCCGGCTACATTAAGCCAAAAAGACTAAAACACCCTCTCCTTTAGTCATGCTAATTGGGATTTGGGTTTGGGGTTCCAAATGCACTCAAATTAACTCCTAATCACTCCAACTAACTTATTAAAAATATAATATTTATTCTAAACCCAAAAATAGGCCTCACAAGGGTGTTGGTTGGGTCAAACATGGGTCCACTAGGGTCTGACATGGGACCAGACTAGCCAAAACCCTAAAATAATTCATAAAAAATAATACAACCATTAATTAAATATAAATATAATTATTTATAAATAATACACAATTTACCAAATAAAATAAAAAAATTATCCTATTTTCTAGAATCGGGTAGTGACAATTGGTGCCATCTGTTCGCCATTAAGTTTAAAAGTTCTAAGAGAGCTTGATTTAATTAACAAACGAAAAGAGAGTGCAAAGAGGTCCTAGGTAGACAATCTAAGTACACATTTGTTTTCTGGGGAGTGGCGATGGAGGGTTAGGAGTGGAGCAACTTACTTTATTCCGTGGATGATCCGATACAGGATGAGAAAGCTTTACTCTCTCGCTTGACTGTAGGTTCGTCGATAGCCCTTTCTGTATGGGTGTGGTACCCTACTATTTATAGTCACCCCTGAGCGCATATGTATTGGGCCACATGGATGCTGGAGGGTGCCACATGTCCCTTCTTAACAGGATACAGCTGTAACCATGAGCAGGCCAAGCTGCCACGCAGGCGCTTTTTAAGATTTTTATTTCTAAAGATCAGGGTGGTTGTCATCCTTTGTGGATGAGACTTGGTCAGCTTGATACATAGTCCACACTTGGTTGAAGAGAATCACTCTTGTTGTAATAACAAAATTTAGTCTTCATGGAGTCTGAAATATATGTGGCCAAAGACGCATGGGACATATACATTCTGGCAGGTATGGGGCCAGAAACACATGGACCACATGGAGCCTGGGATACATGGGGCCAGAGACGCATGGGATGCATGAAGTCTGGGATGCATGTGACCAGAGATGCATAGAACGCATAGAGTTTGGGATGCATAGGATCAGAGACGCATGGAACGCCTGGAGTATAGGACACACGAGGCCAGAGACGCATGGAACTCATAGAGTCTGGGACGCATAGGACCAGTTGTGTTGTACACAAGGTACTGCACATCCATCGAGAGTGAAGTTATATGCTGATATGACACTTCTATTATTTAGTGTGTTCACGTCTTTTGAGGCAATCAAAAAATTATTTTCGTTAGAATTTTTATGTCAGAGACCATCCTGCTGACGTGACGCCACATTAGGTCCTTCTGCGGCCAAGCTGCTTTGGCTGATTGGGGACGCATGTATGTCGCCTTGTTGGACCGTAAAGAGACTCTACAACATGATCTCTTATGAGTTTTTATTTTGTGACACAGGGTCGCATGGATGCATATTTTCTATGCTTCTACCAAGGTGGACCAGATGCACATCGATCCCAGTTCATCAATCAGGATCATCCAGCAGAGTCTGCTTCAGACCTTGGGTATTCCGATGCATCGCCTGGTGTTCGCCATTAAATTTAAAAGTTCTAAGAGAGCTTGATTTAATTAACAAACAAAAATAGAGTAAAAAGAGGTCCTAGGCTGGGGAGTGGCGATGGAGGGCTAGGAGTGTAGCAACTCTCTTTACTCCATGGATGATCCGATGTAGGAGGAGGAAGCACTTCTCTCTTGCTTGACTGTAGGTTTCTCGATCCCTCTCGTATGGGTGTAGTACCCTACTATTTATAGTCACCTCTGGTCGTACATATATTGGGCCACATAGATGCCGGAGGGTGCTACATGTCCCTCTTTAGCAGGGTATAGTTGTAATTATGAGCAGGCCAAGCTGCCACACTGGCGCTTGTTAGGATTTTTTGTTACTGAAGATCTGGGTATTTCTCGTTCTTTATGGGCGTGACTTGGTCAGCTTGACTCATAGTCCGCACTTGGTTAGAGAGAATCGCTCTTGTCATAACAACAAGATTTGATCTAAAACTCATATGGCCAGAGACGCATGGAGTCTGGGATGTATGGGGTCAGAGACGCTTGGAATGCATAGAACGCATAGAGTCTAGGACACATGGGGCCAGAGATACGTGGTCCTCATGGAGCCTGGGACGCATGAGGCTAGAGATGTATGGAGCACATGGAGTCTAGAACGCATAGGGCCAGAGACGCATGTCCAGCATAGAGCCTAGGATGCATGGGGCCAGAGGCACATAGAACGCATGAAGTCTGAGATGGATGGGGACAGGAAATATCTGCTAGATCAATTCGGCCCGGTGCGGTGGATTGAAATACGTTTGCTACAATAAGTAATTTAGTAAGTTATATAATATGCATAAATTAGATGATTGATATAATATACTTTTACCTTAAAGTGCGCAAACTAGAACACCTTCCTCTCATCCGGAGCATCAGAGTAGTTGATCCAAGGGCCACCATAGTTGAACCTCAGAAAGTGGCCCAGGCGCCTCTGTACCGACGAGAGACGATATCTATACAGAGATAATTATTTTTATCGAAAAAGTAAATATATGATAAATAAAGAAATACACGATATATATGATGCTAAACTATCTAATTGACTTACTTTGACCGTCGACCCAAATCTCTGTCCTCGTCTCGTCCGGAGGTGCGCATGAAGGATCTAGCTGATGCTGGGATAACGTTGGCTCAACCTCTTCCATATGCTCATCTGTCTCCATGGTTCTGTCAGCAGGAGGAAAGTTGGATGAGGGATTAGTCTCAGGCCTAGAACTACTCATCCCAGGAGTGCTGCCACGTAATGTCGTTGCAGTCGAAGATGTGACTGGTCGATATACTGGAGTACTTGGCGCCCAGGATCTAGAACCAACAGTAGGCAGTACCGGAGGAGCACTCTGTCTACCTCGGGACCTGCCGAATGCTCCGCCTCGTCCTGTCATACCTGATAATAACATATGATGATAGAACAAATAAATAAATATATAGTAAATTCTACAGTCAAAATATTATGCATATCTCACAGCATTAATAGAATTCTGTAGTAAATAACTAGTAGTATCACAAGTCTAAATGGATAGTATATTCTATAGTCAAAATATAATACATATCTTCGTCAAAATAATACATTCTACAGTCAAAATATAGTACATTCTATAGGCAAAATATTTATTTTTAATCATCTTCAGAAAATTTATCTTGTTCGTCTTCCTCGTCCTCCTCTTCCTCTTCCTTCTCATCTTCACTTTCATCTACTTCGTCTTGGTATTTATCTTCCTTTTCGAAGAATTCTACCTCTTCTACATTATTAGTCCTGTAATGAGTAATTTTCGTTGAGTCCACATCTACAATGTTTGTTATAATAGCTCGTCCTCCTGATAAGCTATTTCGTCAACATCAAAGGTATTTATAGCTTTAGTATTGCATACTGCCCACCAATCCGACCACGCTGTCCTCCGTCTAGGATAAGTTGTAAAGTACATGAGCTGAGCCTGAATTGATAGGACAAATGGTTCGTAGCCTTGATATCTACGCTTATAGTTTATATCCACAAGACCATGCTTGTCAATTTTTCAACCTTGATCTTGAATTAGATCAAACCATTCACACTTGAATAGCACGATCTTAGCAGGGTATGTGCCATAATTATATGTCAACTCCATAATCTCTCATAAGATGCCAACATAATTATTGTCTGGATTGACATCTTTTTAGTTCGAAGATTTAATACACAAACAACTATTTTTGTGGAATCAAGATCCAAAAAGCTGTCTCTGATTGAAAAATTTGTTGACTTGAACCTAAACCCATTCATACAGTAACTTGGCCATATTTTGACGGCACTAATTGGTCCCTTGGTTAGAGTAATAATAGATACAGTCTCGGGTGTTATTAGACGATCGACCTAAATACCAAAGTTGTGATAGTAAGTTATTTATTATGCAAGTGCATACAGAAAAAAGTAATAACCGAGCTTCTTATATATGCGCTCAACCAAGAAGGAAAATGATGTCTCATTTCTTGTTTTACTTCTTTGTCTCTTATGTAGGGTCTAACCGACCTCAGCTCATCATTATATGTGCTAAAAAATAATGAAGCATAATATTAGCTTATACTATGACATTGAGATGACGTAAACGTGGACATGTTAATTACTTATCCCTCTAGCTTCTCCACATCATCCTCGTCATAATTAAGTAATATATACAACTGAGTAGCCCTTAGCTCATCGTCATTCAAATATATATTCTTTATTTTTTCTGAAGGCTTTCCGGATGCATTGAATACTTTCAGTATTGCTTCATTAGATTACTGATATCCATTATCGTTTTTCGGAGCTCTCGTTCTATTAGTAGCAACATAAGGTTTGAAATACGTCGAGCAAAAGTTTATAATCTCCTCGAGAATATAAGCTTCATAAATAGAGCCCTCAACCCGTGCCTTATCTTTTATCTTTCTCTTTAGGTGATTCAGATGCCGCTCGAACGGGTACATCCCCCGATAACCGACAGGACCACCTACACGTGCCTCATAGGAAAGATAAATTGGTAAATGCTCCATGGAGTCAAAGAATCTAGGAGAAAATACCTTCTTGAGCTTGCACAGTTTTATCGCAATGTCCTTCTCTTGCTTTTCTAGACGATCGAAGAAAAACTTAGTAGAGCAAAGATCTCTGAAGAATATGCTGAGCTCTGTCAATGGATCCCAAACGACCTGTGGTAAGAATTTCTGAAATACAATTAGAATTATCCTCTCCATGAATACGTGACAATCGTGACTCTTCATACCCGCCAGTTTGTTCTTCTTGAGGTCGATGCATCTTCTCAAGTTTGACACGTACCCGTTTGAAAATTTTAGACCCTGAATCCACCTACAAAGTCTTCCTTTATCCCCCTTATCTAGTGAAAAAATTGACTTAGGCTGCTTTAACTTTCCATTCTCCTCATCTATTAAATTCAACGCATGACGTCTACATATTTCTTCTAAGTCCAACCTGGCCTTCGGATTATCTTTCGTCTTCTCCTTTACCTCCATTAAAGTATTAATTATGTTATCAAAAATATTCTTCTCGATATGCATGACATCAAGGTTATGTCTGATCAGATTGGTGCTCTAATATGGCAGATTCCAGAATATACTCCTCTTCGTCCAGTTATGGGTGCGACCAAATCTGTCACACTTGTACCCCTTAACAGGCTCTTCTGTAGCACTTGGTAAATCTTTTATCTCTTCCCATATCATGTATCCGGGTCACATTGGTGGTGGATTGGCATTCTCCATAACACCCGCACAAAAAGCATTCATGTTCCTCCCGTACGGATGATCCTTCGACAAATTTTTTTGATGACAATCAAAGAAGCACGGTTTGCTTCAGTGTTTTAAAAGAAAAGCCTTAGTATATTCCATGTAATACGAACATGAGAGACGACCATGAGTGCTCCATTCCGATAATATTCCATAGGCAGGAAAGTCGTTGATTGTCCACATAATTGCTGCCCTCATCTGAAAATTTTGCTTTCTAGAAACATCGTACGTGTTGGAACCTACTTTCCACAGTTGATTCAAGTCATCTATCAAAGGCAGTAAATATATATCGATGTTCCTCTTTGGATTGTTCGGACCCAAGATAATAACGGTTAGGAACACATACGAAGTCTTCATGCACATCCAAGGCGGTAGATTGTGTGGAGTAACGATCATAGGCCAACACGAATACTAGGAGCCCGAAAGTCCGAATGGGGTGAAACCGTCGGAGGAGAGCCCCAATCTGATATTACGTATATCCGAAGCAAAATCTGGATACTCTCGATCAAAGTGCTTCCATGCTTCTCCATCGGATGGATGATCCAATAGTCCTTCGATCTATTTCTGCCTGTGCCAAATCATGTTTTCTGCAATCTCCTTCACCATAAACAACCTCTACAACCGCGGCGTCAAAGGTAAGTAGTGCATCGAATCGATAGGCTTCTTTGCACCGACAAACTTTCTTCTTCCAGTGGCCTTGTAGCGATCAGTACCACATAATCTGCACACATCTTCATCCTTATCGTCTTTGTAGTAAAACATACACCCTTTGCGACATGCATCGATTTTATCGTATCCCATCCAGAGCGATCTCACTATCCTCTTAGATCGGTAGAAGTCTTTAGGCAACTTTGCACCCTTTGGTAAGATCTCTATAATCAAATCCATCAGTCGGTTATAACATTCTTGTGATATGTTAAAATTGGACTTGATGCTCAACAATCTTGTAACCACCTCCAACAGTGAATGATACTCACAACCAGGATATAATGGAGTCCTTGTAACCTCCAAAAACTCTATGAACTTTACAATATCGGTATTCGATGCTTCCTCAGCTGCATCATGATTGTCCGAATCGAAACTAGGCCCCTCCGTATCAAAATTCATGTTTACCCACCCGTCGTCGTAAGCAGCGTGGTTGTGGACATCCATATACGGCTCCACATAAGGCTCCTACTCTAAAGCTAAAGGCACAAGTTCTTCGTGCGCGCTTTACTGATAATAATTTAGCATAAACCCCTTCGAGTATAAATGATATGTGGCTTCCACTTCTGGATGATATTTTAAGTTGCGATATCTCACACACGAACACTTAATTTTGGTACCGTCCATGTACTGAGGGAACGCCTTGGCGAACTGCAGGAACTGCTGTACACCCTCAATGAATTCATCCCGCACATTGCACATGTCATCAGGATGGCGGTTGTATATCTACGAACAATAATGCATATAGTAATTTATATCCATTTCTAGATACTTCTGCAAAGATGAATAGACATCGTTCAAGTATATACTCAGGTGAATATTTGGTAGTGTATATTATCCAAATGATACTCACTCTAGATATGCAAAGATTAATAGATATTATTCAAGAAAATAGTTTAAATTACAGTACATGTGACAAGTCTAAATAGATTTTATATTGATAATTTTAATCCTCTTCTAAAAATTTATCTTTTTTGTTTAAATACAGTACATGCACTGATACTCCTAGTCCTAGTATATATACTTAGGAATATCCAATTATGTTATACACCTACTCGTCTATACACATATAAGAATACTCAGGAATATAGTACATGCATGATACATCTAGTCCTAGCATTGATACTTCTCCGTTCAAGTCTGTATCCTAGATACTTATATTGCAGTGTATCAGTGAGTGTCAACTATGTATCCTGTATATCCATACTTGATATTTGTTTAGGCCATGACTTTCTAATTAAAATGTCAAGTCATGGATATCAAGGGTCAAACTTTTTTGGTCCAGGATACATAGTTGACACTCATTGATACACTCCTAGATATCCATACTTGACATGTATACGTGTGTCCCTGTTCGATAAAATGCTTACAACCTTATCCTTGATATCGTGTCCTAACCTTTAATATTCATGTGTCCTACAATTTTATCATACGTATCATGAGATGATATGATACAAACATGTGTGTGTGTGTGTTCGTGTCCGTGTTAGGGTTAGTGTATGCGTGTTAGTGTGTCCGCGTATTCGAGTTTGGGTTAGTGTTAGTGTCTGCAAGTGTGTGTGTGTCTGAGTTAGGATTAGGATAGGGAAAGAAAGGGATGTTTTGATTAAATTATTATTTTTAATGTATAAGTTAAAAATAACTCAAGATTTCTTCAAGTAGGAAGAAGTGCTATCACATTCATCATTATAATGATATAAAAAAGACCATGCTTACAACCACATTCTCATTCTATTTTTATATTGCCTCTTAGTTTGATTGCTTGTGGAACACTTTGGGCAATACTAATACTATTCTTCGTATTTAAGATGTGTGGCCTATATATGTAAAACATGCAATACTCAACATATGCAACAGAAGGTATAAGAACCAAATATTTATACAAGAGAAGAGGCAAATTTTATAAAGACATAGTACTTTGCACTACTAATATTTAAGTAAATTATAAAATAAATCAAGTTAAAATCTTTTATTCCTAAAATGTTACTCGGTAAAGCCTAATTTAGATTTAATTATTATATTTCTAATATGGACTAGACAATACCACACACCCACTGCCTGCACCTGTCTCAATTATGACTGAATATTCTCACAAAAATACTTGAGATGCCGGGTATTTGTGAAAAGTATTTCTCTATACAATATAGGACACTCACATGCTAATAAGTCGTATGATTAGTTTAAAAAATATACCATGATCTACTTAAAATAGAAACCTATATTCCTAATAGTCCCTACTTAGGGAAAGTCCTAGACTGGCCTATACTAATTAAATGCATGGTTTTCAAAAACTCGTAAATATATAATATACCCTAGTAACAATACCATAAAAACCAACAGATTTTATGCCTTCATCAACAAAGTGAGAATAATTTTAGCAATATATGAAGCTCTACAATAAGCAACTTAATATGTAAGTTGTTCCCATCCATATAAGTTGGGCTATGGAACACCGTCTAATAATGGGTTATGTTTTGGTAAAAGTAGTCTGATAAGTTGTTGGTAACAACAATCAGTGTATGTATCTATGTCATATCCCGTGTCGTGTCTCTGTCTGTTTATGTGTCATGTCCGCTATCAAATATCGTGTTCGTATCTCAGAGAGAGAGAGAGAAAGAGAGAGAGTGAGGGAGAGAGAGAGATAGGGTTAGGTTTAGGATTTATACCCACTGTGACAATGTCTGTGTCGTGTCTGTGTTAGTTTATGTGTGTATCATGTCTGTATCAGTGTCATATCATGTCTGCATCTGTGAGAGAGAGAGAGATAGGGTTAGGGTTTACCAAGAGGAAGAGGAGGAGAAGCCCGATGTCGTCCGAGGGGAGGAGCCACGCTCGAAGGGAGGAGCCGTGTGGGAGGGGGTACTCGGGGGGTGGAGAGCCGGAGTAGGGGGATTGTGGGGGAGCCGGTGGGGGAGCGTAGGGATGGGGGGACGCCGAAGTAGGGGGATTGTGGAGGACGCCGGAGGGGGTACTTCGCTGGAGAGGGGGGAAGAGGGGGGTTCAAAAATTTGGGGGAAGATTTTGACAGAATGGGTGGAAATAAAATCTATATTAAAATTTTTAGCGACGTCTACTTATGACGTCGCTAATAAAAAATAGCGATGTCATAACTAGACATCGCTAAACATCGCTAATTCAAAATTTTGTGACGTTATAGAAGTCGCTAAAATTGAAAAAAACTAACGTCGCTAAATACGTCACTAAATGTCGCTAAATCAAAAAACTCAGCGACATTTAGCGACCTTAAAAAAGCTTATAGTGACTATTCTTTTAAAAAAACTGAAGTATAGTCGCTAAACGTCGCTATGTGTCACCAACAACGACGTATAACGACGTTTATTTTTGGAGTTGCTCAAGTCTTTAATATTAGTGACATTTTATTATGACGTTGCTATTTCATCATATTTTAGCAGTATTTCTTGGGTTTGCCACACTACTACAGGAAGTTTGTGAAAGATTTTTCGAGGATTGCCGAGCCGATGACCAGACTCACCAGGAAGGATTTTGACATATCTTTGAAGTATCATCTTGGAAAAACTAATGTAGCTGCCGATGCCTTGAGCAGGTATCCGATAGCTTTATTGTTGACGCAGGATCCGTATTTGTTGGAGGACATGGAGAGCTTGGGCATTGATATAAACCCCCTGATTTTTCAAAATTTAAAAAAAAAAAACTGGATTTTTCACAATTTTCTGGAATTTTCAGGAATTTTTCTGTAATTTAAAAACAGGGTTTTAATTATTCAATGATTTTTAATTGATATTAAACAGTATTAAAATATTGTGAAAATAATATTTTTGGATGTAAAATAAAAAATTGGACTTAGGGCAATTTTTCTGGAATTTATTGGACCTCAGACCTATTTTAAAAAGCCTAAAAACTATTTTCCTAATTAAATTAATTAATTAAATGTTTTATTTTTATTACTGTTTTTGTTTTATTTTATTTTTAGTCTGGGGCCCGGCCCGGCCCAGTGGGCCGAGCCCGTTAGCAGCCCAACCCAGGCCCTTGCTTTAACGGGTCGGGCGGGTCGGCCAGGCCCGGATCCACGCCCGACCCGACCCGGCGCCTCACCCCCAACCCCACGACCCCCACGACCCGATCCCTCCGCCGCCCGCCGCGATCGCCGGCCGCCGCCTGGCCTCCCGTCGCCTCCCCAGCTCCTCCTCTCCCCGCAACCGACGTCTCCTCGCTTCGCCTCCCCCTCGCCGGTCGCCGTTCCCTCTCCCTAACTCCTCTCTATAAAACCCGTCGACCCCGCTGCCTCGCCGGCTGTCGACCTCCTCCAGCTCCGACCGCCACCCGCCGTGCTCCTGGCCTCGCCGTCCTCCATAGAACCCCGCACCAAGCCACCTCCCTCCGGTCTTCCCTCTCCCTCAAGCCCCCACCTCTCCGACGAGTCAGCGCCTCCGCCTCCGCAGAGCTCGAGCGCCGGCCACGACCCAGCACCGCATCCCTCCTCCGCACGGCTCCGCCCCTCCCCGCCTCCGTCGACCGAGCTCGATGCCCTAGCAGCAGGCCGCAGCCCTCCAGTCCGCTGCCCAGCACGCCGCCGGCCGCCTGCGCTGCCCAGCCTGCCGCCTCCGGCCGTCCGAGAGCCGCCGCCTCGCCGCCAGACTTTGCCGAGAGCCGCTCGCCTCTGCCGTGCTCAGCCAGCACCGGCCAGAGCCTAGAAACCCTAAACCTAATTTGGACTCGTGTCGGACACAGTGTCCAGGACACAGGACACGAAACGGATACGAAAACCCGATTTCGTGGAGCACACTTCAGGTACTTGTATCTTCTTGCTCGTAGCTCAGATTTTGATTCCGTAAATTGCAATGCGTAGCCTGTATGACCCTCTCGGTGCCCGGATAAACCGCTCGGGACATCGCGTCCTGAGGTGATCGCGAACCGTGATCCAAAACAGGAAAAAAACTAACGCCTGTTTCACCCCGGAACCGAGTACGCCCCGCCAAACGGGACGACTTGGTCGCACGCGGTCTTCACCGATACGTGCGCGTCGTTGATACGGACGTGTGAGATTTCGCAGAAGCTGATTCGGATGTGCGTGCACACCGGAATCAGTGCGTATCCGCGGACACCGCCCCGTATCCGTACTTTCTGGTTCTTGCTGTAACTTAGTGTACACACGTCGGATCGAGACGAAACTTGCGCCATCGAACTCGTAGCAATACGCTGGTCCTGTGGGTCAAGTTTGGTTCGATTCTGAGAACGTTGACAAAATCGCGTGTCGTGGGCCCCACCGGCTCCACTCAACGGGCGATTTTGAGATCGGCTCTTCGGAATCCAATTCTGGAAGTTCCGTTGGGTTCGTATCATCGTTTCTGACTAGTTGACACTAAGTTGGACTGATTTGGAGACCTTTGACCCTGATACGTTTTTTGGTGCAAGCGGGCCCACATGTGGACCCCGTTTTGACCCGAAACTGCCTTTTTGCCCTTGTCTCCAAATTGGACTCAAGGACAGGCGTTCCTAGCTGATTAATATTTTTTGGATCTAATGGTGATGTTTGTTTCAGCAGCCGGAGTACTGCCTGCAAATCCAGCTATTGCCAGAGCTACACTTGGAGCTGAAAACCCAGGCAAGTGTACCTTGCCATAAATGCAGTTTAATAATTCATTTTATCTTGCTTTATTTTCTGTGATTATTGTACATGCTTAAACCTAGGGCCGTGTGTCATACTTAGTGTCCGATTACAGTCGGGTGCCAACTCCGTACGCGGAGTTGTGTATGTCATTAGAGATGGACATTCGTGGCCCGTTACATTCTAGTACTTGCTGTATCAAGTACAATAACCCAGGACACTTGACACATACATTGACAGAATCTTCCTGAGATATTCAAGATGATTCTGTGTAGGATACAGGATGGACATAGATTATATTCTTAGATTATGACTTGATGCATTAGCTATGATCCTGTATGGCATGGACATGAGACGTCGTGGACATGAGATGCATGATTACATTGGGTGGGAAGAGTCACACAAACTACAGGTTGATTATATATTATGCCGGCGTCTTAGTCTCACGAAGAGATAGACAACCACATGATATCACTGCTACCGGCTCCCCGACACAGAGCTTGTAGTGGTTTCAGCCTGAGTTCTAGTGCTACTCTTATCTTGCATATCACTTAGATGGTTATATAGTCTACCTTATTGTTTCATTTATTTCCTGCACTGCATTATATTTTGGCTTGTGTTTTCTGTACCTTGCTATGTCCCCTGAGGACCTGGAATAGATTATGTCCCCAGGATTAGCAGACGAGTTCGAGATATACAGGACAGGAGCATTAGCAGGAGCAGAAGCAGGAACAGGAGCAGGCACTGGAGCAGTACCCGATCCAGTAGACGAGTGATCTCTTGGGGTATTTTCTGAGTATTTACTGTCTCCATACTCAGTATTTTCTGTGGTTATCTTATTTTTTGTATCTGACAGTTGTATCAGACTTGTATCGGGCTTGTTCCCCGAATTATTTACTTGAGACTTGATATTGATGTTTATATTCCTTTTGTTGATATTGATATATTCTTCGGTGGATGAGATTAGCCAAACCCTGATTATTGTTGAAATACAGCTTAAGTATGCCCCGATGGATCCATTAAATTGGATTTGTCCATCGGTGCGTGCTGCTGGCCATTATCACGCGTCCGGTCCCTCGGTATTTTGGGACTGGGGCGTGACATGGTTTTTGTGGTGGCCCATGCAGGTCTACGACTAAATTGTTCGGTTTCAACTTAGGGACCGAACAGGCCTGCAATAAAAATAGGATAAGTCTTTAGGATTTCATCCACTTGCTTGAATCGTTTTGATATCTGTATCGCATTCGAATTAATTTATTGACTTGCATCTTGCCTTGATTCCTATACACCTCTTAGTGGGTATTTTGGATGCAGGGAAATGGACCCACAGGAATGCAATGAGACTCCCGCCGGAACCCCACAAGCTACAGGTGTCACCTATGACGACGAAGTGACACCAGTCGAAGAAGTTCCACCAACTCAACAGAGCCAACAGGCAGGTCAACCTAACTCCCGATTCCGACGCGATGACATCCCACCTCCGCCGCAGTTCGTCCCACCAATGCCCGTGTTCCCACCAGGACAGCCAATCGACGGGCAGCAAATATTCCAAATGATCTATGCGATGATGCAAGCATAGCAACAAGTCCAACACGAGGCTCAGCGTCGTGAAGCTAACTTCTTAAGGGACAGCATCGTAACTGCACTGGGGCAGGCCAACCTACCAGCTCGACGGCCAACTACAGGCTCAATCACTGACTTCCGTCAACTGAAGCCCCACACTTTTTCTGGAAAAGAGGAGCCCACAGAAGTTCACGAGTGGCTCACCAACATTCGGCATCAACTTGAAGCAGCTAAACTTCCACGGGAACGCTGGATGACTGCCGTCCGAATGCAATTGACGGACAATGCCCATCACTGGTGGCTATCCGAGGAGATACGACTCGGACCAGACCGAGTCACCTGGGAGGAGTTCTCCAGACTCTTCCAGGAGATGTACATTCCTGCCATCGCTCGATCAGAACTGTAGGACAAATTCAATCGCCTCACTCAGGACTCCATGACGATGGAAGAGTACAACGCAGAATTCATTCGTCTGAGCCGCTTCGCCCCCACCCTGATCCCGACTGAGGAAGAGAAGGCCGAGAAATTCTTCGACGGACTGAACATTGAGCTGCAGAAACTAATTGGGTCCGTCGCACCAACATCATACTCGGACGTCCTTGCTGCGGCTCGACGCATAGAGCGCGTCACCAAGAGAGAGACCAGACTGAAACGGTCGTCCCCATCCGCACCAACCAAAGCAGCACAAGAAGAACCTGCAAAGAGACCGCACCAACAGCAGAAAGCATCTACACCCCCAGTGGTAGTCCTCCTTACTTGTCATTACTGTGGCAAAGCAGGCCATATCGCCAAGGAATGCCGACGCAGACTAGGATTGTGTTTGGCATGCGGATCCCGTCAGCATTCGATAAGGGATTGCACTCAACGTGGAGAAGGAACACCAAGGGCGAACCAGCAAACTCCACCAGCACCTCGAGCAGCACCCTACCAGCAAGCTCAGTAGCAGCAGAGGAATCTACCTCAAGGACGAGAGCAGGCTTACGCGATGACTGTGCAGGAAGCCGATGCGAGTAAGTGATTTATAGTTATCCGTTTCTAGTCTTGTTGTAGCTCGTGCCTCTTGGTTCGTGACCTCAGCCCCAACCTAGTAAATTGCAACTTGTTAATAACAAACCTGGTTTTCATAAAAGTTGTAGATCTTTTGTTTTAACTAGATTTTCTGGAAGTGCATAACTTTCATTTTTAGGGAAACGGTATTTCCCTAAGTATCTTGTGATGTATTTTCAAACGATGCTTGCGACCGCGTCATCTCTGTTGACCGGTTATTCTTTTGATTGCGAGGACGCAATCCTCTTAAGGGGGGTAGATTGTAAACCCCCTGATTTTTTAAAATTTAAAAAAAAATGGATTTTTCACAATTTTCTGGAATTTTCTGGAATTTTTCTGTAATTTAAAAACAGGGTTTTAATTATTCAATGATTTTTAATTGATATTAAATAGTATTAAAATATTATGAAAATAATATTTTTGGATGTAAAATGAAAAACTGGACTTAGGGCAATTTTTCTGGAATTTATTGGACCTCAGACCTATTTTAAAAAGCCTAAAAACTATTTTCCTAATTAAATTAATTAATTAAATGTTTTATTTTTATTACTGTTTTTGTTTTATTTTATTTTTAGTCTGGGGCCCGGCCCGGCCCAGTGGGCCGAGCCCGTTAGCAGCCCAACCCAGGCCCTTGCTTTAACGGGTCGGGCGGGTCGGCCAGGCCCGGATCCACGCCCGACCCGACCCGGCGCCTCACCCCCAACCCCACGACCCCCACGACCCGATCCCTCCGCCGCCCGCCGCGATCACCGGCCGCCGCCTGGCCTCCCGTCGCCTCCCCAGCTCCTCCTCTCCCCGCAACCGACGTCTCCTCGCTTCGCCTCCCCCTCGCCGGTCGCCGTTCCCTCTCCCTAACTCCTCTCTATAAAACCCGTCGACCCCGCTGCCTCGTCGGCTGTCGACCTCCTCCAGCTCCGACCGCCACCCGCCGTGCTCCTGGCCTCGCCGTCCTCCATAGAACCCCGCACCAAGCCGCCTCCCTCCGGTCTTCCCTCTCCCTCAAGCCCCCACCTCTCCGACGAGTCAGCGCCTCCGCCTCCGCAGAGCTCGAGCGCCGGCCACGACCCAGCACCGCATCCCTCCTCCGCACGGCTCCGCCCCTCCCCGCCTCCGTCGACCGAGCTCGATGCCCTAGCAGCAGGCCGCAGCCCTCCAGTCCGCTGTCCAGCACGCCGCCGGCCGCCTGCGCTGCCCAGCCCGCCGCCTCCGGCCGTCCGAGAGCCGCCGCCTCACCGCCAGACTTTGCCGAGAGCCGCTCGCCTCCGCCGTGCTCAGCCAGCACCAGCCAGAGCCTAGAAACCCTAAACCTAATTTGGACTCGTGTCGGACACAGTGTCCAGGACACAGGACACGAAACGGATACGAAAACCCGGTTTCGCGGAGCACACTTCAGGTACTTGTATCTTCTTGCTCGTAGCTCGAATTTTGATTCCGTAAATTGCAATGCGTAGCCTGTATGACCCTCTCGGTGCCCGGACAAACCGCTCGGGACATCGCGTCCTGAGGTGATCGCGAACCGCGATCCAAAACAGGAAAAAAACCAACGCCTGTTTTACCCCGGAACCGAGTACGCCCCGCCAAACGGGATGACTTGGTCGCATGCGGTCTTCACCGATACGTGCGCGTCGTTGATACGGACGTGCGGAATTTCGCAGAAGCTAATTCGGATGTGCGTGCACACCGGAATCAGTGCGTATCCGCGGACACCGCCCCATATCCGTACTTTCTGGTTCTTGCTGTAACTTAGTGTACACACGTCGGATCGAGACGAAACTTGCGGCATCGGACTCGTAGCAATACGCTGGTCCTGTGGGTCAAGTTTGGTTCAATTCTGAGAACGTTGACAAAATTGCGTGTCGTGGGCCCCACCGGCTCCACTCAACGGGCGATTTTGAGATCGGCTCTTCGAAATCCAATTTTGGAAGTTCCGTTGGGTTCGTATCATCGTTCCTGACCTGTTGACACTAAGTTGGACTAATTTGGAGACCTTTGACCCTGACGCATTTTTCGGTGCAAGCGGGCCCACATGTGGACCCCGTTTTGACCCGAAACTGTCTTTTTGCCCTTGTCTCTAAATTGGACTCAAGGACAGGCGTTCCTAGCTGATTAATATTTTCTAGATCTAATGGTGATGTTTGTTTCAGCAGCCGGAGTACTGCCTGCAAATCCAGCTATTGCCAGAGCTACACTTGGAGCTGAAAACCCAGGCAAGTGTACCTTGCCATAAATGCAGTTTAATGATTCATTTTATCTTGCTTTATTTTCTGTGATTATTGTACATGCTTAAACCTAGGGCCGTGTGGCATACTTAGTGTCCGATTACAGTCGGGTGCCAACTCCGTACGCGGAGTTGTGTATGTCATTAGAGATGGACATTCGTGGCCCTTTATATTCTAGTACTTGCTGTATCAAGTACAATAACCCAGGACACTTGACAGATACATTGACAGAATCTTCCTGAGATATTCAAGATGATTCTGTGTAGGATACAGGATGGACATAGATTATATTCTTAGATTATGACTTGATGCATTAGCTATGATCCTGTATGGCATGGACATGAGACGTCGTGGACATGAGATGCATGATTACATTGGGTGGGAAGAGTCACACAAACTACAGGTTGATTATATATTATGCCGGCGTCTTAGTCTCACGAAGAGATAGACAACCACATGATATCACTGCTACCGGCTCCCCGACACAGAGCTTGTAGTAGTTTCAGCCTGAGTTCTAGTGCTACTCTTATCTTGCATATCACTTAGATGGTTATATAGTCTACCTTATTGTTTTATTTATTTCCTGCACTGCATTATATTTTGGCTTGTGTTTTCTGTACCTTGCTATGTCCCCTGAGGACCTGGAATGGATTATGTCCCCAGGATTAGCAGACGAGTTCGAGATATACAGGACAGGAGCATTAGCAGGAGCAGAAGCAGGAACAGGAGCAGGCACTGGAGCAGTACCCGATCCAGTAGACGAGTGATCTCTTGGGGTATTTTCTGAGTATTTACTGTCTTCATACTCAGTATTTTCTGTGGTTATCTTATTTCTTGTATCTGACAGTTGTATCAGACTTGTATCGGACTTGTTCCCCGAATTATTTACTTGAGACTTGATGTTGATGTTTATATTCCTTTTGTTGATATTGATATATTCTTCGGTGGATGAGATTAGCCAAACCCTGATTATTGTTGAAATACAGCTTAAGTATGCCCCGATGGATCCATTAAATTGGGTTTGTCCATCGGTGCGTGCTGCTGGCCATTATCACGCGTCCGGTCCCTCGGTATTTTGGGACTGGGGCGTGACAATTGAGGTGATAGTTCCTGGGTTTCCTATGCAGATGTGGGGGTTACAGATACACTCAGAGTTGATGGACAGGATCAAGGCAGCCCAGTATGGGGATGTATCTCTGAGAAGCATCAGAGCTCAGGTGAGAGCAAGATTGGAGGATGATTTTACCATTACTGAGGATGGTTCTTTGCGGCATGATATTAGATTATTTGTGCCTTGTAGGGAGCTGTATGAGGAGGTATTACAGGAAGTGCATTGCTTTCATTAATCCATACATCCAGGTGACAACAAGATGTTTTGGGATATACAAGAGAGTGTGTGGTGGTATAACATGAAGAGGGAAGTGGCACAGTTTGTATCCAGATGCTTAGTGTGCCAGCAGGTGAAAGCCGAGAGGCAGAGGCCAGGTAGTTTACTTCAGCCATTACCTATTCCAAAGTAGAAGTGGGATCACATTACTATAGATTTTGTGTTCGGACTTCCATGATCTCCAGGAGGAAAAGATGCGATTTGGGTCATCATTGACAAGTTGACCAAGTCGGCCCACTTTTTGCCTTTCAAGATGGGTTTGTCTACGGATAAGCTGGCAGAGATGTATGTGAGGCAGATTGTCACGATACATGGGGTTCCTGTCAGCATATTCTCATATCGAGATAGTCGTTTCACTTTTCATTTCTGGAGGAGTTTGTAGGCGAGTTTGGCACCCAGTTCAAGTTCAATACTGCATATCACCCCCAAATAGATGGACAGTCAGAGAGGACTATTCAGACTCTCGAGGATATATCACACACTTGTGTACTAGATTTTGGGGTACCTTGGGAGGACCATCTCTATTTGGTAGAGTTTGATTACAATAATAGCTACCAGGCTAGTATAGAGATGTCACCATTTGAGGCTCTGTACGGTCGGAGATGTCATACTCCCTTGTCATGGAACAATATTGGAGAAAGAGTTTTTCTAGGGCCTAAGATGGTTGTGGATGCAGCAGAGAATGTTAAGCTGATCAGAGATAGACTTCGAGTGGTACAGGACAAACAACGGCATTGGACCGATAGCCACCAGAGACCTTTGGAGTTTGAGGTATAGTTTTTGATTTTTTTTGTTTTTGCTTGTTATTAGTTGTTCATTATAGATTAAGTTCTTAAGGTTGTATTTTGTTCTAGGTTGGTAGTTTGGTGTTTCTGAGGATTTCTCCGATACGAGACACAATTTGCTTTGGTGGAGGCAGAAAGCTTAGTCCACGATTCATCGGACCTTTCACTATTCTCGAAAGGGTCGGTGCAGTTGTTTATAGACTAGACTTACCACCTTGATTGGAGGAAGTGCAAAACATATTTTATATGTCGCATATGAGATGGTACATGACAGATCCTAGTCACGTACTGGATCACTCAGAGATAGAGGTGGGCCCTACTCTTAGCTATCCAGAGCATCCAGTTGAGATTTTGGATCAGAGAGAGAAGGTGCTGAAGAACCAGACTATTCCCTTGGTACGCATCGCATGGAGGCATCACTCTCAGGGGGAGTCTACCTGGGAGAGAGAGGATAAAATACGAGAGCGTTATCTATATTTGTTTATACCTTGAGGTATGTTCTGTTCTGTTCTGTTCTATTCTATTCATTTCTGTTCTGTTCTTTTCTGTTCTGTTTTATTTTTTGAGGGGTAGTTTCGTCTTTGAGTTTCAAAAAAAAAACTATTTTAAGGGGGCTAGACTTATCACTACCACATTTTTTAGGAAAGGATATTTTGGTTATTTTATAATTAATTAAATATTTTGCATGTTGTATAATTATTTATTATGTTATTTAATTATTATTAGATGTTAGTTTATTATTTTGGACTTACGTTAGTGGATCTAACTAGTTTAGATTAGATCTATGGACCAACATTTATATTTGGTTAGAATTGAGCCAAATTATAAGCCCATTCATTATGAGGATGATTAATTAAATTAAACTCATTAGACTAGAATCTTCCCTCTTTAATTATTTCTTCATGAGAGGCCCCAAGGGGTATTTTAGACATTGTATAGTAGCTTGGGGAGAGGGATAGTGGCCGTCCATGATAAATAGGGGGGAGAGTTTCTCTCTCCTTATTTTCACTCCAATTCTAGATCTAAAATTTTCTCTTCCCAATTTCTTCATTCGTACACCAAATTTCTTCTCAATTCCTTTCCAAATCACCATTAGAGACTATTAAAATAAGGATCTACAAGGAGAAAGTAAGGATCTACAAGGAAGAGCAAGGATCTACAAGGAGGAGCAAGGATCTACAAGTTGAAGGCTTATTTCACCAATTTTGGAAGTTTCATTGAAAATCTATCTCCCAATAGGTATAATTTAATTTTTCCTCTTTGATTAGACTCTAAATATATATTTTGATCATTAGAAACCATCCCATATGATGAGGCTACCCATAGAAATTAGAATTAGGTTCATGAAGTTATGGTATATTTTGTGTCAATTTTAGGAAAATTCCGAGATTGACACATATTGTATTTGTCAATTGATCAATTAGACCAAATTGATATGTATTTGATTGCATATGGGTAGTGTCGTATCCATAATTAGATACGTGTAGGCCGTATTCCAATAATTTGGAGATACTGGTTGATTTAGAAGTTTTTTCTTCGACACAGGACTTTATGCATGTCATATTTTAACACGGACACGTAGATATGTATTTTACTCTTCGTATTGTTCATATATACTATTTTAGACTTGCTTGTGTCCTTTGGGGTACGTTTGGTTGTGTGGTGGACTTATATCGCAAGCGTATCATAGATCTAGTATGATACGGGTGTGATGCATTCCACGTGTTTGTTCCATTTTATTTCTAGATTCAATTTGCAATATTTATGCTTATTAGTGTGTGTGTGTGTGTGTGTGTGTGTGTGTTGGTCTTTATGTATATATATATATATATATATATATATATATATATATATATATAAGTGTTATGTTTATATATATGTATATATCTAATGATATGTATGTATATTATATATATATATATATATAATAGTATTTGTGCATATAGATAGTTATGTGTGTGTTGGAGAGGGCTTTATATATGTATATATATAAGCATGTGTATATATATAGATATAAATATGTATAGATGTATGTTGATATGTGTATGTGTATGTGTATGTGTATGTGTATGTGTATATATATATATATATATATATATATATATATATATATATATATATATATATATATATATATATTATACATACATACATATTATATGTATGTATATATCTAATGATATGTATGTATGTATATATATATATATATATATATATATATATATATATATATATATATATATATATATATATATATATATATATATATTATACATACATACATATCATTAGATATATACATACATATAAACATAACACTTATATATATATATATATATATATATATATATATATATATATATATATATATATATATATAATCATATTTGTGCATATAGATAGTTGTGTGTGTGTTGGAGAGGGCTCGGGCAGTGACTGAAAATGCTCATCGGACACGAGCAGTTGCAGCAACATCACCACCAGCAGAGACAACAGGTAGCAGCAATGTCGGGGAGCTGCTCAGTATCAACACAGTGCAGTAGGTATCAGAGGTAGTAGCTTACGCAGCTAAATGCATCAGTAGCAGTAGCTCAGGCATGTGCAGTGGCAGCGTGCTGCAGCAGCACAAAGCAACAACGAGCAATGCAGCACAGTAGCAATAGCCTACAGTAGTTCACCATCAGAAGGGACACGACCAGCTGCAGTAGTTCACCATCAGCAAACAGCATGTGCAGTCCAGCAGCAGCTTGGAGAGCTCCAGCAATAGGGTATCAACATGTATCAGTAGGTAAATTCCTAGCTAATTAGTTATTGTTATTAGTTATTAGTTTAGTTAGTTAACTAGTAGTTTAGTTAGTTTGATAGTTATCTAGTTAAGTTACTAGTTAGCTTATGGGTTAGCTAGTTTAATTGGTTGTTAGTTTCATTAGTTAATTTAGTAAATAGTTAGTAGTTATCTTGTTATTAGTAGTAGTTAAGTAGTTGGTAGTTAGTGTAGCTAGTAGTATGTAATATTGTATTAGTTAATACATTAGTATATAGTTAGGAGTTGGGTAGTTAATTATATACTAGAGTTGACATTACCTTGAGATCCCAAGGTAAATGTCAAGGTATTGGGTCAATACTCAAGGTACTGGATTCGAGTATCAAGAAGGGTGTGTAGTGGTGCGATGCCGCATTGGTTCAAACCCAAGTATCCACTTAGCATTAGTTTGTTTGAGTAAACAAAATGAAGAGAGGTTTATACGAAACCTATTTGCTTGCAAACAAGAAAAAGAGTATATTAGACCACACATCTTGCTAGCTGTATTTTTCCCTATTATGAAGCTGGACCCTGGGGTGCTGCTTGGCCGTATCTTCCAGTATTGTGTTGGGTCTGAATCCTAAACACAATTCTAAGAATGGCCGCCGATGACGTATGGGGGGTGGGCTTGAATAATTTAAATAGGCCCATTTTTGTATCCTTCCTCCATTCACCATTTTCTTGGCCCCCCGGCCGAAAAAATGTTGTAGAAGAAAAAATAAAGATCTCCATCAGATGAGAACCTAGCGTAATAGATTTTCGTCATATGTAATCGTGATCTTGAATATTAATGAAAAATCCTTTGTAAAAAAATGGCTTTCCATCATATGTAATCATGATTAATAAACTTGTCTTCTTTTACGCACTATTTATTTGCCATATTACTGTGAGGAAGTCTGATAATACACAGCTTCAACATGCTTGAGTAATTTTTATACAGACTCTGATAAATATACATCCAGTCACGTTCTAACTTTTATGCATAAAGGAAGATGTGTAAAAACTCTTTAGTATTAAATTGTCTTGAAAATCCAATTGTCATGCTGTTTTTGACGATGAGTCATATAGAATTTTGAACTATCATTTCTTCTCCATAAATACGAAGAACACCTATTCAGAACATCATCTTCAAAAATGGCTTCTCGAAAGATTTTCGAGACAGGGCAAGAAATGTTCGTCGAACAGGCCATCCCTGAACTATATTCTGGCTAAACTTTGAATGAACTATCAATGGCCAAGAAAGAAAAGTCATCTTCCAGTAAAGACAGTCACTTTTAGGGAACTCCTTGGACCTTCGTCTGATGAAGTCCTTTCGACTGAGGAAGAAGAGCATTTTCTGCGTAAACTCTTGTAACTGACTTTTTCGAGCATAAAACTCAAATTATCAAGATATACGCGTATTCTGCTAACTGACCTTTTTCGTATAATTTAGGATACGCGTAAAATCATAGATCTGTAGCATCTGAGCGTAAAATCATAGATCCGTAGCTTCTGAGCATAAAATCATAGATCTATAGCTTCTGAGCATAAAATCGTAGATTCGTAGCTTTTGAGAGTAAAATTATAGATCCGTAGCTTCTGAGCATAAAATCGTAGATCCGTAGCTTCTGAGCGTAAAATCGTAGATCTGTAGCTTCTGAGCGTAAAATTATAGATCCGTAGCTTCTGAGCGTAAAATCATAGATCCGTAGCTTCTGAGCGTAAAATCATAGATCCATAGCTTCTGAGCGTAAAATCGTAGATCTGTAGCTTCTGAGCGTAAAATCGTATATCCGTAGCTTCTGAACGTAACATCGTAGATCAGTAGCTTCTGAATGTAACATCGTAGATCCGTAGCTTCTAAGCTTAAAATCATAGATCCGTAGCTTCTGAGCGTAAAATTATAGATCCGTACCTTCTGAGCGTAAAATTATAGATTCGTAGTTTCTGAGCGTAAAATCATAAATCTGTAGCTTCTGAAAGTAAAATCGTAGATCCGTAGCTTCTGAGCATAACACCATAGATCTTTGCTCTGCGCGTAAAATCTGAGTGTAAAATCAGGGATCCATTATGCAGCATGACTATTTGTCTTTCTTTTCAAATGATCGGCTGACGTGGTCCCAAATTATAACCAACTATGATAATAATCGAATTTGGCTAAGGATTCGGAGCGTCACTTGAACTCTATAAATAGGCCTAGGTCATGAGAGAGAAAAATCCTTCATCTCTTTCTGAAAAGAAAAAACAAACTCTTCATCTCTTTCTGAAAAACCTCAGATTCGCCATGGCACCAAATTAGGCCTCCGCTGCTAAAGGAAAGAAAGCCGCTTCATCATCTCACTCCTCTGCTCAAGCACGAGCGACTCCTACTAGGCCAAGCGAGCCTCATTCTAAACAAAGTGCTCTGCCGTCTAGCTGTGCACCGGACATCACAGGTAAAACTTTGAGAGAAATAAAATCCCTTCGCACACGTTATACGTGTATGTGCAAATACGCCCATATTTTAATGTATCAGCATAAAACTCCAAATTTTGCAATCTGGCATAAAAACTCAGACTACTAAAATCTTGGCGTATACTGCAAATCTTTCGTTTTACGCACTGGAAGTAAATTCTAGCATAAATCTCCATATTTTGCAATATGGCGTAAAACTCAGACTGTTAGATTTTGGTGTATACTGTAAACTTTATGTTTTACGCACTGGAAGTAAATTCTAGCAAAAAACTCTATATTTTATAATCTGGCATAAAACTCAGACTGTTAGGTTTTGGCGTATACTGCAAACCTTGTATTTTACGCACTGAAAGTAAATTCCAGCGTAAAAACTGACTTATTCTCTTATTTTTTCGTAATGGACCTACAGATCCTTCCTCTGGCTGAAGTAATGGGCTCTGCTGCTGGAATATTGAATTTTAACTACTTTGAGGACTTGTCCTATGTGACTTTCCCTATCTCTGAAAACGAGTATCCTCAAGCAAGGGAAACTCTGATCTCGGCCCAAGGAAAAAGAATGTTGCTGAGTATGATCAGTGGGAAACCCTTGACATACATAGATGGAACCGAGTATAAGAAACCAGCTTTCTTATTTGGGGATGTTATTGATAAACAATCCCAGACAAAGTCCAAGAAGAAAGATTTGGTATTTTCTGCTGAGAGCACGGTTATGTACCTGCCAAAGATGTCCAGAGATTACCCTATTTCTGCATTCTTCCATGCCACACATCCCAGAAGGATGGCATGGACTTTAACTTCTGATCTTCATGGCCAGCCAGGGAAGATCTTTTATAAGAAAGTATTAAACTAAGGATCCTTTATAAGTAGTCCCTCAGGCCCTATTATGCCCTTCAAAGGATTACTACCAGCCAGCTTCCCTAGTGAAGACTCTTCTTTGATCCAGCCATTTCAAATGGCAACTTTCTGCAATAAATTCATGGTGCAGGAAGGAGTATATCCCAGGATTAACCCTCGCACCAGTGGATGGCTTAACCCCCATAATCTTCGATGGGCCAGTTTAACTGCATGGGCCCTGAAGCACTTTCAAGTGGAGCTAGAAAGTATTAACTTATTTGAGGCTGTGAGTGCTACTAGTGTTGGGCTGCCTATCAACACCAATTTATGGAGCGATATAACTCGCTAACTGGGACTTTCTCTACTCTAATAGGTGAGTTGGGCCTAGCACTTCATGAGATGGCAGATATCTCAAAGCTACCCATGAGAGACATTCCCTATGAAGAATATGTCCCCACCAACAGAGAGTTGAAGGATACCAACCCTCGGGTAGTGGCTGTATACTAAGAACCGATGAGCCACTATCTTGCATACACCACCTTCTATAGAGAGCCTTCTGATTTATCCCATATTAACAAATGGGTATCCTACCTCTTCTTTCATTAGGCTAGAAATGCCAAGCAGGACAAGGTTGTGGATAACAAAGACAAACCTTTGAACCCTCTGAGCATTCTTAATGCCAACACAATCGATGATCTTATTGAAGATGCAGAGGCTCCAGATTGTGTTCTCAATGAAGAGATAGGGGGTTATCCTGCAGGAGCCAAAGCCTACAGTTACATGAGGCATTACCGAAAGCCTCTGTCAAAAGAAGCTCAACTGGCTGGCTTCCTTTCTATTTGGCTATGCCGATGGGTAGTGCCTGGCACTGCGTCTGCAGATCATATTCATCGAAATACCCTATGGCCCGTAGTACGTTTGGTATTTGGGGTAAGATTGGGCCTACTCCCTACCATGGTATGCAGGATATAAGCTGGCCTGAGGGCTATTACTGATGGGCTGCTGGTCGATACTACACAGCGCGAAAGATATCCCAGAGTGAAATTACAATTCTTATATCTGATGGGATGGTTAATCCTTTACAACACCAGAGTGATGTCTCCTGGATCTGCCAGTGGTTTGGGCAATAACTTCTTGTTGAATTACAAGAATTCTTTTTGGAATGTGACTAGCGTCATAGATTGTCGACTAGTACTAAATTTTGCCCATAGTTGGAAGTTCTTCTGCACCATTTCCCCCGTACATATTAATCAGCAAGGGGCTAAACTCTATGATATAGGTCAGGAAAAGTCTATTCTTTCTCCTGAAGCCTTTTACTAGTTGGTCTGTATTAGACCTTCACACCTGCTGTATAGAAGTGAGGACCACCACTACCTGGAACCATATCTGCCTAGCCATTTTGGCAGGCAATTTGGATATAATCAGTTGCACATAGGAAATCCTATCACCAGCTTTAAATTCAAAGGTGGACTTATTGATGGAGCTAGAGGATGGCATTATTTTATCATGGGTTATACTGGAGCAACCTTTGCTGTGCTCGCGACTTCTCTCTCTATGGAATTGCACATTCTTCATTCATATGCACAGTTTTATGTATCCATCAATACCTTCCATTATGATTTTGATGTATATGGAAGTTTTAGAATACCCTCCCATAAGTCCACTGGAAGAGAGGAGATACCATCTGTCTCCTCTGATGAAGGTGATAAAACTACCAGTGTAGATGATTATTTATTGATATTACCGAGAGGCGTAATAGCTCCCCCGGCAGAGCCTCTCATAAGTTCCAATAAACGAAAGACTTCTACTCTGAAAGAGCCTTCCTTCCGTAAGAAGAAGCAGACTACCAGAGGTCCTAAAAAGACTTCCACTAAGGGGGCCTCTTCTAGGAGTGAACATATTGTTTCCCCTGTTAGGGATGATTCTTTGATTAGGGTCCTTCGCCTTTTAAAGAAGGAGCCTCCACAGTGCCAGCTGAAAGTGCTGGAGATTCTCTGCCCGCGACTGCTGTCGCTACCACCGTTACTGGTGATGCTTCAATATCGCCTTCGAGGCCGAGCTCGCCAATAATCAATATACCTTTTATAAGATAAATAATGGGACTAGCCCCTCCTTCATCTGTAAGTATTTCAAGCGAGATTCCATTCGATGAACCTCGAGTAGATCTGGGTGATGACTGGGATGACGAACCTCAAGTGTCAGTTGGTGTACCCTCTTCTCCAGGTATAACAGCTTGTTTAGCATCATTAAGAAATAATTTAGCTATACAGGCTGCAAACGCAATATACATACCATCGGCCATGGGTAAATATTATCTTTACACTTTTTCCAAGAAAAATTAACATCAAATTGATATTAACTTTCCCTTATCTTATTTTCAGACGAAGATATTTCTGGGGAGGTCGAAGATGAAATAACCTCTAATTTTGTTGTGGATCCAGCTAATGAAACGGCGGTGACCACCGTCGAAGAAGCATACCTTGAAGCCGTTGATCTTTCATCCGTAATATTCTCAGATATAATCCCGCCAGCAGCAGTTCAGATAATATCAGAGGTGGATGAACCCACCACCTCGACTGTGCCTCCTTCGTCGAGCATGCCAGCAACTTTAACTGTTGTTGGTGTCTCTTCTTTTGTCGTGCCATCTGTTGAAGCAATGACTATGGCAACATTCTCTGCAGTCATTCCAGAAAGGAGATTTACCGATATTGCGGCCACTCCCAGCATCCATTCGAGCTTTGCTATGCTAGTTGAATAATATACTAGCATATTCTACCTCACTTTGAAAGAATTGATATCCATAGTGCTGGAGAAGAATCTAGGCTTTGATGCTCTGAAGACGTCCTCTAAGCTCACTATAGCGCAGATTAAAAATTTTAATGACGCTGAAAGAGCTAATATGCTAGAGCAAATGGTTAATGGTTTAGAACAACCCATTAACAAATATTTGCAACTATCCCAAAGCAGCATCAATGACTTGGTTAAGGCTGAGTATGACTCCCTAACTGCAGAATTTACTCAGAAGACAGAAACTTTAAACAAATTCATCCAGGAACATCAACAAGAGATGTAGAAAGAGCAAGCAATATTGGTGGAGAGTATTCCTTAGCTAGCTCAGTATCGTACAGAATATAAGGGATATGAAGTGAGGGTTCAAGAATTGGAAGCTGAACTTGCTCAAACAAGGGAGAGGCTTCTCAAAGCATTGCTAGTACGTGATGTATTGGAGGGCCAAGTGAATACAAATTAATAGAACTTGAAACATGTGTGTGTCATCCACGCAAGTTTTATTGATTCTCTATCCGAACTATCTCTCTTGAGCAATGATGAAGCAAGGCTGAAACTGGCTTGCACCAATATTTTAAGCTCCAGGAATGAGAGGATGGCTGCTTTGGCACAACAGATCCGCAATTTAACTGTTCCTCCCCAATGATGTACTTTTTTTTTGCTCCTTTTATAATTTATTATTCCCAGAGATAATAAAGATACATTTTTTGACTTTGTGGACCCATAACTTTAGAATATAAATGATAGGCTAAGATAAAAGTAATATCAGAGGTAATATGGATATAATATACTTTTGGTAAGGTTTAGCTGAATATATCTATTCAGAGGTAATATGAACATGATAGAATATAATCCAACTAAATTTGTATACAAAACACTATCAGAGGTAATATGAACATGATAGATTTTGAAGTTTTAAATTAGTTAAACATATCTATTTAGAGGTTATATGAATCTGATAGAATATGATTCAGCTAACCTTTGTATGTAGTATCATCAGAATGAAATCTTCATCATACTCTGTTAAGCAAATAAGATCAAGCATAATACTTCTTTAGAAATTTGTCGTTGATAGGAGCCATTATCAAATCTTCATTAGGCTTGGCTAATCTGTAAGCGCCATTTGAGAATATTGTTTCAATCACATAAGGGCCCTCTATTTCTTTATGATTGTTTGTGTGAACTTCGAATATCGTACCGGAGGTAATATGGATGTAGTACAATACCGTATTTGTTGAGGACATCCTACTGGGGGATCTTTGGTCTATCTATTATTTGTTGTGCATGTCGAGTGCAAATAATAAGTTCAAAACAAGTCCTGACAGAGATAATATAGACATGACAGTTTTTGTAGACCCACTACGTTTTGCGCACGTTACTGCAAGTAATAGGTTTGAGAAAAGTCCTGCCAGAGGTAATGTAGACGTGACAGTTTTTGTGGATCAACTACTTTTTGCGCACGTTAGTGCAAGCAATAGGTTTGAGACAAGTCCTGCCAGAGGTAATATGGATGCTGTAAAATATGACTATGTGGGGATAGTGGAGAGACATATTTGAATTATTCGTTTTCATTACGGGCATCGCCCTAGGTTTTTTTTTTGGACCTATTACTTCTTGTGCACGAGAGTGCAAGTAATAGGTTTAAGACAAACCCTGCCAGAGGTAATATAGACGTGGCAGTTTTTGTGGAACTAACACCACTGGCGTACTTAGAGTTAAGTACGGGTGCTAAGTTGAGATGAAAACCGATATTAGAGGTAATATAGACATGATAATAGATAGCTAAAACTCGGAAGGTTTACTCAGAGGTAATATGGATATGATAAACTCAGCTTGAGAGAAATATTATGACAGCATTTCAGAGGTAATATGGACGTAAACTAATATCCAAAAAATTTATTAAGAGTGATTTTTTGAGTGTGGTCTATCCGAACATGAAGATAGACCAATGGATCGCTCTGCTGGAGAGATTGATGGGACGATAGAGGCAATATGAACATAACTAGCGTCTAACGAGATTTGTTTGAATAGTCACTGCGGGAGTGTGCGAGTAGACCTAAGGATTGCTCCGCTGGGATATTTTGAGGATCTATCATCCATTGCGTATTTGGGAATCTTGGATACGGATGATGGTTTCTTTTTTACAAGAATTTGTAACGAAGAAGAAAATATTGCACATAGGCACTTGCTGGGGATAAAGAACCAAAAGTTGATTTGTACATCTGGGTTGTGCCATGGCGTACCTTAAGTACAGATAATAAGCTGAAACGACTAGCACTACCAGGGGTTATACGAACGTGATAGTAGAAAGTCGAAGAGAAGAACTTTACTCATAGATGATATGGATATAAAAAAGTTCTGAAAATATCTTACTCAGAGGTAATATGGACGTGGTAAGACATGATTATGTGGGGATAAAGAAAAATGGGACATAGGTAATATGGAAGTGACCATTTTTATGGTGATAGATTTACTCTGCTGGAGAAAGTGGAGAGACATAGTTTAAAGGTAATATGTACATGAACTGATCAATAGTAACAATCTAGGAGGTTTGCTCAGAGGTCACTTGGACATGGCAAATTCAGCTGGAGAAAAAAATTTGGACAACAGTTCAGAGGTAATATGGACGTGAACCAATATCCAAAAAATTCACTGGGGAGTGATTTGCTGAGTGGGGATAGACCTGAAGGTTGCTCTGTTGGGGAGATTTTAGGGACTCATCATCTGGTACTTCTTGAGGGGGCAAATTGTCACGTTGGAGTGAGATCAATTTGCAGTGACCGTCTTCTCGTTTATAAATACAAAATAATGACTTTGACATCAATTAACTCCTGAATTTTCCTTTTTAGTACATAGTATGCCTTTGTGGGGTGATGAAAGTACCAATAAAAGAGACAATAGTTTGGGTCATCGACCTTGCCAGCCTTTTCAGGGTATCTGTTGTTGGGTAGCCGAAGTTTGTTTTCCTTCATCAATATATTGAAGATTTTAATGATGCCATCCTCATTGAAGGAGAAAGTCCTCTTTGGCTTTCGGGCTTCCAATACCTGAGTCGTACGGTCCTCAGGAAAGATGGTCATAGTTGCATCATCTTCGGACTCAAGAGGAAATTCTACCCCCAGCTTTGGATGCTGCTCTGTTTTATCGAGGAAGACTACCCCCAGACTTGTCGTTGTCTGGTTCTTCTTCATCTAATAACAAAGTATAGTTCAATCGGTCAAAATTTGACCGTTTTGCTTTAGAAGAGCAACGGTTAATTACAACCTTATGACTATTACAACAATATTCTCTAGGAGGTGTAATAGACGTATTAGGAGATCCCCTGTCTTTGCATTTCTGGATCAAGAAATCACGCAAATCAGGAAGATTACAAGAAGAAGAAGGCTTATTCTACCTTTTTATAATAGTAGGAATGTATAGATTAGGAACCATAACCATTTCTCTGTCATAGGAATACATCAGTTCATCCATATGAGTAGCATATGATCAATCATCTGTCTGAGGAGCGTATCTTCCCGTGAAGCGAATCTTCTTTACGCGGACAGACCTATCCTGGCATAATTTGGATATTTGCATAGGTTCACGTAAAACAGAAAAAGTCCGCATAATCTGTAAAGTGGGAACTTTCTTCTCTTGTGGGCGTAAAAGCTTAGAGGTTGAGAGATTCGCCACTTGTTTTCCCTTGATGTGATCAAATGGTACATCTACCTCATCATAGACGGGAGATATATTTTTACGCGCAGGGCGCGTTTGAAATTTCTGAATTGGCACTAAGGCCTTGCTAAAAATTTTGTCTGCCACGTCACAGACGAGAGACGAAAGTTTACGCACAGGACGCGTCTGAGACTTCTGGATTGGCACTGAGACATTGCCAGAAGTCTTGTCTACCACGTTACAAACGGGAGACAAAGTTTTACGCACAGGGCATATTTGGGACTTCTGGATTGGCATTGAGGCATTGCCAGAAGTCTTGTCTACCATATTACAAACGGAAGACAAAGTTTTACACACAGGGTGTGTCTGGGACTTCTGGATTGGCACTGAGGCATTGTCAGAAGTCTTATCTACCATGTCACAGACGGGAGACAAATCTTTACTCATAGGGCGTGTTGGTTGTGTTGTCACAGCTTTGTTGATCAGAGAGTGAGAGCTTACAAGAAGGGTAGAGGACGTCCTAGGCATCCACACTTTACGCAACTTCCTGTTGTTCTGGACAGAGGAGGAATGAGAGCTACCCCCTGCATGAAGCATATTTTTATAAGCAGATTGGTCGAACTGGATGACCAAAGTCTTCTTCGTTGATCCGATGGACACAATATCGTGTTGAGCAATTGCTTTCTCGTCAGAGGAGAAAGTCGTCCCCAGCAGAGTCACCATCTTTGTTTGAGTAAACAAAATGAGGAAGAGGTTTATACGAAATCTTTTTGCTTACAAACAAGAAAAAGAGTACAATTAATCCTATACGAGGATGTTAAGTACAATAAAATGATTCTGGGAAAGTATTGCTATAGAAGTCTGATCTGCGGTCGATCACTTTGTTCCTTGGACCACACGATGATGAAGAAGTGCTGTAGAAGAAGCTTCAATAGTTGCAAGTAGGATCGGATTCCTGTTGCCGAAGTTGTCAGCCAAAACTCTCTATCTGTGCTTTCTTTTCTCTCTGATCTCTCCTTGTGCTTGTCGTGCCTGTCCGGTTGTTTGATCATCCCTCTACCCTGTGACCAGGGGTCTCTATTTATAGAGATCAATCAAATAACTACCAGGTTGGCATAAAAATCCAAGCAACTGTCTTATTGGTGTAAAATGCCAAGCTATCAAGAAGATTACATCTTTTACGCTGCGGTTATGGTAACTGCTATCCATGTTCCCATAGTCTTCTGAATATGTGTATAACACGTATTCCTTTATGAGGTAACACGTATAACTGCTTCTCAAAGATCATGGCATGTAAGCCACGTAGGTAACTGCCCCTGCGTAAAGATGGTTGGCGTAAAAGCCAAATAACTGTCTTGTTGGCGTAAAAGACCAAACTGTGAAGAAGAAGAAGAAGACTTCTTTTATGCTGCAGTTATTATAACTGCTACCTACGTTCCCATAGTCTTCTGAATCTGCATATGACACGTATCCCTTTATGAGGTAACGCGTATAAATGCTTCTCGAAGATCATGGCATACGAGCCACGTAGGTAACTGCACCTTGCGTAAAGATGGTTGGCATAAAAGCCAAATAGTTGTCTTGTTGGCGTAAAAGGCCAAATTTTGCGTAAATTTGATGATTCATGAATAAAAGATAACCAGCGTAAAATAGCCAATTATCCGTCACGACTGAGGTCTTGAGCGTATTTTAGGCTAAATAGCCTTATCATGTACCTTTGCAAATATAACCGAGTTAGTATATTTCGAGGAGATAGCATACGACGTACTCCTATAGTTAAAAATAGCCTGGTTGGCGTAAAATGCAAGGATGATGATGTGAGCGTATTAGCCACAGTTTTAGCTTTCCCAGTCATGACAAAATTTAAAAATAGAACAAAATCTCGCGCATTAAATGCAGAGATCTGCCTCCATCTCGTGCATTAAATACAGAGATATGCCTCGAGCTCTGTACGAGAAACAGCTTTTGACGCGACGTCTGATTTCGTCTCATCTTGAGCGTAAAAACTCATTTCTGCCCATGTAGAATAGGCAGCGTATTCTTTGAATGCGTAAAAATGACTTGTATCAAGAATATGTCACTAAACGACAACATGGATTTCTGTACAAAAATTATTATTACAACCGTCCTCTCGATCGTATAGTACTTTTGTCAGAAGTCAGGTTCACTTATTTGTCTAACAAATTTATCCGAGGAATACGAAGAGTTCCTCGTACAACTTTACGCTGCATTAAAAATAAACGTATTTTAAACTTTACGCAGGAGGGTAAAGCAACCTTTTACGCAGAACAGCCTTGAAGCACTGCTTTGCACGGACAGCTCTGAAGCTCTACTTTACGCCAAACAGCTCTGAAGCCCTATTTTACGCGGATAGTTCTGAAGTTCTATTTATGCCAAACAGCTCTGAAGCCTTATTTTATGCAGACAGTTTTGAAGCCATATTTTATGCCATACAGCCTTGAAGCTTTGTTTTACGCAAACTTCATGTATGTTGGGGATTTTGACTGTATAATACGCGTACGATTCCCCAGCATATTTTATGCTTCTACATAGTCTAATTAGGAATATTAGATATTATTGATTGTATATATATATTGTGATATTTTATATCTAATTAAGTTGCGTATCTTGTGATACGGTATCCTATTAGTTTTCTAGTATCCTAGTTTAGCTAGTGTGGCTTAGTTGCATAGTGTATGGACCCAATATCCTAGAGATAGAATCATGCAACCTAGAAATAGATAGTTTGACCAAGTTTGACCAGTTTGATTTAGAGTTGACCTAGTTTGACTATTTTGACTTAGAAATGACTTTTTAACCTAGATGTTGACCAGTTTAACTTATTTTTTATTCCAAAATCTTGTATTGATATAATATTCTCTATTTAGGTCTTCGAGGTACCGTACCAGATATCTGTGATACTGTTCACCGAATTTCAGGCGAGTAAATTCTCTGATAGTTTTTTATTTATGATATCCTCTATGTCTCTTATATCTAGTGTAGATATCCTTGATTCTTGACACGATGGTTACACAGATTATTATATTTAAATCTCGTCATGAGATGTTATTCTTTAGTATGTATAGTGTATCTTATGCAAGCCTTGTTTCCTTGTTCTTTTTGTACAAATACAGATATTGGTTCATGAGAAGAGTAGTGCCCTTCTTGTGGAAAGTCGTATCATAACTTACCATGGTTGGATCTATTCTACCAGTTGGGGGAGGAGAGTATTTAGTGTAGATATGTGATCATACCCTCGTGCATGTCTTGTTTCTTATGAGTGTTGGTCATACACTGCACGTATGATTAACCAGGCCATTTATCCTTGTACAAGTTCCCAAGTCGATCATATGTTAAAATTGGTACTCACTCACTTAGTTATTAGTATTCTTGTTCATTGTCATATTGTCCATTCTTGTATTTATTTTAGTATTTCCTTTATTGTATATCTCTTGTATCTATATGTTACATCTTATATATTCACATCTATTTACTGTTACATAGTTTATATTATTTATTAGAACTGCTGTTAGAGATGTACTCTGCTCCTTTCCTGAATGGATATATTTTTCCTAGATGACACTGAGGAGTGGTATCCCACTCACTATGGACCTCAGGATATTATGGGATTAGAGTCAGAGAACTTGGCTCAGGAGGGTCTCATCCCGACTGAGACAGACGATCCAGGACTCATAGCTTAGATGATTAGTTTCTTTTGTACTGGATTTGTCTCCAGTATTATTATTAGTTTTCTCTGACTCATTTGATATTGTTATTGTCTCATGAGTTGTATTCTTGAATCTTCTATTCTTTTATCATATTCGTGCTATTTTCTATCTTAGATCTGTGATTGAGTATATTCCTATTATTGGTGGCATATTTATATTGATAGATAGTTTACCCAAACATCGTTCTACCGTCGATATTGTGGTGTAGGCTGGGCGTTGTTTACGACTCGCATCCCTACACTGGGTGTAGGTTATGACATAATGGGACACTTGTCCCACAGTGACGCTATCGTTACCAGGCTTTTTGTCGGGTCATTGGCGGGGGTAGCTTTCAATTGGTTTTGTAGTCTCGAAGATAACTGTATCTCATTATTCGATGACCTCAAGCGTCTATTCCTTAATAGATTCTATGAGACAGAAAATAATATGACAATGTCTTCTCTGATTGACGTCACCCAGGGTGAGAAAGAACTAACACAAAATTATATCGAGTGGCTTCGACAGGCCGCGCTAAGGTTGCCTCCTGATAATCCCGAGGCCACACTAATGGAGATGTGCCAAAAAAATATGCTTCCGGCAGTCAGCCTTTGGATGGACGAGAGCTAGTTCAAAGATTGGACAATATTCATTGTAAGTGCTGTCAACGCTGATAAGAAGCTCAAGGACGCTCGATACTTGGGGATCCATATCCCTACTACTGAAGAAGAGGGCAAGCGTTCCAGCAACAATATCAAAATTAGCAGGAACAACAACGATGGTTTCGGCCAGACGTGATGGATTCCATCGAAGCTGAAGTCAACAAGATGATAGCTAGTGGCTTCATCCACGAGGAATAATACCCCGACTAGGTGGCCAACGTCGTGCATGTCTTTAAGAAGAATAGGAAGATCCGAATCTGCATTGGCTTCCGTGATCTAAATGGGGCATGTCCCAAAGATGAATTCCTTCTTCCAATTATCGATGTAATGATCGACAATACTTGTGGCTTTGAGCACATGTCCTTCTTGGATGGCTTCTCAGGCTACAACCAAATCAAGATATTTCCCGATGATGAGAAATATATATTATTTCGGACCCCGATAAGCGTATACTGCTATACGGTCATGCCTTTCGGCATGAAGAATGCAGGTGCTACATATCTGCGAGCTATGAGCACCATTTTCTGTGAACATCTGTACAAGACGGTAGAATGCTATGTCAATGACATCGCCATCAAGAATTGCTCTAAAGATGATCACCTCTATGACCTCAGGACTGTGTTCGACTTAATGCGCTCACACCGCCTCAAGATGAACCCTACCAAGTCCTTAATGGGAGTCTCCAGCGGCAAATTCCTGGGTTTCGTCATCACTTTCTGAGGTATTCACATAGACCCCGACAAGACAAAGGCCATCTTGGATATGAATCCGACAAGGAACCTCTAGGAACTCCATGGCCTCCAAGGGAGGTTGGCATACATCAAGAGGTTCATATCAAATCTCTTTGGATATTGTCGGTCGTTCACACAGCTCATGAAGAAAGGTGTCTCCATAGTTTGGAATAAAGAGTGCCAAAGATTATTCGACAACCTCAAAGAATACTTATCAAACCCTCATGTACTAGTGGCCTCGGTCATGGAAAAGTTATTCATGCTCTATGTACGTACAATGGATCATTCTTTCGGGGCCCTGTTAGTCCAGAATAGTAATTTAGGCCCCGAGCAGGCCATATACTACCTCAGTTGGATGATGGTCGGCCCAGAGCATAGGTATACCGTCGTCGAGAAGGAGTGCCTTGTGCTGCTATTCGCCATCCAAAAAACTTGATACTATGTGACTGGATAAACCATTCATGTAATCTTGCGAGTCAACCCCCTCAGGGTCCTCATGACCAAACCTGGGGCACTCAGTTCCCGCTTGGCTACCTGGGAAATACTATTATATCTATATTATATGGTATTTATCCCACAAAAGGGCGTCAAGGGTCAAGCATTGGCCAACTTTTTGGCAGCCCACCCGGGGTCAAAAATTATAAAACTCTATGAAGAGATTCCAAAAAAAGTAGTAGACGCCATCATCACTTTATACTAAGTTGTTTGGGAAATATTCTTTGATGGTACTTCAAGAGTGTGGCCCAAAGGTAACATCATCGTGAGTCAACCCCCATCAGCGGTAAATTCCTGGGTTTCGTCATCACTTTCCGAGGTATTCATATAGACCCCGACAAGACAAAGGCCATATTGGATATGAATCCGGCAAGGAACCTCTAGGAACTCTATGGCCTCCAAGGAAGGTTGGCATACATCAAGAGGTTTATATCAAATCTCTTTGGATATTGTCGGTCATTCACACAGCTCATGAAGAAAGGTGTCTCCTTAGTTTGGAATAAAGAGTGCCAAAGATCATTTGACAACCTCAAAGAATACTTATCAAACCCTCCTGTACTAGTGGCCTCGGTCATGGAAAAGTTATTCATGCTCTATGTATGTGCAATAGATCATTCTTTCGGGGCCCTGTTAGTCCAGAATAGTAATTCAGGCCCCGAGCAGGCCATATACTACCTCAACCGGATGATGGTCGGCCCAGAGCATAGGTATACCGTCATCGAGAAGGAGTGCCTTGTGCTGCTATTCGCCATCCAAAAAACTTGACACTATGTGACTGGATAAACCATTCATGTAATCTCGTGAGTCAACCCCCTCAGGGTCCTCATGACCAAACCTGGGGCACTCAGTTCCCGCTTGGCTACCTGGGCAATACTATTATCTCTATATTATATGGTATTTATCCCACAAAAGGGCGTCAAGGGTCAAGCATTGGCCAACTTTCTGGCAGCCCACCCGGGGTCAAAAATTATAAAACTCTATGAAGAGATTCTAAAAAAAGTAGTAGTCGCCATCATCACTTTATAATAAGGTGTTTGGGAAATATTCTTTGATGGTAATTCAAGAGTGTGGCCCAAAGGTAACATCATCGCTAGGGTCGGGATAGTGTTGATCTCCCTATATGACCTCATCATCAATCGCATATACTCTCTCACGTAGCCATGCTCCAATAATGTGACAGAGTACAATGTCGTAATCATCGGACTCCAGCTCGCCAAGCAAGTTAGAGTAGAATACTTGGAGGCCTACGACGATTCTCAGTTAATCGTCAATCAAGTTCAGGGAGTATATGAAGCCTGAAATAAAGACTTGATCCCCTACCTCTAAGCTGCACTTAGCATCATCGCAACCTTCGAGATATTCTTTATTGAGCATGTCCCTCGGTTGTAAAATATTGAGGCGGATGCTTTAGCCGACCTCGCTGCTTCCTGGGATCTCCCAGACAACACCCATCATCTAACTTCAGTGATCGGTCAAGAACTGGTTTGACCCAAAAGTAACCTATGCTTATGTCTCAGCTATGCAGCAGAGGTCGACACCGATTCTCAAGATTGGAGGCATCCATTCATCGACTACGTACTCTATAGAATTCTTCTTGAAAATCCAAAGGAAGTTACTTCAATCAGAAGATGCTCCCTCTATTTTTATTATGACATGGAGAACAAAATATTGTACCGTTGGTTCTATAACGGCCTTCTGCTCAAATGCTTATCGAATGCAGAGGCAAAACAGGCCCTCCGTGAAGCTCAAGATGGCATCTGTGAGGCATAATCAAGCCGGTACAAAGCTATAGGATCATCTTTGGAGAATAGGCTATTATTGGCCAACGATAACAGCAGATGCTGTCGATTACACAAGAAAATACAAAGCATGCCAAATCTATGAGAACTTCATCCACCGGCCATCTGAGTTCCTACATCCAACGGTAGCATCTTAGTCGTTCGAGGAGTGGAGAATGGATATCATTGGGCCAATCAGTCCACATTTATTAAATGGATATCGGTTCATCTTGGCGATCATCGACTACTTCTCCAAATGGGCGAAAGTTGTTCCGCTTGCTGAAGTCAAAACATCAAACATGATTAACTTCTTCAAGTATCATATTGTATATCGCTTTGGCTTGCCACGTAGGATCATCCATGATAATGGTCCGCAGTTTGTAAGTCACGCCTTCTATCAATTTTGTAACAAGAACCGAATCCAAAACGTAGCCTCAACGGCATACAACCCCACAGCAAACGGTCTGGCGAAAGCGTTCAACAAAATTATTATCAAGCTCCTCAAGAAATTTGTGTCTTCTAACAAATACGACTGGAACGAGAAGCCAGGTGAATGTCTCTGGGCCTACCGTACAATAGTCCGAACAGCTACTAGAAACTCGCCATTCTCCTTGGTGTACGAAAGTTAGACGGTACTCCTGCTCGAGATCCAAATTCCTTTACTACGAGTAGCTCTTTCCAACCAACTAACCTCAGACGATAACTACCGCCGACGGTTACAAGAGTTAGAAGCAGTTGACGAGAAATGACTCTTAGCTCGATAACGCATAGAGTTGCATCAAGCGCGTCTCTTTGGAGCCTTTAATAAACAGATAAAAAAGAGAACATTTCAAGTGGGTGACCTCGTTTTAACAGTAAGAAAACTGATGGTCATAAGACGTCCTGTAAATTTTAACCTAAATGGGAGGGCCCGTTCATTGTGAAAACCGTATTTTTCATTGGTGCATACCGGCTAGCAAAATCCAATGATGACTTGCTCCTGATGCCTATCAACAGCAAGTTCCTCAAAAATTACTACATCTAAATTAGACCGGTACTCCTCTATTACCAAACTACATCGTATCTTCCTGGGCGCAGGTTTATGTCCACATTACTTCTGGACTGTCGCTCTAATACACTACTCCGGTGGAGTCTGCCATGTTCATACTACCTCTGAGAAAACTTCCTGGCCTTGACCATCGATCATCACATCCATATTACCTTTGATATAGATTGTCTTCCAACTTATCACCCGTACCCAATTCGGAGTATACCAGCGGTGATAAGTCCACAAAAACTGCCACGTCCATATTACTTCTGGCAGGACTTGTCTCAAACCTATTACTTGCACGAACGTGCACAAAAAGTAGTGGGTCCATAAAACCTATCACATCTATATTACCTCTGATAGTGTTTGTTTCGAATCTATTACTCGTATTCCCAAGTGCGCAAAAGGATAATAGGTCCACCAAAATCCCCCAGCAAGAGGTCCTTACTATCCACAAAACCTATCAGGTCCATATTACCTCTGGTAGGGTTTATTTCAAATCTATTACTCGTAATCCCAAGTGTGCAAAAGGATATAAGGTCCACCAAAAATACTCCAGCGGGATATCCTTACTATTCATAAAATATATTACGTCCATATTACCTCTGATATGGTTTGTTTCGAATCTATTACTCATACCCCAAGTGCACAAAAGGGTAATAGGTCCACCAAAGATCCCCCAGCAGGATATCCTTAAAAAGCTACGATATGGTTCTACATTCATATTATCTCTAGTACGATACCCAAAATTTTACAACATACAAAATTCTAAAAAATGAGTGACTTTATTGATTAATATTCAAGATCATGAGTATATATGATAAAAATCTATTATATTTCAAGGGTTTTCATTAATATTCAAGGTCTTGAGTACATTTGATGGAAATTCCTTTTAAGGGTTTCCATGAGTTCTCGCAAATAAGAACCTCTTCCATTAAAATATGCCCCATGTTGTTTCTGCCACGGACACAAGTGGGCCCAACATCAAAGTTCAAGGCTTTCTGAATCACTACCTCATAGTACAAACCTCAGTATATAAAACCCATACTGATGGGTAGAAAGGAAAGAGCAGGAGCAGACGCTCTACAAACATGCAGGAAGACTGACGACATGAATAGCAATTAATCCAAATCTTATCATTGTCGCCACAAGCCCCCAGCCGGTAGCAAGCCACACAGAGGGAAGAAATATAGCTAACACGCTGCTTAAATTAGGATGACTCAGCGCGTGATGCAGGATATTCATCTTCGTCTCCTGGATCAATCCTTGCCGAACTGTCCTCGTCTTCGGGATCAGTCCTAGGTGAATCATTCTCGTTCCTGGATTAGTTCTTGACGAGGAACCATCGCATAAGGGTGACATTCTCTTTGAATGATGGGTGTTATAATATTCTTTCATGCTCTATTATGAGCATCAAAAGCGAGGACAGAACCTGTAAAAAGAATATATGCATCAGTCTCAGCGAAGACTGTATAAAGATACGGCTACCGTATATTGCTGCCCGGCCACAGCGACGCACGACCGAGTCTGTACGAGCGAGCAAAAGGAGGTCTCATCCATGCGGTCAAGCCAGAGATAAAGCTCTGCGCGCATGAAAGCAGATGACCCCCGACCCATGCAACCATGCCAAAGCTCAGTGCGCATGTTACAAAGGAGTACTCGTCCATACGACTGAACTCTGTAAAGAGGTCTGCACATGCCCAAGACAAGTCTCCTACAGCAAAATAGTACACCGGTGCCTCTGTGTCCTTCATAGCCGGGTGTGAGAAGGGCGATACTACCCTACCTCCAAGCAGAATATCCAGATCAAGAGGCCACGTATCGAGACCACCCCTGATAAATTCTTCGGCGAGGAGAGTCGTAGACTTTGGCATCCTTCACAGGAAAAAGAGAAAATAAAGCAAAAAAATGAAGCTCTCTCTCTCTCTCTCCTCCTAGCGGCCTATATGTAGGCTCCAAAAGCCATAGAAAGAGATCGAGAAGTGAACCAAAACAGTTATAAGAATGAATCTGACACGTCAATTTTTGAGATTTATTTTTGAAAAAACTAATGTCTCGAGCCTTGTGTCTGGAGACGACACAGAATTCCAAGAGATCCGTACAAAGATTAAACCAAAATTTCTTATTTAATGACTGGACAGCCTATCAGAGGCACCTATGCAGCAACGAGGCTATGCGTAATGACCTACATATGCGGCCAATAGCGCTTATCCATGATTCTTTCAAAATATTTCAAACTTATCAGTTTAAAAACTTTAAAGGGGTCTTGTAGAAGCATAAAAAAATGTGCATCCATGCGCCTGATGCCCATGAACCCCAAAATAAAACTCAAACGAGGTTGGACCGTATGGATACCATGCGGTCTAGAAAATGGACACCCATGCGATACAAACGAGCGTCCTGACAAGTGGCAGCAGGTCGACCTCATATGACATCCTGACAACAAAGATGGCGCCTGACACAGAATCCTGAAAAAAAGAATTTTTTTGGTTACCTCGAAGGACGAGAACCACTAAGAGATAGAATTCTCAAGGATAGTGCAGAGCCACGTGTACAACACGATAAAAGATTATATGCGACTCTGTCCCATGCGTTCCAGACTCCATGCGTCCGATGTAGCTTTAGCCCATACGTTCCAGACTCTATGCGGTCCATTCGTCTCTGGCCCCATGCGTTCCAGACTCCATGCAGTCCATGCGTCTCTGTTCCCATGTGTTCCAGACTCCATACGTCCCATACATCTTTGGCCACATGTGTCACAGATTCTACATCGACCAAATCTTATTATTGTAACTGAGTGATTCTTTGCAACAAAATTACGGCCACGTGTCCATATGACCAAGTTGTGCCTAAAATAGATGAGAACCATCCAGATATTCAGCAACAAGAAAATTTTAACAAATGTCCACGTGACAGCTGAAGCACGAATTCTTGTACACAGTTGTAACCCCTTTCTGTTAGGAGAAGACACATGGGCAACTCCCAACGTCCATGCGATCCAAAATCTATGCGGCTACTGAACGACTATAAATAACAGGGTATTACCCTCATACAGAAGGTTGTCTATCTGCGGTTATACACTCGAGCAAGAGAGAAGAGCTTTTGCATCATATCGCCCACAGAGTAAAGAGAGTTGCTACACTCCTAACCCTCTATTGTTACCCCCAGAAAATAATTTTGTACTTAGATTATCTTCTACGACTTTTCTTTGTACTTTTTTTAGTTTGTTCAATTGAATCAAGTTCTTTCCAACTTTTATATTTAATGGCAAATATTAGTATGAATTATTTTTTATATACTGAGATTTGCACTGCGGAGTGGTGAGCCAGAAAGCATTGAGCTCTGCTGTTGGGTCCACTTGTGTCCATGGCAGAAATAATACTGGGGCACCTTTTAATGGAAGAGGTTCTTGTCGGTGAGAAGTCATGAAAATCCTTAAAAGGGGTTTCCATCATATTAAAGACCTTGAATATTAATAAAAACCCTTGAAATATAACAGATTTATATCATATGTACTCATGATCTTGAATAAAATTTTCTCCTTTTTTGAATCTCCTTCCTTCATTTGTTTGTTGTGTATGAATTTTGCAATATTTGTAAACAATGTGGAAACAGAGAATCCTGACCCTTGATAGACATCGGGGGTGTTCTTGGGGTGTCACTAGACCCTCCATGTAATCTGCTTTTTTGTTTCCTTTAAGAAAAGAAAAAGTTTCTTCTATTGTTGCGTTTATTTGTGTGAACTTCGGATATCGTACCAGAGGTAATATGGACGTAGTATAATACCGTGGTTATTTAAGGATATCCCGTTGGAGGATCTTTCTTGGACTAATTACTTTTTGCGAACTAGAGTGCAAGTAATAAATTCAAAAATAATCCTTATCAGAGGTAATATAGACTTGATAGGTTCGTGGACCTATTACTTTTTGCGTATGTTAGTACAAGTAATAGGTTTAAGACAAGCCCAACCAAAGGTAATATAGAGATGGCAGTTTTTGTGGACTTAACACTGTTGGTGTACCTTGGTGAGTATGGGTGATAAGTGGGAATGATAATCATTATCAGAGGTAATATTGACATGATGATCGATAACCAAGACCTAGAAGGTTTGTTCAGAGGTAATATGGACATGGCAAAACTGAGCTGGAGAAAAATATTAGGGCATCAGTTCAGAGGTAATATGGACATGAACCGATGTCCGAGAAATACGCTAAGGAGTGGTTTGCTAAGTGTGGTCAATCCAAAAATAAAGATAGACCTGAGGATATCTCCGCTGGAGAGATTAGTAGGACGATAGCTCAGAGACAATATGAGCATGGCTAGCGTCTAACGAGATTGGTTTTTGAGTTGTTACTGCGGGAGTGTGCAAGTAGACCTGAGGACTGCTCTGCTGGGGAGACTTTGAGGATCCATCATCCATTGCGTATCTAGGGCTCCTGGCTAAAGATGATGGCTTTCACAAGAATTTATATAAAAGAAGAAAATATTGCACATAGGCACTTGCTGAGGATGAAGAACCAAGAGTGTAGAGATGTACATATGGGTTATCCCACTGGTGATGAGGGGAATATAAGTCAAGTTTAGATGTAGTAATTTTTAGAAACTTGCCGTTGATAGGCATCATGAGCAAGTCGCTGTTGGATTTCGTGAGCCGGTAGGCACCGTTGGAGAATACCGATTCTACGACAAATAGACCTTTCCATTTGGGCTAGAATTTGCCGACTGTTTTATGGGTCATAACCGTCGGTCTTCTTACTGTCAAGACCAGATTGCCCACTTGCAAAGTTCTTTCTTTGACCCACTTGTTGAAGGCTCCAGAGAGACGCGCCTGGTACAACTCAATATGATGTTGAGCTAAGGGTCATTTTTCGTCGAGTGCTTCCAGCTCTTGTAGTCGTCGACGATGGTTGTCGTCCGTGGTTAGCTGATTGGAGAGAGCCACTCAGAGTGAAGGGATTTGGATCTCGAAGGGAAGGATCGCTTCCCTTCCATACAACAAAGAGAATAGCGTACTCCATGTAGCTCTCTGGACCATTGTACGGTAGGCCTAGAGACATTCACCCAGCTTTTCGTTCCAGTCGTGCTTGTTAGATAACACAAATTTCTTGAGAAGCTTCATAATGGTTTTATTAAACGCCTTGGCTAACCCATTTGTCACTGGGTTGTAAGCAGTCGGGGCCACATTCTGAATCTAGTTTCTGTCATAAACTGGTAGAATGCGTGACTTACGAATTATGGACCATTGTTGTGAATGATCCTTCATAGCAAGCCGAAGCAGTATATGACACGATGCTTGACGAAGCTAATAACGTTCGATATTTTGACTTTCGTGAGTGGTATTGCTTTCGTCCACTTAGAGAAGTAGTTGGTGATAGCCAGGATAAACCAGTGCCCCTTAGACGAAGGCAGACTCATTGATCCGATGATATATATTCCCCATGCCTTAAAATGGCCAAGATGCTACCATTAGGTGCAGGAATTTTGAGGGATAATGGATGAAGTCTCCATGGATTTGGCACGTCTGGCATTTTCTCGCATACTTAATGGCCTCTCCTACCATCATCGGCCAGTAATAACCCATTCTCTAATGACGATCCTATAGCTTTGTGCCGGGTTGGTGTGCGCCATAGACGCCATCATGAGCTTCACGGAGGGCCTGCTTTGCTTCTATATTCGATAGGAAACGTAGCAGAAGGCCGTCGTACGAGCGTCGATACAGCATTTTAGTAGCCATTTCGTAGTAGAACCAGAGGAAACGTCTCCTGATGGACGTGGCTTCCTTTGGGTTCTCAGAGAGAATTTTATAGACCGGGTAATCAATGAATAGAACCTTCGGTCTTGGACATCAGTGTGTACTTTTGTCGCGTAGCTCAGAAATAGGCAGAGATTGATTTTGGGCAGACCAACCCTTGATTGATCACCGTGATTAGCTGATGAGTGTTGTCTGGAACAGCCAAGGAGGCAGAAAGGCTAGCCAAGGCATTATCCTCGATGTTCTGCAGCCAAGGGACGTGCTCAATGAAGAATCCCTCAAAGGTTGAGAAGATGGGAAGCGCAGCTTGGTGGTACAAAATTAGGTCTTTATTCTAGATTTCATATCTGCCTCAGACTTGGTTGACTATCAGCTTGGAGTCACCGTATGCCTCTAAATAGTCCATCCCCACTTGTTTAGCAAGTTAGAGTCCAATAATAAGAGCATTGTATTGTGCCACGTTATTGGAGCATGGCTCCGTGAGGGAATAAGATCGATTAATTACCAGATTATAGAGAGAGATCAATACTATCCCAACTCCGACAACGATATTGCCTTTGGGCCCTGCTCTCGAAGCGCCGTCGAAGAACATCTACCAGACAGCTTCGTACGAAGTCATGTTTGAGTTCGCCACTTCGCCTGGAATCTCATCGTGGAGTTTTGAGGTTTCTGGCACTAGATGTGCTGCCAGAAAGTCGGCCAATGCTTGGCCCTTGACGACTTTCTGAGGGATAAACATCATATCATATGTAGATAGTAGTATCACCCAAGTAGATAGGTAGGGCCTAAGCGCCCCTGGTTTGGTCATAAGAACTCTGAGAAGATTGACTTGCGATATCACATGAATGGTCTGTCTAGTCACATAATGTCGAGTCTTCTGGACAACAAATACTAGAGCAAGGCATTCATTTTCGACGGGGGTATACCTGCTACACTGACCATCATCCAGCTAAGGTAGTAGATGGCCTGCTCGTGGCCCGTATCACTATTTTGGGCTAATAGAGCATCGATGGAGTGATCCTTTGTACGTACATAAAGTAGAAAGGGCTTTTCCACGACCGGGGCTACTAGCACTAGAGGATTTGATAAGTATTCCTTGATGTCATCAAACGTACATTGGCATTCTTTATTTCAGACAAAGGAGATACATTTCTTTATTAGCTGGGTGAATGATCGACAATGCCCTGAAAGGTTTGATGTAAACCTTTTGATATATGCCAGTCTCCCTTGAAGGACGTGGAGTTCCCAAAGGTTCTTTGGCAGGTTTATCTCAAGGATTGGTCTGGTTATTTTAGGGTCTATGTGAATACCCTGAGAAGTGATGATAAAGCCCAAGAATTTGTCGCTGGAGACTCCCAGAAAGAATTTGGTAGGATTCATCTTGAGCTAGTGCGTACGCATGAGGTCGAATGCAGTCTTTAAATCCTTAAGGTAATCACCTTTAGAGTAACTTTTGAAGGTGATGTCATCGATGTAACCATCCACCGTCTTGCACAGATGTTCACAAAAAATGGTGCTCATAGCTCGTTGGCATGTAGAACCTATATTTTTTAGACCGAAGGGCATGACTGTGTAGCAGTATACTCCTATCGATGTTCAGAACGATGTATGCTTCTCGTCTTTAGGAGACATATTGATTTAATTGTAGCCCGAGAATCCATCCATGAAGGACATGTGTTTGAAGTCACAAGTGTTGTCGATCTTTATGTATGTGATTAGAAGAGAGAATTCGTCTTTGGAGTATGCCAAATTTAGATTTATCGATCTTTATGTCTGTGATCAGAAGAGAGAATTCGTCTTTGGGGTACACCGAATTTAGATCATAAAAGTCGATGCAGATTCAAATTTTCTCGTTCTTTTTTACGGCAGGCTTGGCCACCTAATCCGGATGTTATTCTTTGCGGATGAAGCCACTAGCTATCAGTTTGTTGAATTCAGCTTCGATGGTGTTCATAATGTCTGACCAAAATTGTCGTTGCTGCTGTTTGACGGGCTTAGCGTTCGGTGAGATATTAAGCTTATAGACCACGATTTGGGGGTCCAGTCTTGGCATGTCTTCGTAACTCCAGGCAAAGATATTAATGTATTCCCTGACAAGCTGTAGCAGGGATTCTTGGTCCTTGTCGGACAAACTTTTGCTGGCAAAGATAGGCTTTGGAGAGGTCTCGACTCCTAGATCGACTTGTACAACTTCTTCCTCGGTAGAGGTTCTCATTGTTCGAATCGCATCTCTCATTGGGAATCTAGTCGTTGGGACCATGGCTCTATTTCAAAGAGTTCGGGTGGGTCCTCGTTGTCTTTCTCAGGATCAGCTGACACCATATTGGTGGATAATATTTGCCTGAGCATGTCCCTGATACTGATATCGGAGTCCCAAGCAGAATATTCTGAAGAATGAGAGTGCACTTCGTCTTCTTCATCTGAGCCCTCAAAAGTTATGGAAGAAGTTACATATCCTAAGCCATGCTTGGTCTTTTGGTAGTAATCCTTGGACTTGCCTGCGGGAGTAGGTAAATTCAGGGGCAGCCGTCGGCCCTTGCCGATGATTAAGCCCTTATTGGCCTTCAGGTCATACCATATATTCTGGATAAGGTTCTTGGCTTGCAAGCTATATTGGTTGAGTGATATTTTGTCGGTATCAGGTTCCAGATCCAGTACTTCTTGGACGAAGGATCGGGGGCATTCTACTCTGCCGAAGATGATGAATTTGTCTCTCCTCTTTCTGGCCGAAACTAGGAAGTAGGAATTTTGGCCAGGGAGTGTCACCCCCACATTTCAGTTTAGGGGTATTTTTGTCTTTTTATAATTAATGTGTAAATAATTGCATGATATTTAATTATATTTAAATTACTGTGATTTTATTTGACTGTTTTACTTTACCGTTGCTTCGATAATTAGAGCACTACACTAGCTATTGTCTTCTAACTGATTTCATACCCTTGTCCTAGACGTGCCAAACTGTTACTTTGATCTTTATGTGACTCATAACCATGTCTTGTTGTGCTTCACTTTAGTCGTACAGCATTCGTCGCAACCAATTATAAATTTAATTCAATATAAATCAAACCTTGTATCATTGTGTGTTCCAATCAAAATTGGAGACACAATCTCGACCTATTTTGGGCAACCCAAATTAGGATAATATTCTATTCTGTGTCTACTTCATTCATGACACTTGTGTCCCACTTAAATCCAGGCCCTTGTACTTCTAATTAATTTTAGAATACCAATTACATCTATTTTTAATTAGATAAACCATAAACCTCACTTCGTATAATTTTCCAATTGTTGGGCACTGTTGTACACAAGGCATTAAGGTGTCCATCCCATTAGACTCAATACGTAAATAAACCTAATTCTCCTTTATGTGTATTTTTTTATAATTTTTGGGAGTGTATAATTTAACATCAACCTCCTTGAACCATGACCCCAAAACCGTGAACCAATGCATCCTAGCCTTCCATTTTAAACATTTAAATCATAGCCCTTAAAATACCCATGGGAAGACCCTTTCCCCAAGGGGTTGACCAAAGTCAACTTCTAGGTCAAACCAACCCTATTTTTGTATAAATACTCCTTTATTTTTCCTTTCTCTTTTTTTTCAAAGCCAAACCCCAGCCGACATATTCATCTTCCCTTTACTGTGCATCCATCTCTTTTTCCCACGCCGACATGCCGGAGCCACCCTCAACCTCGCTGGAACGCTGACACGAACAACCTCGCCCGTTGTACTCGTCTCGCCATCCCCTCGAAAGCCGTTATCCCGCCTCCGTGAACCCACTGTCTCGACCGGAGTCGAATCACCCGCTGTACTCATCGACCGCCTCTACATCGAGCAACAACCCGCCGGACCCTGACCTGCTGCATAGATCGACGCTGCACCGTGCCGCAGAACCTTACCGAGTCGTCGCCATCTCCACCAGAACCGCTGTACAGCGCCTGAACATCGTTGACGACTCGCCTGCACGACCGGAGACCCACTGACCTCGCTGAACCCGACCGGAGCAACCCATCTCGACTGAACCGAGCCCCGCGATGACCTTGACGCACACGTCTTGTCCCACGTACCCAGGTTCGATTTTCCCTTGCGTGCATATATACGTACACGCATACACGTAGATATTCATCGTATTATATACGTATGTAGCCATGGTGTATTTAGTACATGATGGTATTGGTATATGATTGGTATGTACGTATTGGCATACGTATTAGCATATATTGAAGGTATATTGGTATATATATATATATATATATATATATATATATATATATATATATAGTATGAACTCAATTAGTATATATATACCTATATATATTATAAGTTATAATTAGTTAGTATTAATGTTTATGCTAGATAATAATATGTATTATATGTCTATGTACTAGATGCCCGAGCGTAACCACGGATACCCCGTAGTTATATTGACCTGTGACCAGATAACATGTTAGCAGACTGCCATATGTACACTGACGTACTGGCAAGACCGTACCATTGACTGTCTGTTATGCACAATAACTACAGACGTGACACCCCTAGTGTAGTCTCTGAGATCATTGTATTCTGATTGTGTGTGTTAGTGTAATATCTGATGCAATATTGTATTATATGATATGTCTTTAGGACTGTTGGATCCTTCAGACGATACTTTGGAACCCGGACATTGGTATTGCCAGCTAAGGACCACAGGTGAGTATATTCTCTGACAGTTTCTATTATATTGATTATCTCTATAATTTTTGTTGTAGCGTACATGACTCTGACACTGTTATTTACACGAGTTTGCATCATTGAGACCTGTCATGAGAAGTCATGATTTGGAATCCATCGTGCTAGCTGAGGAAAATGGGGAAATATTAGTAGCTTATATGATCATACCCAAACTTTACATACATCATAGCTCACCCGTACCTCACATCAGTGCAGCCTGACCATTACATGCCTCATATCCTATTATGTGTGACTAGCCTGACTATTGCTTGTATCATAGCTATCTGGATGGTTAGCCTGACCTTACATGAATCATAGCTAGTCATACATAGCAAGCCTGATTAGTCCTAAGCCGATCACATGATATGCTGATGCTTCACACACTTAGTTAGATGTTCTTGACATGTATCTCTAGTATATTGATCTATCATTCCTTATATTCTAGTCATGATTCTAGCATTCACTTATATACCAGTTCATTGTTCTAGCGTGTACTTGTATTTCTATTCATTGCATGATATGCTCTAGTATTCCAGTTATTCCAGTATTTTCTTATTCCATTTATTCCATTATGTCTTAGTGCCAGTATTCATATTTGTCTTGTATTTCTTTATACTATGTTATAGTTTTTGTCAATATATGTGGAACTATTGTTAGTGCTTGTACTTCGTTTCAATCCTGACTGAATATATTTTTCCAGAGGATCTTGAGGATTTCTGTACCATACACTAAGGATCGGGTATAGATGCAGACTACACACCAGAGATCTTAGAGGAGATTATTCCTTTAGGGGAGACATTGCCTGCAGCTATCTAGATAGTATTTATATAATGCATCTGAGACTTATTGAGGTTTATTTCAGTTTATGTTTAGACTTAGTCTTAGTTTATGTCGAGACTTGTGGAGACTTTATGTTGGACAGCTAGACTGTAATTTATCTATATTTGAGATATGGTATTTAACTATGTCATTATTCTTATCTTTATCGTGCCTTTATACTCGTATAGATGTTGTGATTGAGTTTACACGATGAGATGTATATTGTCCTCCTTATGGAGAGTGACATCATTGACAGGTTTTTAGTTATATAGTATTATTGTGACCCAGACAACGTTCTACCGCCGATGCTGTGACGTAGGCTGGACGTACCCACGCTCTCGTGCCCCTATACTGGGTGCGGGTCGTGACACATTTTTAGTGGTGGCCCATGCAAGTCTAGTTTTACTAATTGTGCGATATCGTGGTAGTGCGACAACTTAGTTGTACTGCTGCAAGCCCACAATAGGATATAGGAAATAGGATTTAGGATAAGAGTAGGCTCAATCATACTAGAAAAGTCTGATCTTTATAATATTATTCTAATTGATTGCTTCCTTTGGAATTTTACTGTCCTTCCTTTATAATATTGTATCTATCACTTTAATTGATTCTTTTGATCTGTATTCAGGATGCCGTCGAATACTAGATCTATGAGAGTGGGAGCATCAATTTCAGAGAGGTCTGCCACCTCTCGACCTGACGAACAGACACCTGGAGTTCCTCCTATATCTTCTGTTCATGTGGGAGTATCTACAGCTAACGGGATTCCTCCTCCACCTATTCAGAGGATTTTCTCAGATATGACGAACAACCTTTCACCACCACCAATACCGATTCTCGAAGAAGTGCCCACTAACGGGGCACAAATATTCGTACTGATGTAGGGCATGCTTGAGGCCCAGAGAGTAACAGCAGAAGCTCGACGTGTTCAAGCTGAATCCCAGAGAGTGCAAGCAGAGGCATACCAGGCACAGACAGAGCTGATAAGAGAGAGCATGAAGAATGCTCATCAGATGGCTCTTCAGGTTATGGAGAGAGTAGCACGATAACCGCAACGTCATGGCCAACAACAACAGAGGCCAGGTACTATAGTGGACTTTAAGAGGATGATGCCTCGAGAGTTCAAAGGCACAGAATGAATACTCTATGCCGACGATTGGTTAGAGGATATAGAGAGGAACTTGCGCTTAGCACAGATTCTGAAGATTCTTCAGATAGAGGCCGCTGGCAGCCAGATGTTTGACATTGCCCTGACGTGGTATCGTACAGAGCCGAGACTCGCTATTGAAGGACTTACTTGGGAAGACTTTAAGGAACTATTCAAGGAGAAATTCTTTCCTTACGTAGCCTTGGGAGCATTGGAAAGTCAGTTCCATGACTTAATCCAAGGAGGCATGTCAGTCGACGAATATGTCGCAGAGTTTTGTCGATTGAGTCGATTCACGCCATCGATGATTCGAGATCCAGGAGACCGAGCACAAAAATTCAGAAAGGGATTGAATAGAGAGATCAAGTCTCGTACTTCGGCACGATGCACAGCTACATTTGAGGGTATTCTGATGGATGCCCAGATTGCTGAAGATGACTTGGACCTCAGGCCCAAGAGAGGACGCGATACTTCTGGAGAAACAGGTAGTAATACAGGACCGTTCAAGCGCCCATATTTTTAACAACAACAACAACAGAGGCCGTACCAACAGTAACACCAGCAACAGGCACCAGTTCGAGGACATATCCAGCAACAGCAACCACAGAGACAGAATCAACTCGTTGCCCAGTGCACATATTACGAAAAGATGGGACATACTAGAGACATCTGTCAGAAGAGGCTGTGAACATACTTGTCATGTAGATCGTCAGCATATCAGCTGAGGGACTACCCAGCTATTCAGACTCGCCAGGGAGGAGCAGCAGCTCAGAGAGGACCGGCCAGAGCACCTATTGTACCAGGAGGCCAGCAGAGAGGACCTCCACTTCCACCACAGGAGTAAAGGTTTTCTCAACACCCACAGCAGAAGAGATGAGCACCACAGGGATGAGCTTACGCTATGACTACTGAGGAGGCCGAGCCAGCTGGAGACATGATTTCAGGTTCAGTTTTACTCGATTCTATTCCAGCACTTGCATTATTTGATTCTGGCCCTTCATATAGTTTCGTATCTGTATCTTATGCCCTTAAGCATCAATTAGAAATGGAACCATTAGATAGGACTTGTAAGATCACGACAGGAGGAGGCATTATCCTAGTCCGTGATTATTGCAAGGATCGGAGATTGTTATTGAAAAGCCGAGAGTTGAGCGTGAGTTTACTCGTCATGCCACTTCCGGGATATAAAATTATACTCGGAATGGACAGGCTGAGTAAACACCATGCCTCTATAGATTGTCACGAAGGTAGAGTAGTATTTTAACCACCAGGAGAGCCAGAATTCGAGATCGCCATAGGAGCAGAGGAGCGGAGCAGATATACCTTTTATGGAGCCAGGATAGGAGAAGAGGAGTTACCACATCCACTTATAGCGGAGTTCATGGATGTATTTCCAGAGAAATTGCCAGGTTTGCTGCCAGACAGAGATATTGAATTCTCTATAGACTTGATACCAGGAGCGGAGCCTATTTCGCAACATATCTATAGAGTCAACAACAACGAGTTGGTAGAACTGAAGAAGCAAGTTGAGGAGCTACAAGACAAAGGTTTTATTAGATCCAGTTCATCGCCATGGGGAGCACCAGTATTATTTGTACCGAAGAAGGACGGTACGGTACGCATGTGTATTAATTATAGAGCTCTAAACAACCTCACTATCAAGAATAAATACCCGCTGCTGACGATAGATGATCTTTTCGATCAATTGAGCGGGGCAAAGGTATTTTCAAAGATATATTTGAGGTCAGGCTATCACCAGGTGAAGGTAAAAAGAGAAGACATACCAAAGACAGCCTTTCGGACCAGATATGGCTAATTTGAATTCACGGTAATGTCGTTTGGTTTAACCAATGCACCAGCAGTATTTATGAACTTGATGAACAAGGTATTCCATCAGTACCTTAACAAGTTTATAGTGGTATTTATTGACGATATTCTAATATATTCGAAGACCCCAGAAGAGCATGAAGAGCACCCGAGGATGGTCTTAGAGACTCTCAGGAGAGAGAAGTTGTACGGGAAACTTTTAAAGTATGAGTTCTTCCTTGACAAGGTTGAATTTCTTGGACATATGATGACGGGTAACAAAATTTTAGTTAACCCAAAGAAGATCAAAACAGTGGAGTCATGTGCTACCCCCAGTTCGGTAGCCGAGATCAGGAGCTTTCTCGGACTAAAAGAATACTATAAAAGATTTGTACAAGACTTCTCCAATATTACAGAACTAATGACTAGGCTGACCAAGAAATATATAGATTTTGTCTGGACAGAGGAATATCAAGCCGCATTTGATGAGCTAAAGAAGAGATTGACGACAACACTAGTTTTAACATTGCCATCAGGGACAGGTGGATTTACTATCTACAGTGATACTTCAGGAAAAGGTTTGTGATACGTTCTTCAACAACACGGGAAAGTAATTACCTATGATTTAAGGCAATTATGCCCTCATGAAAAGAACTACCCCACTCATGATCTGGAGTTAGCAGCAGTTATCTTCGCCCTAAAGCTGTGGAAACACTATCTGTACGGAGAGCATATAAAAATCTTCACAGACCACAAGAGCTTGAAGTACGTATTTACACAGAAAGAGCTGAACATGAGACAGAAAAGGTGGTTAGAGTTGATGAAAGACTTTAATATCTTATTACAGTACCATCCAGGAAGGCTAACATAGTCGTCGATGCCTTGAGCAGGTATCCGATAGCTATGTGCTTGACTTTAGATAGACATTTATTAGCTGATCTTGAGAGCTTGGGAATTAAAGTACTAGTTCTAGGAGTTGAGATTCAGATGTGGGGATTGGAGATACAATCAGAGATGATGGACAAAATTAGAGCTGCTCAGTATGATGATGAGACTCTAAGGAATATTAGAGCACAAGTTCGGACAAGATTGACAGACGACTTCACTATTGCTGATAATGGATCTTTACGGCATGGCACGAGGATGTGTGTGCCAAGTGGAGAGCTGCATGAAGAAGTTTTACAAGAGGCACATCGCTTTCAGTACTCGATACATCCCATAGCCAACAAGATGTATCGTAATTTGAGGGAGCATGTATGGTGGTATCGTATGAAGCGTGAGGTAGCACGCTTTGTATCCTGATATTTAGTGTGCCAGCAGGTAAAAGCAGATCGACAGAGGTCAGAAGGATTTCTTCAACCTTTACCCATTCCAGAATGGAAGTGGGAACATGTGACTATGGATTTTGTTTCAGGAATTCCTCGTTCTCCAGGAGAAAAGGACGAGATTTTGGTCATCGTAGATAGATTGACCAAATCAGCCCACTTCTTACCTTTCAAAGTGGGTACATAGACTGAGAAGCTAGCAAAGATGTATGTACAGCAGATTATCAGATTACATAGAGTTCCTGTGAGTATTATCTCAGATCGGGATAGTCATTTCACTTCCCATTTTTGGAGGAGTCTGCAGGCTAGCTTGGGCACTCAGCTCAAGTTCAGTACCGCATAACACCCCCAGACAGACGGGAAGTCTGAAAGGACTATTCAGACTCTTGAAGACATGCTACGCACTTGCATTTTGGATCTTGGAGGTTCTTGGGAGGATCATCTACACCTAGTAGAGTTTGCTAACAATAACAGCTACCAGGCCAGCATTGAGATATTACCATTCGAGGCTTTATATGGACGAAGGTGTCGTACACCATTATCTTGGGATGATATTGGAGAGAGACCTTTGTTAGGACCAGAAATGGTCGTGGATGCAGCAAAAATGGTAAAACTTATCAGAGACAGACTGTGAGTGGCGTAGAACAGACAGCGGCATTTGGGCCGATAGCCACCACAGACCCCTAGAGTTTCAGGTATTGGTTTTGTTTTATTGGTTTATGATTGTTTTGTTTAGATTGCGTGTTAAGATTGTTTGTTATAGGTTGGCGATTTAGTATTCCTACAGATTTCTCCGACACGGGGCATGATTTATTTTGGTAGAGGCGGAAAGCTTAGTCCACGATACATCGGGCCCTTCAATATTCTTGCAAGGGTCGGTACAGTGGCCTATAGACTTGATTTGTTGCCTGCTCTAGATGGAGTGCATGACGTATTTCATGTGTCGCAGCTGAGAAGGTATGTGGCAGATCCTAGTCACGTACTAGATCGCTCAGAGATCAAAGTTGGACCGACACTCAGCTATCCTGAACAACCCGTTGAGATCTTGGATCGTAGAGAGAAGGCATTACGAAACCAGACTATTCCTTTGATTCGTGTTGTATTGAGACATCACTCTCCAGGAGAGTTAACCTAGGAGAGAGAGGACGAAATATGCGAGTAGTATCCGTATCTCTTCGAGACTTGAGGTATAATTCATTGTTTGATTGGTTGTTCTTGTTCTAGCTCATTTTAATTTCGAGGATGAAATTCTTTTAAGGAGGGTAGACTTGTCACCCCCATATTTCAGTTTAGGGGTAATTTTATTTTTTCATAATTAATGTGTAAATGATTGCATTATATTTAATTATATTTAAATTGCTGTGATTTTATTTGACTGTTGTACTTTACCGTTGCTTCGATAATTAGAGCACTACACTAGTCATTGTCTTCCAACTGATTTTACACCCTTGTCCTAGACGTGCCAAACTGTTATTTTGATTTTTGTGTGACTCATAACCATATCTTGTTGTACTTTACTTTAGTCGCATAACATTCGTCGTGACCAATTATACATTTAATTTAATATAAATTAAACCTTGTATCCTTATGTGTTCCAATCGAAATTGGAGACACAATCTCGATCTATTTTGCGCAACCCAAATTAGAGTAATATTCTATTCTGAGTCTACTTTATTCATGATATTTGTGTCCCACTTAAATTCAGACCCTTGTACTTCTAATTAATTTTAGAACACCAATTATATCTAGTTTTAATTAGATAAACCATAAACCTCATTTCGTATACTTTTCTAATTGTTGGGCACTGTTGTGTATAAGGCATTAAGGTGTCCATCCCGTTGGACTCGACACATAAATGAACCCAATTCTCCTTCATGTGTATTTTTTCATAATTTTTGGGAGTGTGTAATTTAACATCAACCTCCTTGAACCATGACCCCAAAACCGTGAACCAATGCATCCTAGCCTTCCGTTTTAATTCCATTTAAATCATAGCCCTTGAAATACCATGAGAAGACCCTTTCCCTAAGGGGTTGACCAAAGTCAATTCTAGGTCAAACCAACCCTATTTTTGTATAAATACTCCTTTACTTTTCCTTTCTCTTTTTTTCTCAAAGCCAAACTCCAGTCGAAATATTCATCTTTCCTTTACTGTGCATCCATCTCTTTTTCCCGTACCGACCGGAGCAGCTCGACTCAAGCGACGTCGGAGCCACCCTCAACCTCGTCGAAACGCTGACATGAACAACTTCGTCCGCTGTACTCGCCTCGCCATCCCCGTGGAAGCCGTCATCCCGCCGTCGTGAACCCACTGTCTCGACCGGAGTCGAATCACCCGCTGTACTCATCGACCGCCTCCACGTCGAGCAGCAACCCGCCGGACCCCGACCCGCTGTACTGCCCGACGCTGCACCGAGCCACGAAACCTCGCCGAGCCGTCGCCATCTCCACCAGAACCGCTGTACAGCGCCTGAACATCGTCGACAACTCGCCAGCACGACCAGAGACCCACTGACCTCGCTGAACCCGACCGGAGCAACCAATCTCGACTGAACCGAACCCCGTGACAACCTCGACATCACGTATTGTCCCACGTACTCAGGTTCAATTTCCCCTCGCGTGCACATACATGTACATGCATATGCGTAAATCTTCATCGTATAGCATACGTATGTAGCCATGGTGTATTTAGTATATGATGGTATTGGTATATGATTGGTATGTACGTATTGGCATACGTATTAGCATATGTTGAAGGTATATATATATATATATATATATATATATATATATAGTATGAACTCAATTAGTATATATATATACCTATATCTATTATAAGTTGCAATTAGTTAATATTAATGTTTATGCTAGATAATAATATGTATTATATGTCTATGTACTAGATGCTCGAGCGTAACCACGGATACCTCGTAGTTACATTGACCTGTGACCAGATAATATGTTAGCAGACTGCCATATGTACACTGACGTACTGCCAAGACCGTACCATTGACTGTCTGTTATGCACAACAACTACAAATGTGACACCCCTAGCATATTCTTTGAGATTATTGTGTTCTGATTGTGTGTGTTAGTGTAATATCTGATGCAATATTGTATTATATGATATATCTATAGGATTGTTGGATTCTTCAGATGATACTTTGGAACCCAGACATTGGTATTGCTATCTAAGGACCACAGGCGAGTACATTCTCTGAAAGTTTCTATATGTTGATTATCTCTATAATTCTTGTTGTATAGCGTACATGACTTTGACACTGTTATTTACACGAGTTGGCATCATTGAGACCTGTCACGAGAAGTCATGATTTGGAATCCATCGTGCTAGCTGGAGAAAAACGGGGAAATATTAGTTGCTTATGTAATCATACCCAAACTTTACATGCATCATAGCTCACCCACACCTCACGTCGGTACAGCCTGAACATTATATGCCTAATAGCCTGTTATGTGTGACTAGCCTGACTATTGCTTGGATCATAGTTATCCGGATGGTTAGCCTGATCTTAAATGAATCATAGCTAGTCATACATAGCAAGCTTGATCAGTCCTAAGCAGATCACATGATATGCTGATGTTTCACACACTTAGTTAGATATTTTTGACATGTATCTCTAGTATATTGATCTAGCATTCCTTGTGTTCTCGTCATGATTCTAGCATTCACTTATATACTAGTTCATTATTTTAGCGTGTACTTGTATTTTTATTCATTACCAGATGTACATTGATGATGATATGCTCCAGTATTCCAATTATTCCAGCATTTTCTTATTCTATTTATTCCAGTATTTCTTATTGCCGGTATTCATATCTGTCTTGTATTTCTTTACACTGTGTTATAGTTTTTGTCAATATATGTGGAACTTTTGTTAGTGCTTGTACATTATTCCAATCCTGACTGGATATATTTTTTCAGAGGATCTTGAGGATTTCTGTACCATATACTATGGATCAGGTCTAGATGCAGACTACACACCAGAGATCTTAGAGGAGACTATTCCTTTAGAGGAGACATTGCCTGTAGCTATCTAGATAGTATTTATATTATGCATCTAAGACTTATTGAGGTTTATTTCAGTTTATGTTTAGACTTAGTCTTAGTTTATGTTGAGACTTGTGGAGACTTTATGTTGGACAGCTAGACTGTGATTTATCTACATTTGAGATATGGTATTTAACTATGTCATTCTTCTTATCTTTTATCGTGCCTTTATACTCATATAGATGTTGTGATTGAGTTTACACTATGAGATGTTATGAGATGTATATTGTCCTCTTTATGGAGAGTGACATCATTGACAGGTTTTTAGTTATATAGTATTATTGTGACCCAGACAGCGTTCTACCGCCGATGCTGTAGCGTAGGCTGGACGTACCCACGCTCTCATACCCCTATACCGGGTGCGGGTCATGACAGGGAGGATCTGGTTCACTGCGTAGGTGGTAGTCACCTGTATTTGCAAATGAATGCCCAGACCGTGTTCCATGGAATATAGTATTCTTATATGTGCACGTTTGAAGTAGTTCAAAGATAATCCTTTATTCATAAAATGAGGTATATTTGCTTCGGGGATTATATCATCGAGAGAAGGAACGTTGCATGAGGAACTACATACTCCTCCAGCTCATCTTTCTCGAGGGACAACCACAGTGCTAGCGAAGGCTTCGGTGGATTCATGCGTAGTTTTACCACCAAGAGTTCTGAATTTATAAGAGGTGCTGGAGCCTCCCTTGGTGGTCTTCGAAGGCAAATGTCCCTAGGTTTTGAAGGTGTAGACAGTGTCGGATCTTCCCTCTATGGTCAATTCAGCTTATGAAGGCGAACAACCAAAGGTTCAGATATTGAAGACAGTATCGGATCTTCCTTTGGCGGTCGATTCGGCCTGCGAAGGCGGACAACCAAAGGTTCAGGTGCCTCCTTGTACAATTTTGTGATAAAGAGAGAAGTTGTGTTAGGAGCGCTTTCCTTGAGATGGACCCTCAGGGGCTCTTCTGGTGTTGTCGCTGCCTCTGTTTCAATATCAGCCTCGTTGCCCCCCTCCTCTTGGGGGACTTGCTTATAGAGGATTTCATCGGAGTACTAAGTCTCAACCCCTTTGAACGGGTCTACGTCCGTGAATTCTATCTTGACCATGCCATGGTCATCCATATACTTTAGATATTGGTGTAGATTTGATGGCACAATCATTGACATAACAAGTGACCTCTGTCTTCAAGTCGCCAATTTGGTATTTCGGGCAAATCTTGCCCAGAGGATAGCCTCTTACTACGTTGAAGCCACTGATGGCAGTATTAGTGGCTTTCAGTCGATGCATCAGGATGCCCAAGATCTGAAGCAGACTCCGCGGGATGATGCTGATTGATGAACCGGGATCGATGTGCATCTGTTCTACCCTAATAGAGCTGATTTAAACTGTGTAATATAGGGGACGCTCATGCCGATTTTTCTTTAGCAATATATTCTAATGCGAGAACGTGATGTTGGGTATTGCCTCCACGATGTAATAGCAGTAGAGGCAAGCAGCCGGATCTTCAGCTGATGGCTTGACATACACCAGGTAGGTGTTAACATTTTGTAATGCCTCGCTAAGAGTAGCTCAAGTGTCTCTGGAGAGTCGCAGAAGCTCAAATAGAGACAACTTTGTTAGGGTATTAGCGAATTAAGCTAAGACGTCAAAGTTGTAGGGATTTTTCAATCTCTGAGCCATTTCCATACGCAATAGCTTGTTGAAGCGTCCTTCTGTTTGTTTGGAATTGGCCGCTGGTGGGGGTTGAGATGGACCCGGATCAGACACGACAGGTGGCGTAGTCGAATTTGCATTGATGTCAAGAGATTCATAATCTTGCTAGTAGGCAAGGTCCGATCTGGTTGCCCCAGCCCAGGCCTCCTCAGCGGTGGGAGAGACCACGCGGCAAGACTTGATTTTTCTTATTTTAGGCTTGACAGCGGGAGGCGCTACTTGCTGCATCAAGTCTGGGACCAAATTTGGGTGGACCCACATGATCTCGCCCCATGGCATAGTAAGAGGTGAAATCCCGACTGCTTAGTCGCGAGCAGTTGGAAGATTGACTACCTCCATTGTTGCCCTTGGGATTGGTGTGACTCCCTCCTGGGCTTCTATTGCGGGGAAGTCGCTGAACTGGAGGAATACCATATTGGCGACAACTGTTACATCATCGAAGTCCAAGGAGAGAGCTTTGGTATCGATCAACTGCTGGTTGTACCGCTTCAATGTGTAACAATCTTGCATCACATGGTGGACGTACCGGTGGAAGTGACAGTACTACAAGTTATTTATGTCTGCCGCTTCCGACTGGCATCTGATATTGAGGAGCCAAAGTTTTCCTTCCTTCATAAGCATGTCAAAGATGGGTATGACATCATCATCCTCAAAAGAGTAAGTCTTATTTGGTTTTGGAGCTTCTGCCTATTTTTGCTCTGACTTTTTAGTTAAGTTGGCGACCAAGGCCTGCTTTCCTTTTCCCTTGAGGCTGCTATTGCCGCCGTTGTTGTTGTTGGGATGTCTTCCCCTATCATCAGTGACATGGATCTGTATGCCCAAGATTTTGGCGTCCTTGACTTTCTTCTCGGTGCCGACAATATTTATAATGAACACCGTCTATTCTTTAAGCTGGCTATCACCCATCCAGAGGCTGACTGTTGGAAGAAGGTTTCTTCGGCACATTTTTATCAGCGTTATTTCGGGATTGCCAGAAGGTAGCCTCAGCACAGCTTGTCAAAATCGCTCGATATAATTTTATGCTAGTTTCTTTTTTCCCTGGGCAACGTCCATCAGGGAGGACATAGTCATGTCACTTTCTGTCTCATAGAATCTTTGGAGAAAAAGACTCTTGAGGTCATCGAACGATGATATACAATTATCTTGGAGGCTGTAAAACCAGTCGAAGGCTACCCCAGAAAATGCCCCCGATGAAGAACCTAGTGAGGATAGCATCGTTGCGGGGTAGGTACCCCATCGTAGTTTTGAAGTAGCTCATATAATGGCGGGGGGAGGACTTTCCGTCAAATATGTCAATATTAAAGGGTTTATACTTGGGCGGATATGGTGCATCCCTCCATTCCAGCAGATATAGCTGCCGCACTCCGAGATTGAGGAGTGAGTTCCAATTGCTCATAGAATCTATGCAGGCTCGGAGTTCTCGAACCTCCCTTATCGCTTCCCTAGCTTCATCTATCGTGGAAGGAGAAGACGACCCTAGTAGAGCATGATGGCCGCCAACGGGGGAAGCGGTTGTATTTGAATCTGTATTAGCTCCAGGGTCTTGACCTGAGGTCCTTGGCGGTTGGGAGGCTACAGTTTCCTTGTTGTCTAGCATTGCTTGGTTCAAGGCTTGTATTGACTTGCTCATAGTGTGCATCATGGCTTCGAGGGTTTTGAGATGCTACCGGTCATTGGGACCTTCGTGGTCATCTCTGCCATATATATCATTCTTAATGAGGAGAGTAGGAAGAGATGGTTGACGTAGCACTCTCTACTTTGGACTCTTTCAGTGAATAGTCAAGGAGAGCTAGTAGTGCTACATCCTTCTCGGACTCTGATGGAACACTATCCCTAGCAGAGTCGCCACCATGTTCTCCATTAAATTCGAAAGTTCTAAGAGAGCTTGATTTATTTAACAAACGAAAAAAGAGTACAAAGATGTCCTAAGCAGACAATCTAAGTAAAAATTTATTTTCTGGGGAGTGGCGATGGAGGATTAGGAGTGTAGCAACTCTTTTTACTCCGTGGATGATCTGATGCAGGAGGAGGAAGCTCTTCTCTCTTGCTTGACTGTAGATTTCTCGATCTCTCTCGTATGGGTATGGTATCCTACTATTTATAGTCACCCTGGGTGCGTATATGTTGGGCTGCATGGATGTCGGAGGGTGCTACGTGTCCCTTTTTGTAGGGTACAACTGTAACCGTGAGTATAATAAGCTGCCACGCGGGCGCTTGTTAGGATTTTTCGTTGCTAAAGATCTGGGTGATTCTCGTCCTTTATGGGCGTGACTTGGTCAACTTGACTCATAGTCCGCACTTGGTTAGAGTGAATCGCTCTTGTCATAACAGTAAGATTTGATCTAGAACTCATGTGGCCAGAGACGCATGGGACTCATAGAGTCTGGGATGCATGGGGCCAGAGACGCATGGTTCGCATGGAACCTGGGACACATGGGGCCAGAGACACATGGAACGCATGGAGTCTGGGATACATGGGGCCAGAGATGTATGGTCTACATGGAACCTGGGACACATAGGGCCAGAGACACAGAAAACGCATAGAGTCTGGGAAGCATGGGGCCAGAGACCCATCGAACGCCTGGAGTCTGGGATGCATAGGCCTGAGACATATAGAACGTATGGAGTATGGGACGCTTGGGACCAGAGGCGTATGGTCCGTATGGAGTCTGAGATGCATAGGGCCAGTTGTGCTGTACACATGGTGTTGTACATTCATCGAGAGTAAACTTCTATGCTGACGTGAGACTTTTTTCATTTAGCGTGTTCATATCTTTTGAGGCATTCAAAAAAATATTTTTCGTCAAGATTCTGTATCAGAGACGATCCTGCAGATGGATGCAACGTTAGGTCCTTCTACGGCCAAGCTGCTTTGGCTGATTGGGACGTATGGATGTCGTCTTTCTTGGCCGCATGAAGACTCTGCAGCCTGATCTCTCCTGAGTTTTAATTTGGGACACATGATTGTTGGATGCATAGATCTATATTTTCCATACTTCTACACCTGGAAGCTACCAATACTGCCATTACCAGTTTCAACGCAGGCAGGAGCTACCCTTTGGGTAAGATTCGCCTGAAATGCCAAATCGATGACTTAAAAATAGAGGTCACTTGCCACATCATTGACGTAAATTTATCCTACAATGTCTTGCTTGGACGCCTATGGATACACGAATATATGATCGTACCGTCGGCCCTGCACCAGTGCCTAAAGTACGTCGATGAACATGGCATGGTAAAAATAGAGTTTGCTGATATTGATCTGTTCAAAGGAATCGAAGCCTATAACTCTGACTCGATCCAGTACAAACAGGTCAACCAAGATAATGGTGATAATAACATCGATGATCTGGCAGTGGCTGGGGCAACATCAAAAGAGCCCTTAAGAGTCTGTCTAAAGGCACTTGCTCCTGACACAACCTCTCCCCTCGTCATAAAACTACACAGGAAGGCACCCGAACCTTTGGTCGTCCACCTTTATAGGATGAATCGACCTCCGAAGGAAGGTCCGGCACCATCCATCGAGTTCGAACATCTAGTCGTTCGCCTTCACAAGATGAGTCAACATCTGAAGGATGTCTCCTACAACATGCAAGTCTCTGGTAGTACAGCTGTACAAGGAACCTCCAAAGCCGTCGCTCACACTGGGGGTAGATCTCGGGATGGACGAGCTGGAGGAGTATGTAGTTGCTTAAGCAAATGTCCCTTCTCTGGACGATGTCATTCCTGAAGAAGAGATAGCTTATTTTATAAATAAAGGGCTATCTTTGAGCTACTCTGAAGCAGCACTCATAAGTATATTGTATTCTATGGAGCACGGTCTAGGCCTGAGCCTGCAGACATAGGTGACTACTACCTATGCAGTAAATCAGATCCTCCCTAGACAAGGTTCCTACTTCACGATTCCAACAAGGATGAGGGAAGACAAACCCATCATCTTCGATATGGTTGAATGTCCTCGGTTCTTCATCCCGGAGGAACAAGAACGAGAACCCAATACCGGTAAAATACAACTCTACATGTTCCGTGATCAAGCCAAACGCCTTATCCAAAAGTTGGGGTATGATATTAAAAGCAACCGAGGTCTGAATTATGACAAAGGTTGACGACTTCCTGTACGCCTTACCACTTCGGCAGGCAAATTCGAGGATTACTACCATAAGATCAAGCATGGCTTAGGGTATATTACGCCTCCTACAACCCTCGAAGGTTCGGATAAAGAAGATGAGTTACACTCTCACTCTTTAGAGCCTTCCATTTGGGACTCTGACATCAGTATCGGAGATATGCTCAAGCAATCGTTATCTACCAACTTGGTGTCAGCTGACCCTGAGGAAGACAACAAGGATCCACTGGAACTCTTTGAAGTAGAACCGTGGGCCCAAAGCCTAGACGCACAATAGAAGATATATTTTGAACAATGAGAACCACCTACCGAGGATAAAGTCGTACAAGTCAATCTGGGCGATGAATCCTCCCCTAAACCTATCTTAATCAGCAATAGTCTGACTGATAAGGAACTAGAATCCCTACTATAGCTCTTTAGGGAATAAATTGATATCTTTGCTTGGATATACGAAGATATATCGTGACTGAACCCATAAATTGTGGTCCACAAGCTCAACATCTCGCCGAATGCTAAACCTGTCAGGCAGCAGCAACGGCGATTCTGGCCAGACATTATGAATGTCATCGAAGCTGAAGTCTATAAACTGATAGCTAGTGGCTTCTTTCGTGAAAAAAAACATCCAGATTGGGTAGCCAATATCGTGTCTGTCATCAAAAAGAACGAAAAGATTCGAATCTGTATTGACTTCCATAATCTAAATGCGGTTGCCCTAAGGACAAATTTCTCTTCCAATCACAGACATAATGATCAACAACGCGTATGGCTTCGAGTGAATGTCCTTCATGGATGAATTTTCAGGCTATAATCAAATCAAGATATCTCCTGACGATGAAAAGCATACATTGTTCTGAATGCCAATAGGAGTATACTGCTATACAGTCATGCCCTTCGGTCTAAAGAATGCGGGTGCTACATACCAGCGAGCTATGAGCACCATCTTTCAATAGCATCTACATAAGACGGTCGAGTGTTACATTGATGATATGGCCGTCAAGAGTCGTTCCAAAGATGATTACCTCAGGGACTTAAAGACTGTGTTCGACCTCATGTGTACGCACCAGCTCAAGATGAATCCTACCAAATATTTCTTACAAGTCTCCAGTAGCAAATTCTTGGGTATCATCCTAACTTTGAAGGGTATCCATGTAAACAAAGAAAGACTGGCCTACATCCGGAGGTTTATATCAAACCTCTTTGGACGTTGTCGGTCGTTTACTAAGCTTATGAAGAAGGGAGTCTCCTTTGTTTGGAACGAAGAATGCCAATGCACTTTCGATGACATCAAGGAGTACCTTATGAATCCTACAGTATTGGTGGACCCCATAGTAGGAAGACCCTTTCTGCTATATGTGCGAGCAATGGATCACTCATTTGTCACTCTGCTAGCCCAGACAAGCGATGCAGGTCACTAGAAGGCTATCTACTATCTTAGTAGGATGTTGGCCGGTGCAGAGCACATATACAACCCCATTGAAAAATAGTGCCTTTCTCTAGTATTCGTCATCGAGGAAACTCAAAATTATGTAGCAGGACAAACCATCCACGTAATCTCACGACTTAATCCCCTTAGGGTCCTCATGACAAAACCTAAAGTGCTAAACTCTTGCCTAGCCACATGGGCAATACTTTTGTCACTATATGATATGGTATTCGTCCCATATAAGGTGGTCAAAGGTTAGGCGCTGGCAGATTTTCTTGCAGCCCACCCGGTGCAAGAATGAGGAGATCCCCGACGAATTCGTAGACTCCAACATTGTGACAAATACAAAAGTCGTTTGGCGAATGTTCATCCATAGTGCTTCGAGAACAGGGCCCAAAGGCGACATCGTAGCTAGAGTGGGGATAGTATTGATCTCTTCATATGATCTGGTTATCAACCGGGCCTACTCCCTCTCAGGGCCATGCTCTAATAATGTGTCAGAGTATAACGCTCTCATCATTGGACTCAAACTCGCTAAACAAGTGGGAGTTGACCACCTGAAAGCCTACGGCAATTCTAAACTAATAATCAATCAAGTACGAGGCGAGTACGAAATCCAAAACGAGGACTTGATTTCTAACTACCAAGCTGCGCTTCGATTAATTGCCACCTTCGAGGGGTTCTTTATAAATCACGTCCCTCGACTACGAAACATTAAGGCGAACGCCCTAGACAGAATCGCATCCTCTCTAGTTATTCCAGTTAATACTCATGAACTGATCACCATGATCGATCGAGAGCTGGTCTGCTAGAAAAATAACCTCTATCAGTACCTGAGCTACTCAGCAGAGACGAGCTATGAATCATAAGACTAGAGACTTCCATTCATTGACTACGGAGTCTATGGAACTCTTCCCGAGAACCCAAATGAAGCCACTTATGTCAAAAGACATTCCCTCCAGTTCTATTATGATACAGCTACCAAAATACTGTATCACCGCTCCTACGACGATCTTCTACTATAAACGCAAAAGCAAAGTAGGCTCTCCATGAGGCTCACGATGGGGTTTACGGTGCCTATCATCCAGGGCCCAAACTACAGTATCGTCTTAGCAAAATGGTTTATTATTGGCCGATAATGGTAGCATACGTCGTTGACTATGCAAGAAAGTGCCAAGCGTGCCAAATTCATGCTAACATCATCCATAAATCCATGGACTTTCTACACCAGATCATGGCATCCTGGACGTTCAAAGCCTGGAGCATGGATATCATAGGGCTGATCAATCTGCCTTTGGCTAAGGGACATCGGTTCATCTTGGCCATCACTGACTACTTCTCTAAGTGGGAAAAAATCGTATCACCCGCTAAAGTCAAGACGTCCAACGTGATCATCTTCTTTAAGCACCACATCATATACTGCTTTGGCTTGCCACAAAGGATCATCAACGACAACGGTTCATAATTCACAAGTCACGTATTCTATCTATTTTATGACAAAAATTGGATTCAGAATGTAACCTCGACTTCCTATAACCTAGCAGCAAATGGTCTGGCAGAAGACTTCAACAAGACCATCATAAAGCTACTCAAAAAGTTTGTGTCATCCAACAAACACGACTGGAATAAGAAGCTGGGTGAATATCTTTGGGCCTATCGTATAATGGTCCTGACAGCTACTAGTAATACGCATTTCTCTCTGGTGTACGAAAATAAAAAGATCATCTCGCTCGAGATCCAAATACCTTCACTCCAAGTAGCTCTCTTTCTCCAATTAACCGTCGACGATAATCACCGTCGATGGCTTCAAGAGTTAGAAGCACTCGACGAGAAACGTCTCTTAGCTCAGCAGTGCATTGAGCTTTACCAAGCGCGTCTCTCGGGAGCCTTCAATAAACGGGTGAAGAAGAGAACCTACCAAGTGGGTGATCTCGTCCTGACCATAAGGAGGCCGATGGTTATGACCCACAAGACGGCCGGCAAATTCCAACCCAAATGGGAAGGCTCGTTTGTCTTAGAATTGGTATTCTCCAATGGCGCCTACCGGCTCACAAAATCCAATAGCGACTTGCTCATGATGCCTCTTAAGGACAAGTTCCTATAATAGTACTACATCTAAGCTAGACTTGTACTCCCCTTATCCCCATCCGGGCAATCAAGGTGTATATTCTTTACACTCTTGGTTCTTTATCCCCAGCAAGGACCTATGTACAATATGTTTCCTTTCATTACAACTTTCTGTAAAAGCCATTATCTATATCCAGGAGTCCTGGATACGAAATAGATAATAGATCCTCAAAGTATCTCTAGTGGAGTAGTCCTCAGGTCCACTTGTACACTCCCGCAGTGACCACTCAAATAAATCTCGTCAGACGCTAGCTATATTCACATTACCTCTGATCTATCATCCTGACAATCTCTCCAGTAGAGCAATCCTCAGGTCTATCTTCATTCTCGGATAGACCACACCCACCAAATCACTCCTCAGTGAGTTTTCTGGACATTGGTTCACATCCATATTACTTATGAACTACTGTCCTAACCTTCCTCCCTGACTGAGTTTGCCATGTCCATATTACCTCTGAGCAAACCTCCCAGGTCTTGACTATCGATTATTATATCCATATTACCTCTGATGTCAGTTGTCATCTCTACTTATCACCCGTACTTACCAATGTATGCCAGCGGTCTTAAGCCCACAAAACCTGACACGTCCATATAACCTCTGACAGAGCTTGTTCCAAATCTATTAAGCAGAGCTTGTTCCAAATCTATTACTTGCCTTCAGGTGCACAAAAAATAATAGGTCCACAAAATCTATTACATCTATATTACCTCTGATAGGGATTATTTTTGAACTTATTATTTGTACTAGACAGACGACGACGATATTGTACTACGTCCACCTAAGTCCTCCAGTGGGACATCCTAGATAGATGACGATATTGTACTACGTCCATATTACCTCTAGTATAATATCCAAATTTCATACGAAATTTATACACAACAATACAAATGAAGGAACAAGTTCTGGAAAAAGAGAAATCTTTATTCAAGTCATGAGTACATATGATGGGAATCTACTACATTTTCAAGGATTTTTAATAATATTCAAGGTCGCGGGTACATATGATAGGAATCACTTTTTAGGGTTTCTATGGGTTCTTACTAACAAGAACCTCTTCCATTATAAAGTGCCCATGTATTGTTTCTGCTACGGACACAAGTGGGCCCAGCAGTAGAGCTCAATGCTTTCTGGATCGTCTCTCCACAGTGCAAACCTCAGTATATGAAAAAGAATCCATATTGATTGATAACAAAGGAAGAGCACGGGCAGACGCTCTGTAAACAGGCAGGAAGCCGACGACAGGAATGACAATTGATCTAAATTTTGTCATCGGTGCCGCAAGCCCCCAGCCGATAGCAAGCCTCATAGAGGTGAGAAACACAACTAGCACGCTGCATGAACAAGAACAGTCCAGCGCATGACGCATGATGTTCATCCTCGTCTCCTGGATTAGTTTTTGTCGAACTGTCCTAATCTCTTGGAGCAGTTCTTGGCGAACTGCCGCATAAAGTTGGTCTTCACCCCGCATAATGGGTGCTATGATATCCTTTCATACTCTATCATGATTCGCACAAGGGAAAACAAAGCCTGCACAAGGAGAACATAAGGTATCAGTAAACAAAGACAATATAAAGTCTATACGGAAGAGCCTAGCCGACGCATGAGGTGCCATCCATACGACGGAGCTATGGCTATCGCATGTCCAAGTCAAGCCCGTATTCATGCATCAGTGTCTTAATTGACGCAGGATGGTTACCTTTCCATGAGATAGACTAATAAGAAAAGCCTGCGCATGTTGATGATGACCCCTCATCCACATCGTAAGGTTGTATAAAGAGTATGCGCATATTCTAGATGATTGGATCAAGGCCACCCCCGACGAACTCCTCGATGAAAAGAGCCACAACCTTCAGCATCCCTCACAGGAGAAAGAAAGGAAGCAGAGATATAAAGTTCTCTCTCTCCTCCCCACCGCCTATTTATAGGCCTCAATAATCGCGTGGAGAGATCGAGGCAATGAACCAAGTAGTTATGGGGACGTTTCAACTTTCGTGATCCTCTTTAATCTCTCTAAAACTGTCGCCTTGTGCCCCGCATCAGGAGGTGGGTCAGAATCTAAAAAGAGATCCGCTCCTGGATCGAAACAAATATGTCTGTTTATGCAGAAGTAATAGCCCGACGACACTTAGCCATGCGGCCCGCGACCAAGCGGTCCTAATGTCCATGCAACAAAATATTCATGCCACAAAAAGAATTTTTCTCCATGCTTCTTATTCAAAGTATTTTAAACTTGTCAGTTTGAAAACTTTGAAGGGGGTCCTGTAGAAGCATGGAAAATATGCATCCATGTGTCCAACAGCCATGAGCCCCAAAGTAAAAAGAAGGCCACAGAGTCATCCTACGGCCCAGAAAGGCGATATCCATCCGTCCCAATCAGCTGACGCATCTTTGGTCGAAGATGGACCTGACACGTCATCCTAGCAACAGGAACGTCTCTGATACCAAATCCTGACAAAAATGGTTTTCTGAATGCCTCAAAATACGTAAACATACTAAACGACAGAAGTCTCACATCAGCACAAAATTTTACTCTCGATGGATGTGCAGCACCACGTGTACAACACAACTGGCCCCATACGTCCAAGACACCATACGGTCCCATATAACTCTGGCCTCGTGCGTTCCAGGCTCTAGACGTTCTATGCATCTCTGGCCCCAGGCTTCCTGTCATGCCCCAGTCCCAAAATACGTAGGACTAGGAATACATAAGCATGCCAGCCGTATATAAATGGTAACTCCAATATATGGATCCCATAATACACACGTACGATGTACTATAAATAATAACTCACATGTGGTATAAATATTGTCACAATCATAGGGCATAACTAATCTCATCCACAGAATCAAATAGAAATAAATAACCAATATACTATATAACTGAATCTCAATATAAAATATCAAAGAATGATAGTCAGATGGAAATAAATCCACTGCCAAACTAGAATATAAAGGAAACCATATAAGAACATCTAATGAACAATGAGACTTGAAGAGAAGACCTCCTCGAAAGAGATAAGTGGCAAGTCCTGATTCGTGCTCCTGCGAATAGTCAAGATCGTCTACACCTGAAAAGGGACCAGGTCCTCAGAGGAATGTAACAAGATACATAGAAGCATGCCAATTTGAATACAGTAAACATGCATAATAGGTAGAGAATATGTAAGTACGCTGTACAAGAAAATCTATATGAATGCATATTGAGGACAACTTTTTGACGTATGGGCATGGGTAGGCTACTCGATCTAATTCTCACAACTCACAGACACGGCAGGGACATCAGAAATCGATATACCTCGGGGGTAGTGACCAGCGCGAGTAGTGCGTGATAGATACTACGGTTTACCAGATTGGTTATAGCCCATATGCCTACTGATTGTCCTCACCTCCCATGATACTATGTGTCAAGTGTGTGTCAACATATATATAGTATATAAATGACTGAAAGAAAAATACACATGTAATGAACATAAAAAAAATATAATAAGCATGTAAAGTACTATAAGCAATTTGGCAAGGTATCTTGCCTGGCAATAGAGCTGCAAAGTGTAACGTTCAGGAGTCAAGCACACAGGATCAGAAACTACGGCCTCAGAATGAACGTATCTGGATGCTAAAATAAATATCACCAATATTTCCAAAATAAGCGAGATAGCTAAAAAATACTACCCTTTCGTCCAATTTGGACACAGGGGCAAAACGGTAATTTTAGGTCAAAGCGGGGTCACATGTGGCCCACTTTACACCAAAAAGTGTGCCAGGAGTAAAGGCCTCTAAAAGTGATAAATTATAGGTCAAACCAATTCTAAACGTCAATACGAACCCAACGGTATGTCCAATTTTGGATTCCGATGAGCCGAACACAAATTCGCCCAAAAAGTCAATCGTGGGGCCCACAAATAGGCGACTTGGTCAACTATCTCAAAATCGCGTAAAACATGGGTCATAGAACCAGCGTGATACTACGAATCCAATGGCATAAGTTTTATCGCATTCTGACGAGCGTACACTAAATGGTACGGTATTTTGCAAAAGTTGCGATACGGGACCTTTTTACGGATACGGGGTGATTCTGATGCGCACATACGTCCAAATCAGTTTTTACGAAAGCTCACACGTCTGTATATACCATACGCATCTTTCGGTGCAACTGGTACGCGATGAGGCAGTCCCGTTTGGCGGGGCACATTCCGTATCACAAATTTTAACATTTTAAAAACAAGTTTTTATGGGTTTTTAACCTAATTTAATTCTGATTCTAACACATAATAAAATAATATAATTGACAGAAAATAATCTCGGTTAGGTGGTCTTCACATAGCAAAAGAAAATTCTAAGTTTGGATCTCTGGGGTGGGAGATACGAGTCCTTAAACATGGATGATTGCAGAATTTATTCTGAATTTAAAGTTGTGGTTTTTCTCCAATTTGGTCTCGTTTTCACCTAAGGTTACGCGCTGATCGGAGAAAACTAATATACAGAGTTGGAAGAGGGATAGATCATGAACATACCGGTAAAGACGAGGTCGAATTTTATTGCGAGATAGAGCAGAAAACAGGACGTGAACAAGGGTACGTTGCTGCCAATCTGCTGTCGCATTGCTCGCGCGGGTGTTGACGCGGCGGCGAGCGGCGGTGCTGTGGCATGTTCCGGGCGGTGGCGACAGATCAAGGAGGTCGGCGCTCCGGTGGCGGCGGTCGGGGGAGAGATAAAATCTAGGGTTAGGGTTTGGGATCATAGATTATATATATATATGTAGAGAGGGATGGGAGCGGGGAACCTGGGCGCCCGGGTCTGGGGGTTCAGCGTTCGGCGGTTATGGGTTAGGATTAAGGGGAGGGGAGGGTTTACTTAAGAGTTAATTAGGATTATTAGATTTCTTTTCTTTTCTTTTCCTTTTCTTTTGTTTTCTTTTTCATTTCATTTCTATTTCTTTTCTATTTTGTTTTTATTATTATTACTAATTATTATTATTATTATTATTATTATTATTATTATTATTATTACAAATAACACTTGTTATTATTATTATATTATTATAACTATTATTTATATTATTATTATATTTAATAACTATTTATTATTTACGCATATATTTAAGGTATATAATAAAAATATTTGTACCCAAATTAAATACTAAAAATATCTATTACTCTTCTACCAATACTCCTAAAATAAAATAGTAGTTTTTGTGTAAATTTAAATGGATATTTATCTAGGTAATTGAATCAATAAATCATATTTTCTAATTACTACAAAATAATATAAATAAACTCAATAATTGATTAAATAAATAAATAAAATATTTAAAAATATGGGGTTTTACATTCTATCCAACTTATAAAAATTTTGTCCTCAAAATTGACACTAACCCATATTCATAATAAATCACTATAGCTATTACACTTTATTGTATCTAGCAGTGCTCCCTAAAAGGTTATGGTCTGTCACCCTAACACTTTCTCATTTCTTGTCCATACACTATTCTATTATCCTCTAACTCGTCTATACTACCCAACTTATAAAAGTTTCACTAGTAGTCAAAGTCTCTTGAGGCTATGGTCTAGGTTAGACGAATTTATTTATTGGATCGAGAATCTTGGGATCCTGTATGGAATCTCATAACCATGACTTTTTTTTGTAACCGTCAAGTATCGTAGTCTAGTACTGCCATGCCACCAAACCAGTATATTTGTAAATACTTCGACTACTCTACTATAATGATCTAGCTGCAGCTGTCGCTACTTCGCCAGCGATTTGTCATAGTCGTCAGTTCGTAACAAGTGCCTTCAACTCCTTCTTAACCTTAGTCTAAGTTTTTAGGCAACAGTTAAGGTCTGGACTATCTCATAAAACTAGTAGAAGTAAGTACTAATTCAACTGTCCAACTAATTCCTACTAGACTAAGGGATGTTATACATGATTTTAAAATGATAGGAGGATACAGATATTGCTATAGTGCATATACATAAGGGTTATCATTAAGTACTCATCTTTTAGAAATTAATCATTTACTAAACCATTTATGTTTTTAACTATCAAAATGAGGGTGAGGTTGAAGTAATTCAAACAATTCATAACGGCACGAAAGGATACGACTATGATAGAAAGAGTTAAGCACAAGATAAGGAATGGATATAGAAGAGAAGATGAGCCACCCCAAGGGGCGAGATGGTGATAGGAAAAGAATACTACTACTGTGTCACGACTCACACCCGAAAAATCGGGCATGAGCCGTGGGTACGTCCAGCCTACGCCGCAGAATCGGTGGTAGAACGCTGTAAATGTTCGTTCTAGGTCAACCATCTATCTATATATCTCACAAAAAAATCTGACAATATCCTCTCCAAAAGGAGGGCAACCACGCAATATATATAATCTCTCAATCATAATAACTAGGGAAAGAATAAAAGAACGATATGATATGAACAAAGAAACAGAACCAAAGAGAGCAAGACAATATCCAAAATACAGTCCAAGTCTATAATAGTCTACAACAACTCACAGCATCAAAAGAATAAGTACAATCATCCAAAATAACAACTGGGAACAACCCAGAAAACCCACCTAGCTAACTAGGGCGCTAAAGGCGTCTCCTCGCCGGGCTCCTCCTCAGTCTCGGGGTCACAGCACTCGTCAACACCCGGCCCGTAGAACGTCGGGCAATAATCCTCAAGATCCTCTGGAAAAAATATGCCCAGTCAGGACTGGAGCGAAGTACATAACTCTGAAAGCAACTCCAAATACATGGTAAGGTGTATATGACGAGCAATAGAAAAGTATATAAGATGCACAGGAAATAAATATATGTTGGAGCACAATAAGTAGCTGCAAACTAAACTGGAGAACAATACAAGTAGAGAAGTAACTACAGGTGAGAAAATATGAATACTAGCTAAGTGCCTTGAGCACAAGTTCGTTATGTTATCGGCTTAGGTTGCACATGAAAAATACTACGATAACTCCGTTATGCGTGAGTTGCATAACCGACATACATATGAATACTGTTTGGCTTTGATCACATAACCAACTACTACTCCCCTCCCCAACTAATACTCTTGGATCCAACCACAACACGCTACGTACATGATAATAGCTCGCGCACACGAAGGCGAGAGCACAAGAAGCACATGATAGCACATGAGAATCAATACCCGAAGTACATGATAAAATACACATGATAGAGTACCCGCTGAACACGGTAAGGGGGATAGCATCTCATGACGGGATCCACTAGTACCAGCTTATGTAATAATGTGTCAGAATCAAGTATCACAGTTCTAGAATAGGTGATATAAACGCTTATCATGAAATGGAAACTAACAGAGGTAGATACTCGCCTGATGTCCTGAGCAACTGATGAGGATCGAGATCCGGACCGGTGTCGCAAGAACCTATTACGAAAAGCAGAATTAAATAGGGTTCTAAGGAGTTAAACTGATATAAAATAATTAAAAATAGGCTTCTAGGGATATACTAGATCGAACGGGTCAAACCGGTGAAATTCGGGTCAAAAAATCAACCCAGGGTCCAAAAAGTCAACTCTAGGTCAAAACTAGGTCAAATATTGACTTTTATGGTCAACAGGGACAATTATGATCAAAGCTAGGTCAAACTAGGGTGCCCCTGAATTTCTAGGTCAAACCGAGCTTATTAAGCTAGAAAACTCTCAAACTCGCCTCCTCGAGATACCGGGATACCCTCGGTATCTGATACCTCGCCCTAGGCCACGCACCCCGCCTAAACCCGCTAAAACCTATGCTATCACGCATAATTATATACACATAAGCATATAAAAATTATTCCAATACTATTCCTAGGCTATTTCTCAAATACCCCGCTCGAAACTCAATACCTTGGATATCTCAAGGTATTGAGATACCTTGATATTCTCAAGGTATTGAGATATCGCCCAATACCTCACTAACTACCCCTCTAACTAGCTATTTAGGTATATAGATATATTCATAGTTATTAATCTAGGCTAGAAAATATATATATATAGCACATATATATATACTCCTAGATATCTATATGCATATACATATATATATATATATATATTCACAACACATACACATACCCATATACCTCACTTACCTATACATATATATATTTCTAGCTATAATATATATCTAGCTATATGTATATATCTATATCTATACACCTAGATAGATATAACTATCTAGCTATCCATTACCTATCTAACTATCTATTTAGCTAGATATATCTATTACCTAGTTATCTATCTATCCATCTATCTAACTATCTTATTCTCTATCTATCTAATAATCTAACTATCTATTTATTAATCTATCTAACAATCTAACTACCTATCTATCTAGATAACTATCTAACTATATAAACCCTCACCCAATTGCTAGAGCAACGCGGTGCGCGCCGAGCCACGAAGCTGCTGCTGCTGCTGCATAATCTGCTGTTGCTGCTGCCCTTACTGCATTTGCTGCTGCAGCTGCTGCCTGCTGCGGCCTCGCTGCGCCTCGCTGCACACGAGCACGCACACACACACGCACACCTAAACACAAGGACACACACACATATACATATATATATACAACTATATATATATATATAGACACACACTAACTTATATACTAATACACACACTTATGCACACACACACACGTATATATATATATATACACACACTACACTAACATATATAAATACACACATAGCTATACATATATATAAACACACCTATATATATATATATATATATATATATATATATATATATATATATATATATATATATACACACACTCAAATATATATACACATACACATTTATATATATATATATATATATATATATATATATATATATATATATATATATATACATACATACACACACACACACACTTATACTTATATATATATATATATATATATATATATATATATATATATATATATATATATATATATATATATATATATATACACACAAATACCTAGACATATACATACACAAGCACATATATATATAAATACACACACAAATATAGATACACAAACATATAAACATATATATAAATATATATATATATACATAGACACACACATAAATATATATATAAAGACACAAATACACAACACAACACTACACACAACACTCTCCAACGCTCGCCCAACGGCCCCGACACACACAAACACCTATAAATATATAAAATATAATCCGAGAACTCTAGCACACACTCCCCGATGCTAACCCAACGCGCGCACAAGCCCAAAACTAGGAAACCAAGTCGAAATGGCCGTTCGGTCATTTCGACGAACACGCGGTGTGCGGTTCGGAAAACCTCCTGAAACACATACCAAACCAACTCGAAATCGGCCCAAAATTTACCCACGGGTTCTAAACGATGTCTTGATCCTAAAAAAAATGCTATTCCGTCGATTCTAGGCCTGTGGCAAAAATGCGTACGTACTTAGAATCGACGACGACGAATACTCCAAATTTGCCCAAACGCCCGTTTCTCCGCGACACGACTTTCCGTGTCCGAACGGAGACACGCACTCACCCTCAAGACACCCGACAACGTCTATCTAGGTCCGTCTAACCTAGGGCATCACCCAAAATTGAGCCAAATTCAGATTCTACCCGAAATTGACACAAAACCTAGTGTCAAAGTCTCTAAACTCAACCAAACTAGTTTTAACTTTCTCCCATGGATAGGCTTAGGGTCTAGGAAGGTTCTAAACCATGAATTACACTATATTAGATTAATTAGCAAGGGGAAAGTTAGGGTTTACCTCTTGGGAGTTGGAATCCCAAGGCCAAAGTCTCCCAATCACTTAAAATCACCTCCCTCAAGCTCCAAGCCACCAAATCTAGCCTCCACACTAAATCTAGGCTCTACACACCTAGGTTAGGGAAAATGCAAGGTTAGGGTTCACATAAAGAAGAAGGAATGGAAGAAGGAAGGAAGAAAAATGGAAACACTTACTTGGAAGAAGGAAGGAAGAAGAAAGAAGAAGAAGTGAAGAAGGAGAAGAAGTGAAGAAGAAGTAGAATATGAAGAAATAGGGTTGTGGTTGTTGGTTCACGGGAATGGGCTGCTTTTGGGGCCGGCCATACTAAAATATAGGGTTCCCTAATGTCCAAAAGTCCAAAACGCCCCCTCTCACTTGGTTTTGGGTTTCGGATTCCAAAAGCACTCAAACTGACTCCAAATCTCTCCAACTAACCCACTAAAAATATAATAAATATTCTAAACCCAAAAATAAGTCTCACTGGGGTGTGGGTTGGGTCGGACATGGGTCCACTAGGGTCTGACATGGGTCCAGACTAGCCAAACCCTAAAACAATCAACTAAAAAAATAATATAATCACTAATTAAATATAAATATAATTAATTAAATACAATATACAATTTACCAAATAAAAATAAAAAAATAACCCTATTTTCTAGAATTGGGTAGTGACAAGCCTACCCTCCTTAAAATAATTTTGTCCTCGAAATTAAAAGACGAAACTAGGACAGGAATGCAAGGAAAAGAACCATACCTCAGGGCTCGAAGAGATAGGGGTATCGCTCGCGCATTTTATCCTCCCTCTCCCAGGTCGACTCACCTGGAGAGTGATGCCTCCATACGACGCGAACCAAGGGAATAGTCTGGTTCCTCAACACCTTCTCCCGCCGATCCAGAATCTCCACCGACTGCTCTGGATAGCTAAGAGTAGGGCCCACCATGATCTCCGAGTGATCCAATACGTGACTGGAATCTGCCACGTACCGTCTCAACTGCGACACGTGGAACACATCATAAACTCCCTCCAGCGTAGGCGACAACTCAAGCCTATACGCCACGGCGCTGACCCTCTCAAGGATACAAAAGGGTCCGACGAAACATGGGCTAAGCTTCCCGCCTCCACCGAAGCGAATAGTGCCCCACGTCGAAGAAATCCTCAGGAACACCAGATCTCCAACCTAGCACAAACAAGGTCTCTGCACTTAGTCTAAAACAAGCAATCACAAGCAAATACAAGAACAAAATCTAGATTCTAAACTATACCTCAAACTCCAAAGGTCTCCGGTGGCTATCGGTCCAATGTCGCTGCCTATCCTGCGCCACCCGAAGTCTATCTCTAATGAGCTTGACCTTCTCCGCTGCATCAACCACCATCTTCGGGCCAAGCAAAGCTCTCTCGCCTACATCATCCCATGATAACAGAGTGCGACACCTCCGTCCATACAATGCCTCGAAAGGTGACATCTCGATATTGGCTTGGTAGCTGTTATTGTAAGCAAACTCTACCAAGTGTAAGTGATTGTCCCAAGAGCCTCTGAAATCCAAAGCACAAGTGCGAAGCATGTCCTCAAGTTTCTGGATGGTCCTCTCTGACTGACCATCTGTCTGTGGGTGATATGCACTACTAAACTTGAGCTGGGTGCCCAAGCTAGCCTGCAGACTCCTCCAGAAATACGAAGTAAAACAACTGTCCCGATCTGATACTATGCTCATAGAAACTCCATGCAGTCTGACTATCTGGCGTACATACATCTCTGCTAGTCTTTTTGTAGACGTACCCACTTTGAATGGTAGAAAGTGGGCCGATTTGGTCAACCTGTCCACGATGACCCAAATTGCATCCTTCCCGCCTGGAGAACGGGGAAGTCCAGAAACAAAATCCATAGTCACATGCTCCCATTTCCACTCCGGAATGGGTAACGGCTGGAGCAATTCTTCTGGCCTCTGCCTCTTCGCCTTCACCTGCTGGCACACTAAGCATCGGGATACGAAGCGTGCTATCTCCCGCTTCATCCCGTACCACCATACATGCTCTCTCAGATCTCTATACATCTTGTTGGCACCTTGATGCATAGAATACTGGGATCGATGCGCCTCCTAAAGAATCTCCTCGTACAATGACCCACTCGGCACACACATCCTGGTACAGTGCCGCAAAGAACCATCATCAGCAATAGTGAAGCCATCTGATAATCCCATCTGAACCTGCGCCCTGATGCTCCTCAGGGACTCATCCTCAAACTGTGTAGCCCTGATCCGGTCTACCAACTCTAACCGAATCTGCAGTCCCCACATCTGTATCTCAACTCCAGGCACTATCACCTCAATGCCCAAGCTCTCTAAATCTGCCAGAAGATAACGATCTATAGTCAGGCACATAGCTACCGGATACCTGCTCAATGAATCTGCAACTACGTTCGCCTTCCCTGGATGGTACTACAACAATATGTCGAACTCTTTTATCAACTCCAACCATCTCCTCTGCCTCATGTTCAGCTCTTTTTGGGTAAACACATACTTCAAGCTCTTGTGGTCTGTGAAGATCTCCACACGCTCTCTGTATAAATAGTGTTTCCATAACTTCAGAGTAAAGATGACCACTGCCAAATCCAAATCGTGGGTAGGGTAGTTCTTCCCATGATGACGTAATTGCCTGGAAGCATAGACAATCACCCTCCCATTCTGCTGTAACACACAACCCAATCCCTTCCCCGATGCATCACTATAGATAGTGAATCCTCCAAAACTTGATGGCAACGTCAACACTGGAGCTGTCGTCAACCTCCTCTTCAGCTCATCAAAGGCGATCTGGCACTCCTCTGACCAAACAAACTCCACGTCCTTTCGGGTCAGCCTGGACAACGGCTCTGCAATCCGGGAAAAATCCTGAATAAATCTCCTGTAGTAACCTGCCAGTCCCAGGAAACTCCTGACCTCGGCCACTGAACTCGGAGCACTCCATGCCTCAACTGCCATGATCTTTCTCGGATCCACCGAGATACCCTCTCCAGTCACCACATGACCAAGGAATTCAACCTTGTCAAGGAAGAACTCATACTTCGAAAGCTTTCCATAAAGCTTTTCCTTCCTGAGAGTCTCCAGCACTATCCTCAGATGCTCCTCATGCTCCTCTGGGGTCTTCGAATACACCAAGATATTATCTATAAATACCACCACAAACCTGTCCAGATGCTGATGGAACAACTTGTTCATCAGATTCATGAACACTGTTGGGGCATTAGTCAACCCAAACGGCATCACCATGAACTCATACTGTCCATACCTGGTCCGAAAAGTTGTCTTCGGAATATCCTCCTTCCTGACCTTCACCTGGTGGTAGCCTGTCCTCAGATCAATCCTAGAAAATACCCTCGCTCTGCTCAACTGGTCAAAAAGATCATCAATACGCGGCAGCGGATACTTGTTCTTGATTGTGAGGTTGTTCAGAGCCCTGTAGTCGATACACATCCGTATCGACCCATCCTTCTTCGGCAAAAAAGTACCGGAGCACCCCATGGGGAAGAACTAGATCTGATAAATCTCTTGTCCTGAAGCTCATCCACCTGCTTCTTCAACTCTATCAGCTCACTGTTGCTGACTCTATAGACGTGCTCGGATATCGGCTCCGCGCCTGGCACCAAGTCTATAGAGAACTCCACATCTCTGTCCGGAGGTAACCCTGGCAACTCCTCCGGAAAGACATCCATGTACTCCTCTATCAGTGGATGTAGCAACCTTGGCTCTACCACCAGGGCTCCGTAGAAGACTCCCTCGGTCTGCTCCGCTGCTCCTCTGGCAAACTGAAACTCTGGCTCACCCGGCGGACTAAACAAAACTCTGCCTCCACGATAATCTATGCTAACGCAATGCATACTCAACCAATCCATCTCGAGTATAATATCGAAGCTCGGAAGTGGCATTATGAGTAGGCACACACTCAACTCTCGGCCTCCCAAGGTAACTCTTCGGTCTCTGCAGACATCACCGACTAGGATGATACCACCCCCGGTCGTGATCTTGCAGAGTCTAGCTAAAGGTTCAACAATAAGATGGTGTCTAACAGGAAAAGATACAGACACAAAGCTATAGGAAGCACCGAAATTAAATAAAGCAAGTACTGGAATGGAATCAAGAAGAACAGAACCTGAGATCACATCACCAACGGGCTCGGCCACGTCTACGGTCAGAGCAAAAGCTCGCCCCTGCTGTCCTCCTCGGTGCTGCTGCTGGTGCTGAGAAAACCTCTGCTGCTGAGTCTGTAAAGGTTGTCCTCTCTGCTGCGCTGCAGGTGCTCTGGCTGGTCCTCTCTGGGCGGCTCCTCCGCCCTGAGCTGTACGAGCAAGCGCTGAAGGACAAACCTTCAGCTGATGATCTGATGCGCCACACAACAAATATCTGCCCAGCCTCTTTCTACATATGTCCCATCCGTGCCCTGGCTTCCTACAGAAAGGGCAAATTATGGGCTGCCTCTGGCCCTGCTGCTATCCCTGCCTCTGCTGTTGGGGCGCCTGCCGGAAGGGCACACGACCCTGACCCTGGTGCTACTGGGTCTGCTGGAATGGCCTCTTGGCTGGGCCTGTACTGCTGCCTACTCCTGAAGCATCTCTGCTCCTCTTGGTCTTCAGCTCCAAGTCATCCTCAGCTCTCTGGGCGTCACTGACAATCTGCTCGAAGGTCGCATCGCGGTCACTCCTAGTCAAGGACTTGACCGCCATGACCAAACCCTTGTAAAACTTTCGCGCCTTCGCTGCCTCAGACAAACCCTCAATAAATCTGCCCAGATGGCAGAACTCTGCTGTATACTCATCCACTAGCATACTCCCCTGGACGAGCATCTCAAACTGGCTCTCTAAGGCACTGAGAGCCACATCCGGGAAGAACTTCTCCTTGAAAAGCTTTTTGAAAGCCTCCCAAGTCAGTCCCGGAACTGCTATCCGCGTATCCGTGCGGTACCAAGTAAGGGCAAGGTCGAACATCTGGCTGCCCGCTGCCTCGATCTGCATGCTGGCTGGGATCATCGCCAGCCTGAAGATGCCCTCTATATGCTCGATCCAGTCGTCGGCGTACAGGATCCCCTTTGTACCCCGGAACTCCTTGGGCCGCATCTTCTGAAAGTCAATAATAGTGCCCGGCCTAGGATGCTGAGCCTGCTCTGCCTGTGGCTGGATCTGAGCCACTCTGTTGACCGCTGTCATAGCCACCTGATGAGCATTCTCAATGCCCATCCTTATAACATCCACCTGGCGGTGTTGCGCGTCCATCATCTCTTGGAAGAACGCGAACAACTGTGTGGCATCAACTGGTGCAAGCAGTGGTGGAGGAGGTACCACCGGAACAACTGGGGTGACTCTCGGATCGATGGGAGAGAGAGGATCTCTGAGAGAAACAGACGCTCCCTCAACCGCAGGAGTGGCGAGTGGAACGGTAGCAGCTGCCGGAAGTCGAGCAGGACGAGATGTGGCAGACCTCTCAGTGGCAGCTGCTAAGACGGTGCGCTGAGATCTGGTCTTTGGAGGCATCCTGAACACAGATCAAAAGAAGTCAATACAGTGCAAGAAACGATATCATCAAAGAATGACAGTAATATTGCAAAAGAAACAATTTTAGGTAAATTAAGATAGCAAAGGAAATCAGGAAGGGTCCTAGTTGTGATTGAGCACACACTCTCTCAGCCTATATCCTATATCCTATTGCAGGTAAACCTAAAAACTAGATCTGCATGGGCCGCCACCAAAAACGTGTCACAACCCGCACCCGAAAAATCGGGCATGAGCCGTGGGTACGTCCAGCCTACACCGCAGAATCGACGGTAGAACATTGTAAAGGCCCATTCTAGGTCAACCATCTATCTATATATCTCACAAAAAAATCTGACAATATCCTCTCCAAAAGGAGGGCAACCACGCAATATATATATGAATAATCCTCTCCAAAAGGAGGGCAACCACGCAATATATATAATCTCTCAATCACAATAACTAGGGGAAGAATAAAAACACGATATGATATGAACAAAGAAACAGAACCAAAGAGAGCAAGACAATATCCAAAATATAGTCAAAGTCTATAATAGTCTACAACAACTCACAGCATCAAAAGAATAAGTACAATCATCCAAAATAACAACTGGGAACAACCCAGGAAACCCACCTAGCTAACTAGGGCGCTAAAGGCGTCTCCTTGTCGGGCTCCTCCTCAGTCTCGGGGTCACAACACTCGTCAACACCCGGCCCGTAGAACATCGAGCAATAATCCTTAGGATCCTCTAAAAAAATATGCCCAATCAAGACTGGAGTGAAGTACATAACTCTGAAAGCAACTCCAAATACATGGTAAGGTGTATATGACGAGCAATATAAAAGTATACAAGATGCACAGAAAATAAATATATGCTGGAGCACAATAAGTAGCTGCAAAGTAAACTGGAGAATAATACAAGTAGAGAATTAACTGCAGGTGAGAAAACATGAATACTAGCTAAGTGCCTTGAGCACAAGTTCGTTATGTTATCGGCTTAGGTTGTACATAAAAAACACTACGATAACTCCGTTATGCATGAGTTGCATAACCAACATACACATGAATACTGTTTGGCTTTGATCACATAACCAACTCCTACTCCCCTCCCCTACTAATACTCTTGGATCCAACCACAACACGCTACGTACATGATGAAATACACGTGATAGAGTACCCGCTGAACACGGTAAGGGGGATAGCATCTCATGACGGGATCCACTAGTACCAGCTCGTGTAACAATATGTCAGAATCAAGTATCACAGTTCTAGAACAGGTGATATAAACGCTTATCATGAAATGAAAACTATCAGAGGTAGGTACTCGCCTGATGTCCTGAGCAACTGATGAGGATCGAGATCCGGACCGGTGTCGCAAGAACCTATTACGAAAAGCAGAATTAAACAGGGTTTTAAGGAGTTAAACTGATATAAAATAATTAAAAATAGGCTTCTAGGGATATCCTAGGTCGAACGGATCAAACCGGTGAAATTCGGATCAAAAAGTCAACCCAGGGTCTAAAAAGTCAACTCTAGGTCAAAACTAGGTCAAACGTTGACTTTTGCGGTCAACGGGGACAATTATTGTCAAAGCTTGGTCAAACTAGAGTGCCCCTGAAATTCTAGGTCAAACCAAGCCCATTAAGCTAGAAAACTCTCAAACTCGCCTCCTCGAGATACCGGGATACCCTCGGTATCCGATACCTCGCCCTAGGTCACGCACCCCGCCTAAACCCGCTAAAACCTATGCTAGCACGCATAATTATATACACATAAGCATATAAAAATTACTCCAATAATATTCCTAGGCTATTGCTCAAATACCCCGCTCGAAACTCAATACCTTGGATATCTCAAGGTATTGAGATACCTTGATATTATCAAGGTATTGAGATATCGCCCAATACCTCACTAACTACCCCTCTAACTAGCTATTTAGGTATATAGATATATTCCTAGTTATTAATCTAGGCTAGAAAATATATATATAGCACATATATATATACTCCTAGATATCTATATGCATATATATATATATATATATATATATATATATATATATATATATATATATATATATATATATATATATATATATATATATTCACAACACATACAAATACCCATATACCTCACTTACCTATACATATATATATTTCTAGCTATAATATATATCTAGCTATATGTATATATCTATATCTATACACCTAGATAGATATAACTATCTAGCTATCCATTACCTATCTATCTATCTATTTAGCTAGATATATCTATTACCTAGTTATCTATCTATCCATCTATCTAACTATCTTATTATCTATCTATCTAATAATCTAACTATCTATCTAACAATCTAACTACCTATGTATCTAGATAACTATCTAACTATATAAACGCTCACCCAACTGCTAGAGCAACGCGGCGCGCGGCGAGCCACGAAGCTGCTGCTGTTGCTGCTGCATAATCTGCTGCTGCTGCTGCCCTTACTGCATTTGCTGCTGCAGCTGGTGCATCATGCTGCTGCTGCTGCAGCTGCTGCCTGCTGCGGCCTCGCTGCGCCTCGCTGCACACGAGCATGCACACACACACGCACACCCAAAAACAAGGACACACACACATATACATGTATATATATACAACTATATATATATATATAGACACACACTAACTTATATACTAATACACGCACTTACGCACACACACACACGTATATATATATATATATATATATATATATATATATATATATATATATATATATATATATATATATATATATATATATATATGTAAACCTCCTGAATTTTTAAAATTATTAAAACTTGGATTTTTTCCAATTTTCTGGAATTTTCTGAAAATTTTCTGTAATTAAAACAATGGTTCTTAATTATTAAATAATTTTTAATTGTTAATAAATAATATTAAAATATCATAGAAATAATATTTTTGGGTGTAAAATAAAAAACTGGACTTAGGATAATTTTTCTGGATTTTTTTGGGCCTCAGACCTATTTTTAAATACCTAAAACCATTTTAATTAATTATTTATTTAATTAACTATTTTTAATAATAATAATAATTATTATTATTATTTTATTACTGTTATTATTTAGTTCTGGGCCGGCCCGGCCCAGTGGGCCGAAGCCCAACCCAGCCCAGCCATCCTTAGCGGGTCGGACGGGTCCACCCGAACCCGACCCGCCACCCGCCACCCGCTCCCCAGCCCTCACCCCGCACGACCCGCGCTGCCCCGCGTCCGGCGCCGCCGCCCGCGCCCGCCGCGCCACGTCCCCGCTCCAGCCGGCTCGCCCCGCCCTCCGCGGCTACGTCCTCTTCCCTCTCCGCCTGGCTCGGCCCCCCTAACCGCCCCTCTCCCCTATAAAGCCCGAGAACCCTCTCCCCTCCGGCCACCATCTCCCCAGAACCGCCCCCACTCGCCGCCGTGCCGCCGCCTGAGCCCCGGCCAGCCCCAACGCCGCCGTCCTCCTCCCTTCTCCCCTCCTCGAGCACCGCCTCCGGCTCCCCTCGTCGACGCAGCACAGCAGCAGAGGCCGCAGCAGCCGCCGACGACACCATCCGCCGCCGACGAGCCCCCAGCCGCCTCGCCGTACCTCCCCGCAGAGCCCCCGAGCCCGGCGACGCAACCCCGGCCCTCCTCCGCCGCCCAAACCGCCGTCTCCGGCCAAGCTCCAGAAACCCTAACACTAACCCTAACCCTAATTCCCAATTTCTTTGTGTCGTGTCGGACACGACACGAAAAGCCCTGTTTCTCGAGCCTCGTTCAGGTACTCGTATCTTGCACCCTGTATCTCCATTTTCAATTCCGTAAATTGTGTTGTGAAGCCTGTATGACCCTCTCGGTGCCCGGATAAACCGCTCGGGGCATCGCGTCCTGTGGTGATCGCACACCGCGATCCAAAAACAGGAAAAACCAGACCCTGTTTCACCCCGGAACTGAGTACGCCCCGCCAAACGGGACAACTTGGTCGCGTGCGATCTTTACAGATACGTGCGCACCGTCGATACGGACGTGTGAGATTTCCCGGAAGCTGATTCGGGTGTGCGTGCACACCGAAATCAACGCGTATCCGCAGACATCGCCCCGTATCCGACTTTTCTGCAACTCGCCCTAACTTTTTGTACACTCGTCGAATCGAGACGAAACTTGCGCCATCGGACTCATAGCGATACGCTGGTCCTTTGGGTCAAGTTTGGTTCGATTCTGAGAACGTTGACGAAATCGCGTGTCGTGGGCCCCACAGGCCCTGCTCGACGGGCGATTTTGTGATCGGCTCATCGGAACCCAAATCTGGAAGTTTCGTTGGGTTCGTATCAGCGTTCCTGACCTGTTGACACTAAGTTTCGTGAATTTGGAGACCTTTGACCCGGACACATTTTTCGGTGCAAAGCGGGCCCACCGGCGGACCCCGTTTTGACCCAAAACTGCCGTTTTTGCCCTTGTCTCCAAATTGGACCCAAGGACAGGCATTTTTAACTATTTGATATCTTCTGAGCGTGATGGTAATGTCTATTTCAGCTTTTGGACTCATCTCTGGAAAATTTTCCCCGAGTACAATTAACTGGATCCAAACAACAGGCAAGTACCTGCACTTCAAGTTAAATCTTTATATTATGATAATTAATTCCCTGCTTTACTAGTACCCTTGATGATTACACCTAGTGTTAGAAATACTGGATTCATGTCTTGAATATTGGAGTTCATGTCTTATTTTTCATGTCGGGTGGGAGAATACTAGAAGGCATGTAGTTTACCCTTCCCCATGTCATGTTTAATAGCTGTTGGTACGCGACTGTATCCTCAGCCGGATCTCGATTTTCCCCTGTTTAATAGTCGTTTATAATGGCCGAATTAGCCTTATAAACTCCTACATGCCAACTATGTATTCTAAAACAAACACGAGTTCACACAGATAGTTTCTGATATTGTTATAGTTCTTGCTGACTGTTGTAGTTTCATTTCCTGTCTCATTTATTCTTGCTTTCTCATATTCCTGTTTATAGCAGTAACTCTGAGATATTGATGTTCTTTATGCAACTTTCTCAATATGATACTCAATATAATTGTCATAAATATTTAGTTTAATCTTGTTGTGCATTGTGTACTTTGCTCCTTTACTGACTGGATTCGTTGATTTAGGCGATGATGAGGACCTTGTCCCTACATATTATGGTCCCTATGAGGGAACAGATGACACTTATGAGGAGCCAGATCCCACCCAGGAGACCCCTGCTGCAGACTAGATAGCAGTAGTTATTTTATTTTCTTGCTCTTTATCTTAGTAATCGGGTTTGTCCCCGATTTCAATTCTGATTTCTGTACTAAATATTTGAATCTGTTGTCGCATTTATTTCATTTGAAATATTAAGTATCTGTTTCCCATTATTATCTTGCCTATGTTATTTGTGAATGAGCTAGTTTAGTTAAATATGGATTTGACCTAGACAGCGTACTACCGCCGACTCTGCGGCGTAGGCTGGACGTACCCACGTACTCGTGTTCGAATTTTTGGGTGCGGGTCATGACACATTTTTTTGGTGGCCCATGCAGGTCCGTATCCTTAAATAGGGTAATACCCTAGGACAGGGTATGGAATAAGATTGAGGATTCTAGGAAAAGCACATTCACAGTATAGGGCCCTTATTTCAATTCTTGATATCATTTCTGCTCAATTTTTCTATCGCCCTTGATTTCCAAGTAATCTATTCTGATCTTCCTATCCCTTTAATATTTCAGAATGTTCCAGACAAGGAACACAGTAGGAGGCACATCAGAACCAGCTGAGCAGAATATGCCCGAAACTCTTGCACTCCCGCCGCCTCCATCTACTCCAGCAGTTGCTCTAGATGGGGCACAGCTACTCGGAGTGTTCCAGGGACTCGTAGAATCCCAGAAAGAACAGACTGCACTTCTACGGACCAGCCTCTCAGAAGCTCTTAGGTCCCAGGAGTCGCCACTCAAGAGGCCAGGGAATGCCAAAGACTTCAAGAACCTTAGACCCCTGGAATTCTACGGAACTGAGGGCATTCTCTATGCCGATGAGTGGATAGAAAATGTCGAGAGACTCCTGAAGACTGCTCGGGTTCCTGATGATCTCAAAGTGGAGTCCGCAAGCCTGCAACTGTTCGACATAGCTCGAACCTGGTTCAGAGATGAACCCCAACTATCTGCTCCTGACCTCACCTGGGAGGACTTCAAGAGGCTATTCAAGGAGAAATTCTACCCCGAAGTGGCTCGGGAAGCTCTCGAAAGCCAATTCGAGAGACTGGAACAAGGTAACCTATCTGTTGATGAGTATACTGCCGAATTTAGCAGGTTGAGCCATTTTGTGGAGTACATGGTTCGTACCCCGGAGGACAGAGCCCGTAGATTCAAGAAGGGGCTGTCTCCGGATATTCGCCTTGCTGTCACCACCAGCCGAGCTCGCACCTATGAGGAAATCTTGAGCGTGGCACAAGGCGTTGAGAGAGACATGGGGCATAAACTAAAGCGAGAGAGAGATACCGAAAATACGGGACCCAACAAACGCCCATTTCAACAACAACAACAGTAAAGGGCCCCGCAGCAAACTCAGCGTCCTCTCCCTCGAGCTCCAGCACCCCAACACCAAGCTCAAGGACAAAACCAACAAGCTGCCGCTTGCAACTTTTGCCAAAAACCAGGTCACACTTGGCAAGTCTGCAGGAAGAGGCTAGGTGCCTGCCTCTACTGCGGCTCAGCAGCGCATCAAATGAGGGACTGTCCTGCTGCTCAAGGATGCACCGCTGCACCCAAGGCTCCAGTCCAGGCCAGGCCCCCAGCAGCACAGCAGAGGGGACCCCCGCTTCCAACATAATAACAACGCTTTGCTCAGCACCAACAGCAACAACAGAGGGGTGCACCGCAGCAAGGCCGTGCTTATGCAATGACTCTGGAAGAAGCTGAAGCCACAGCAGACGTGATCACGGGTTCTGTGCTTATAAATTCAATACCAGCCATTACTTTATTTGATTTTGGAGCTTCACATTCATTCATGTCAGTAGATTTCCTTATGAAGCATAGCTTAATCACTAAACCCCTTAGGAATTGTTACAAGATCATTACCGGTGGAGGAATTATCCCGGTTAGTGATGCATGTAACAATTGTCCTATTACATTATATGGAAGAGAACTATATGCTAGGCTACTTGTAATGCCAGTTCCCAGTTTTGATATTATACTGGGTATGGATTGGTTGAGTCAACATCATGCCACTATAGACTGCCACAGAGGTAGTATGATCTTCAAGCCCCTTGACAAGCCAGAATTTGAGTTTGCTAGAGGTTCTAGAGAAATGGGTAGTAACAAAATTTGTGGAGCCCTAGTAACAGAAGAATTGCCTATCATCTCTGAATATCTTGATGTCTTTCCTGAGGATCTCCCAGGCTTACCCCCAGACCGAGAAGTTGAATTCTCTATTGACTTAGTGCCTGGAGCAGCGCCAGTATCTCAAAATCCTTACAGAATCAACAAGAAGGAGATAATAGAACTAAATGAGCAAATCAAAGAGCTAGAAGACAAATGTTTTATTAGATCTAGTGTCTCACCCTGGGGAGCTCCAGTATTATTTGTGTCCAAGAAGGACGGAATATCCCGAATGTGTATTGACTATAGGGCCTTGAATGCCTTAACAATTAAGAATAAGTATCCCCTACCCAGGATAGATGACTTATTTGATCAATTAAGTGGAGCTCGGGTATTTTCAAAGATTGACTTGAGGTCTGGTTACCACCAAGTAAGGGTAAGGAAGGAAGACATCCCTAAAACTGCTTTCAATACCCGAAACGGACACTACGAATTCTTAGTAATGCCGTTCGGGTTGACGAATGCTCCAGCAGTTTTTATGAACTTAATGAACAGAGTCTTTCAGCAATATTTAGACAAATTTGTAGTAGTTTTTATTGATGATATTTTGATCTACTCCAAGACCCCCGAAGAACATGAAGAACATTTGAGGCTAGCATTGGAGACTTTGAGGAAGGAAAAACTTTATGGAAAATTATCTAAATGTGCATTCTTCCTAGACAAAGTAGAATTCTTGGGACATGTTGTGACTGGAGATGGAATAGCAGTAGATCCTAAGAAGATAGCGGCAGTAGAATCATGGCCCACACCAGACTCTGTAGCAGAGATTAGAAGCTTCCTGGGACTAGCTGGCTACTATCGGAAGTTTGTGAAGGACTTTGCTAGAATTGCTGAACCCATGACAAAATTAACAAGAAAGGATGAAGAGTTCACCTGGACTGATGAATGTCAGCATACTTTTGAAGAATTGAAGAAAAGGCTGACTACTGCCCCTATTCTGACCTTACCTTCTGGAACCGGAGGTTTTGCTATTTATAGTGATGCTTCTGGAAAAGGTCTAGGTTGTGTATTGGAGCAGAACAAGAAGGTAATAGCATATGCCTCTAGACAGCTTCGATCCCATGAAAAGAACTATCCAACTCATGATTTAGAATTGGCAGCTGTCATTTTTGCTCTTAAACTATGGAAGCATTATCTTTATGGAGAAAAGGTAGAAATATTTACAGACCATAAAAGTCTAAAATATATCTTCACCCAGAAAGAGCTAAACATGAGGCAAAGAAGGTGGCTGGAACTAATGAAAGATTTTGATATCACCCTCCAATATCATCCTAGGAAGGCCAATGTAGTTACTGATGCTCTAAGCAGATATCCTATGGCGATGTACTTGACTATGGACCGACACTTGCTCGAGGACTTGGAAAGTTTAGGTATTGAGGTAATTATCCCAGGAAAAGAAGGCCAAATGATGAACTTGCAGATTCAGTCTACCTTAATAGACAAGATCAAGGAGACTCAGTTTCAAGACGAAGGCCTGCGAAGCCTTCGAGGTCAAGTGCAAGCTGGATTAGTGGAAGATTTCAGAATTTATGAAGATGGATCACTGAGGCATGGCGATAGATTGTGTGTACCTCAAGGAGACATAAGGGAAGAAATTATGCAAGAGGTGCACAGATCGCAATACTCTATACATCCAGGAGCCAACAAGATGTACAAGGACCTGAGGACGCATGTTTGGTGGCATGGCATGAAAAGAGAAGTAGCCAGGTTCGTATCTCGTTGTTTAGTGTGCCAACAAGTCAAGGCAGAAAGACAAAGACCTGGAGGATTGCTTCAACCACTATCCATTCCGGAGTGGAAGTGGGAACATATTACAATGGATTTTGTTTCCGGACTTCCAAGGACACCTAGTGGAAAGGATGCAATTTGGGTGATAGTAGATAGACTAACCAAGTCTGCACATTTTTTACCTTTCAAAGTAGGGCTATCTACAGAGAAGCTGGAAGATTTATATATCAGACATATTATTAGGTTGCATGGAGTTCCAGTGAGTATTGTCTCCGACCGAGATTCAAGATTCACCTCTCACTTCTGGAAGAGCCTACAAGCCAGCTTGGGGACTCAACTCAAATTCAGCATAGCTTATCATCCCCAAACCGATGGACAATCGGAACGTACAATCCAGACACTTGAAGATATGCTCCGTACATGTGTTCTAGATTTTGGAGGATCCTGGAAAGACTATCTACATCTTGTGGAGTTCTCTTATAATAACAGTTACCAAGCAAGTATTGAGATGACTCCATTTGAAGCTCTGTATGGCCGAAGATGTCGTACCCCGCTATCATGGGACGACGTTGGAGAAAGAGCCCTACTGGGACCAGAGATGGTGATTGATTCAACTGAGAAGGTAAAACAAATAAGGGACCGACTTCGAGTGGCTCAAGACAGGCAACGACATTGGGCAAATAGCCACCGAAGGCCCTTGGAATTTGAGGTAATTAAATTTATGAGATTCAAGTCAATTTAAATATTTTGATTATGGAACTAAGACTTGATTATAACTTTATTAAAGGTTGGAGAGCTAGTATTCTTGAAGATCTCTCCGACACGTGGCACCATTAGGTTCGGAAGGAGTGGAAAACTCAGCCCAAGATTTATTGGACCTTTTGGCATACAGGAGAAAATCGGAGAAGTGGCATACCGACTGGCATTGCCACCCTCTCTGGATGGAGTCCATAACGTCTTCCACGTGTCGCAACTGAGGAAATACGTGTCAGACCCCAGCCATATTTTGGATCACTCAGAGCTCGAAGTAGGCCCAAGTTTGACTTACCAAGAGCAACCCGTGGAGATACTGGATCGATCGAAGAAAGTTCTACGGAACCAGATTATTTCCCTGGTTCGCGTAGCTTGGAAGCACCATTCGCCCGACGAATCCACCTGGGAGCGAGAAGACGAGATTAGAGAGCGCTACCCTTATCTTTTTGAACCCTGAGGTATATTTTTATTTTCCGGCCTTTCCTTCGTACCATTGTTATTCTTAAATTTCGAGGACAAAATTTTTATAAGTTGGGTAGATTGTAAACTCCCTGAATTTTCAAAATTATTAAAACTTGGATTTTTTCCAATTTTCTGGAATTTTCTGAAAATTTTCTGTAATTAAAACCAAGGTTCTTAATTATTAAATAATTTTTAATTATTAATAAATAATATTAAAATATCATGGAAATAACATTTTTGGGTGTAAAATAAAAAACTGGACTTAGGGTAATTTTTTTGGATTTTTTTGGGCCTCAGACCTATTTTTAAATGCCTAAAAACTATTTTAATTAATTAATTATTTAATTAACTATTTTTAATAATAATAATTATTATTATTATTATTATTATTATTATTTTATTACTGTTATTATTTAGTTCTGGGCCGGCCCGGCCCAGTGGGCCGAAGCCCAACCCAGCCCAGCCATCCTTAGCGGGTCGGGCGGGTCCACCCGAACCCGACCCGCCACCCGCCACCCGCACCCGCTCCCCAGCCCTCACCCCGCACGACCCGCGCTGCCCCGCGTCCGGCGCCGCCGCCCGCGCCCGCCGCGCCACGTCCCCGCTCCACCCGGCTCGCCCCGCCCTCCGCGGCCACGTCCTCTTCCCTCTCCGCCTGGCTCGGCCCCCCTAACCGCCCCTCTCCCCTATAAAGCCCGAGAACCCTCTCCCCTCCGGCCACCATCTCCCCAGAACCGCCCCCACTCACCGCCGTGCCGCCGCCTGAGCCCCGGCCAGCCCCAACGCCGCCATCCTCCTCCCTTCTCCCCTCCTCGAGCACCGCCTCCGGCTCCCCTCGTCGACGCAGCACAGCAGCAGAGGCCGCAGCAGCCGCCGACGACACCATCCACCGCCGACGAGCCCCCAGCCGCCTCGCCGTAACTCCCCGCAGAGCCCCCGAGCCCGGCGACGCAATCCCGGCCCTCCTCCGCCGCCCAAACCGCCATCTCTGGCCAAGCTCCAGAAACCCTAACCCTAACCCTAATTCCCAATTTCTTTGTGTCGTGTCGGACACGACACGAAAAGCCCTGTTTCTCGAGCCTCGTTCAGGTACTCGTATCTTGCACCCTGTATCTCCGTTTTTAATTCCGTAAATTGCGTTGTGAAGCCTGTATGACCCTCTCGGTGCCCGGACAAACCGCTCGGGGCATCGCGTCTTGTGGTGATCGCACACCGCGATCCAAAAACAGGAAAAACCAGACCCTGTTTCACCCCGGAACTGAGTACGCCCAGCCAAACGGAACGACTTGGTCGCGTGCGGTCTTCACAGATACGTGCGCACCGTCGATACGGATGTGTGAGATTTCACGGAAGCTGATTCGGGTGTGCGTGCACACCGAAATCAACGCGTATCCGCGGACATCGCCCCGTATCCGACTTTTCTGCAACTCGCCCTAACTTCTTGTACACTCGTCGGATCGAGACAAAACTTGCGCCATCGGACTCATAGCGATACGCTGGTCCTGTGGGTCAAGTTTGGTTCGATTCGGAGAACGTTGACGAAATTACGTGTCGTGGGCCCCATAGGCCCCGCTCGACGGGCGATTTTGTGATCGGCTCATCGGAACTCAAATCTGGAAGTTCCGTTGGGTTTGTATCAGCGTTCCTGACCTGTTGACACTAAGTTTGGTGAATTTGGAGACCTTTGACCCGGACACGTTTTTTGGTGCAAAGCGGGCCCACCGGCGGACCCCGTTTTGACCCGAAACTGCCATTTTTGCCCTTGTCTCCAAATTGGACCCAAGGACAGGCATTTCTAGCTATTTGACATCTTCTGAGCGTGATGGTAATATCTATTTCAGTTTTTGGACTCATCTCTGGAAAATTTTCCCAGAGTACAATTAACTGGATCCAAACAACAGGCAAGTACCTGCACTTCAAGTTAAATCTTTATATTGTGATAATTAATTCCCTGCTTTACTAGTACCCTTGATGATTACACCTAGTGTTAGGAATACTGGATTCATGTCTTGAATATTGGAGTTCATGTCTTGTTTTTCATGTCGGGTGGGAGAATACTAGAAGGCATGTAGTTTACCCTTCCCCATGTCATGTTTAATAGCTGTTGGTACGCGACTGTATCCTCAGCCAGATCTCGATTTTTCCCTGTTTAATAGACGTTTATGATGGCCGGATTAGCCTTATAAACCCCTACATGCCAACTATGTATTCTAAAACAAACACGAGTTCACACAGATAGTTTCTGGTATTGTTATAGTTCTTGCTGACTGTTGTAGTTTCATTTCCTGTCTCATTTATTCCTGCTTTCTCATATTCCTATTTATAGCAGTAACTCTGAGATATTGATGTTCTTTATGCAACTTTCTCAATATGATACTCAATATAATTGTCATAAATATTTAGTTTAATCTTGTTGTGCATTGTGTACTTTGCTCCTTTTCTGACTGGATCCGTTGATTTAGGCGATGATGAGGACCTTGCCCCTACATATTATGGTCCCTATGAGGGAACAGATAAAACTTATGAGGAGCCAGATCCCACCCAGAAGACCCCTGCTGCAGAGTAGATAGCAGTAGTTATTTTATTTTCTTGCTCTTTATCTTAGTAATCGGGTTTGTCCCCGATTTTAATTCTGATTTCTGTACTAAATATTTGAATCTGTTGTCGCATTTATTTTATTTGAAATCTTAAGTATCTGTTTCCCATTATTATCTTGCCTATGTTATTTGTAAATGAGCTAGTTTAGTTAAATATGGATTTGACCTAGACAGCGTACTACCGCCGACTCTGCGGCGTAGGCTGGACGTACCCACGCACTCGTGCCCGAATTTTCGGGTGTGGGTCAGGGTCAAAGGTCTCCAAATATGTCCAACTTAGTGTCAATATGTCAGGAATAATGATACAAACCCAACAAAACTTCCAGAATTGGATTTCGATGAGCCGTTCTCAAAATCGCCCGTCGAGTGGAGCCTGTGGGGCCCACGACACGCGATTTTGTCAACGTTCTCAGAATCGAACCAAACTTGGCTCACAGGACCAGCGTATTGCTACGAGTCCGATGGCGTAAGTTTCGTCTCGATCCGACGTGTGTACACTAAGTTACAGCGAGATTCAGAAAGGTCGGATACGGGGCGGTGTCCGCGGATACGCATTGATTTCGGTGTGCACGCACATCCGAATCAACTTCTGCGAAATCTCATACCTCCGTATCAATGACGCGCACGTATCTGTGAAGACCGCACGAGACCAAGTCGTCCCGTTTGGCGGGCCGTACTCAGTTCCGGGGTGAAATAGGGCGTTGATTTTTCGGTTTTTGGATCGCAGTTCGCGATGCACCGAGCGGGTTGCACGGGCACCGAGGGGGTCATGCAGGCTACGCGATGCAACTGACGGAATGAGAAACAAAGCAGCGAGGAGAGAGATATGAGTACCTGAACAGGGCTCCGGGAAACTGCGTTTCTCGTGTCCGACATGTGTCCGAATCGTGTCTGAGCTAGGGCTTGCGTCTGGGTCGTGTCTGAGTTCACCGGAGTAGGTCTGAGTGGAGGAGGCGCCGGTGCTGTGTTGGAGGGCGACCGGATCTGGTCGAGGAGGAGAGTCGGGCTCGGCCGGAGGGAGGCGCTGCGCTGCGGTGGTCGGGTGACGGAGGAGGGAAGGCGGGAGGCTAGGGCGAGTGCTGGAGGGGCGGGCTCGGGGTCTGCGGGAGGCGGAGGATTCGCCGGCGATGGTGGTGCGGCGAGGCGCTGCGGGGTCTGCGGAGGACGGTGGGGCAGTGGGAGGCGGAGCAGCCAGTGGCGGAGAGGGAATCGAGGGGGGAGGATGAAGGCGGAGGAGGGTTTTTATAGGCCGAAGAGGGGAGATGAACGGTGGCCAGTGAGGGAGAGGAGGCGGAGGGTCGGGGACGCGAGCGGGCGGCGGCGGCGTTACACGGTGGAGGGGAGGAGAACCGTCGGGCGGCTGAACGGATTGGGGAAGAAAGAGAGCGGGTCGGGTTTCAACGGGTCGGGTCGGGTCTGTTATGGATCCGGCCCGATCCAAAATAATGCGGGTCGGGTCGGGCTAGTAGGTCGGGTCTGGGTTAGACCCGGATCCGACCCAATAAGGATTTGGTTCGGTTTAAATGAACCCGGTTCGGTTCAGAAATTGGTTTGGTTTGGTTTATTTAAAATAAATCCGGTTTATTTTGGTTTAATTAATTAATTAATTTTTAGGGCTTTTAAAAAGCTTCCGGGGTCCAATAAATTCTCGAAAAATTAGCCTATGTCTAGTTTTTTATTTTACACCATAAAATATTATTTTCATAATATTTTAATATTATTTATTATCATTTAAAAATTATTTAATAATTAAAACACCTGAATTTAATTAGAGAAAAATTCCAGAAAATTCCAGAAAATTGTTAAAAATCCAAATTTAAAAATTATTTAAAATTAGAGGGTTTACAATCTACCCCCCTTAAGAGGATTGCGTCCTCGCAATCAAAGAATAACCTGTCAACAGAGATGACACGGTTGCAAACATTGTTCGAAGCACATCAAAATCAAGGAGAATCAAGGTTGAGAGTAACACCTAGAAAAAATTATTTTCCTAAGCATTAAATGTTATGAAATTTCCCAACTGTAGGAAATCTAGAAAATTACAGTTTTTAGAAAACCAGGTTATCCTTTAAACATATCAGGTTAACAGTTATAAAATATTCTAGTTTATTTAGCAAGTTCAAAATTAATAGGTTAACACTAGGTTATCAATTATTAACAATTTAAAACTATCAGGTCAAGTCTAGGGTCATGAACCAGCAGGCACGAACTAAAGCAATACTAGAAATGAGATAGCTATGAATCACTTACGCGCATTAGCCACTCCATGCATCTGCGCGTTCTCCAAAGTCATCGCAAAAGCTTGTCCGCATCCTTGAGGTGGTGCCCTCTGTTGTCGCTGGGCCTGCTGGAAGAGTGCTGCTCGAGGTGCCAAGGGTGGCCTTGGTTGATACCCTCCTGGTGCTGGTAGAGCTTGTTGGTTAACCGTTGGTGCTCTTTCTCGACGCTCAGGGCATTCCTTCAATAAATGCTGACTGGATCCGCAAGCTAAACATAATCTCTTTTTGCGTCTGTACTGGTCCTCAATATGGCCTCGCCTGCGACAATATGGACAGACAGGTAGTACTTGCGGAGATGCTTCTGGTGGCCGGTGCACGTGAGGTCTCTTTGCAACTTCTTTCTGTGGTGCTCCGGCTGGTGCTGATGTGGACGATCGCTTCAGACTGGTCTCTCTTCTGGTGACCCGCTCCATGCGTCGGGCCGCAACAAGGATGTCCGGGTAGGATGTAGGAGCAACGGATCCAATTAGTTTTTGTAGCTCAATGTTTAGTCCGTCGAAGAACTTCTCAGCCTTCTCTTCTTCTATCGGAATCAAGGTTGGGGCAAAGCGACTTAGATGAATGAATTCCGCGTTGTACTCTTCTACTGTCATACGGTCTTGAGTGAGACGATTAAACTTGTCCCGAAGTTCTGATCAAGCGATAGCCGGAATGTACATCTCTTGAAAGAGTCTAGAAAACTCTTTCCAAGTGACTCAGTCTGGTCCGAGCCGCGTCTCCTCGAATAGCCACCAGTGATGAGCATTGTCCGTCAATTGCATTCTAACGACAGTCATCCAACATTCCCGTGGAAGCTCAGCTGCTTCTAATTGGTGTTGAGTGTTGGTGAGCCACTCATGAACTTCTGTGGGCTCCTCCTTGCTTGAGAAGGTACGGGGCTTCAGCTAACGGAAATTGGTAATAGAGCCCGTCGGTTGCCGTCGAGTTGGTAGATTTGCCTGCTCCAGTACAAGTGCTAGGCTGTGACTCAAAGTCTCTTGTTGAATCTGTTGTTGAGCTTGCATCATTGTGTAGATCATTTGAAATATCTGTTGTTCGTCCATAGCTTGCCCTTGTGGAATTACGGGCATTGGTGGAGTAAATTGCGGCGGAGGTGGAATGTCGTCTTGCCGATCTCTTGAGGTATCTTGACTGTTTTGTTGTTCTAGTTGACCTCCACCAACTGGTGTCACTTTATCGTCATAGGTGATATCTGCAACTTATGGTATTCTTATGGGAGTCTCTTCGCGTGCTGGTGAATCTATTGCTCTGCATCAAAATAAACTATAAGAGACGCACAGGAATCAAGGCAAGATACAAGTCAAAATATTGATTCGAATTCGACATAGATATCAAGAACGATTCAAGCAAGTGGATGAGATCCTAAAAACTTATTCTATATTATTGCAGGCATGTTCGGTCCCTAAGTTGAAATTGAACAATTTAGTCGTTGACCTGCATGGGCTACCACAAAAACCATATAATGCCCCAGTCCCAAAATATCGAGGGACTGAACACGTGATAATGGCCAGCAGCACGCACCGATGGACAAACCCAATTTAATGGATCCATCGGGACATACTTAAGCTGTATTACAATGTTCAGGGTTTACTAATCTCATCCACAGAACAGCATGAACTAAAAAGCAAAACTGGAATAAATGCTGAAAGTAAAGATACTGTCGAATATCCAGCAAGAAATAATACTAAGTCGGGTGGAGACAAATCCACTACCGATAAATGAAAAAATAGAGACAAGGAAATAAAACTAAAACATACTAGAAAGTAACTAAGTATAAGCAGGGCCATCAACTGCTATCGTTCCCTCGTCTGGTGTCGGTCCGTAAAGTCGCGGGTACTCCTCGTCTGCTAAATCTGGAGAACAAAATCGGATCCTCAGGGGACATAGCAAGATACAAAAGAATACGAGCCAAAATACAGTAAATGAACATGCAAGTTAGACCAGAGTTTAAACACAAGGGAAGCATATAAGACACAAGAAATTACTACATCTAAGACGGTGGCGTGCCGATGGTGCTATCAAACATGACTACAAGCAATCGGGGTAACCGCATCTCAATGGGAGATCAAGATCCTATAGAAAGTAGGCCAATGGGGACTCCCAATCTATAGTATAGCTCTTTCGCAGCCCAATGGGAGCTCACGAATGAGGTAGTCAAATGAACAAGTCTCTATTGCAGCACAATGGGTACTCACAATCGAGAATGCTCAAGTATAGTCAATGCCTAATAACGATCATCTAGGAACTAAAGAAATCAGTCAAGTCAACTCAAGGAATGTAGAGTAACATATACCATCACAATATATCTATGGAACAAATAGTGATCCAAGGAAAAGAGCAAATAATGTACATGCACGCAAAATGAGAAAATATGACTAGAGCAGCAGGAATAAATCAATTTAGAAAATGCATCAAGAACTATATATGACAAGAAAGTGACAACTGAAAAGGGAAGCAAGCAATATTGTACATGTATCTTGCACGACAATGTTTAAATAAATCCAGGAGATAAGTAGCAAAACTGCAGGATATGGCAAGGTATACTTGCCTAGGTTTCCGGTTCCAATTGTGGCTCTGACTTCAGCTGAGATTTCAGGCAGTACTCTGGTTGCTGAAATAGACATCACCATCAGATTCAAAAAATATTAATCAGCTAGAAACGCCTGTCCTTGAGTCCAATTTGAAGACAAGGACAAAAATGACATTTTCGGGTCAAGACTGGGTCCACATGTGGGCCACTTTGCACCGAAAAATACGTCAGGGTCAAAGGTCTCTAAATCTGTCCAACTTAGTGTCAACAGGTCAGGAACAATAATACGAACCCAACGGAACTTCCAGAATTGAATTCCGATGAGCCGTTCTCAAAATCGCCCGTCGAGTGGAGCCTGTGGGGCCCACGATACGCGATTTTGTCAACGTTCTCAGAATCGAACCAAACTTGGCTCACAGGACCAGCGTATTGCTACGAGTCCGATGGCACAAATTTTGTCTCGATCCGATGTGTGTACACTAAGTTACAGCAAGATTTAGAAAGGTCGAATACAGGGCGGTGTCCGCGGATACGTATTGATTCCGGTGTGCACGCACATCCGAATCAACTTCTGCAAAATCATGCACGTTCGTATCAACGACGCGCACGTATCTGTGAAGACCGCACGCGACCAAGTCATCCCGTTTGGCAGGGCGTACTCAGTTCTGGGGTAAAACAGGAAGTTGATTTTCCTGTTTTTGGATCACGGTTCACGATTACCACAGGACGCGATGCACCGAGCGGGTTGCACGGGCACCGAGGGGGTCATGCAGGCTACGCGATGCAACTGACGGAACGAGAAATAAAGCAGCGAGGAGAGAGATATGAGTACCTGAACAGGGCTCCAGGAAACTGTGTTTCTCGTGTCCGACACGTGTCCAAATCGTGTCTGAGCTAGGGCTTGAGTCTGGGTCGTGTCTGAGTTCGCCGGAGTAGGTCTGAGTGGAGGCGGCGCCGGTGCTATATTGGAGGGCGGCCGGATCTGGTCGAGGAGGAGAGTCAGGCTTGGCCGAAGGGAGGCACTGCGCTGCGGTGGTCGGGTGACAGAGGAGGGAGTGCTGGAGGGGCGAGCTCGGGGTCTGCGGGAGGCGGAGGATTCGCCGGCGAGGGCGGTGCGGCGAGGCGCTGTGGGGTCTGCGGTGGACAGCGGGGCAGTGGGAGGCGGAGCAGTCGGTGGCGGAGAGGGAATCGAGGGGGAGAATGAAGGCGGAGGAGGGTTTTTATAGGCCGGAGAGGGGAGATGAACGGTGGCCGGTGAGGGAGAGGAGGCGGAGGGTCGGGGACGCGAGCGGGCGATGGTGGCGGTTGCAGGGAGGCCAAGCGGTGGCGGAGGCGGCATTACACGACGGAGGGGAGGAGAACCGTCGGGCGGCTGAACGGTTTGGGGAAGAAAGAGAGCGGGTCGGGTTTCAACCGGTCGGGTCGGGTCTGTTATGGATCCGGCCCGATCCAAAACAATGCGGGTCGGGTCGGGCTAGTGGGTCGGGTCTATGTTAGACCCGGATCCGACCCAATAAGGATTTGGTTCGGTTTAAATGAACCCGGTTCGGTTCAGAAATTGGTTTGGTTTGGTTTATTTAAAATAAACCCGGTTTATTTTGGTTTAATTAATTAATTAATTTTTAGGGCTTTTAAAAAGCTTCCGGGGTCCAATAAATTCCCGAAAAATTACCCTATGTCTAGTTTTTCATTTTATAACATAAAATATTATTTTCATAATATTTTAATATTATTTATTATCATTTAAAAATTATTTAATAATTAAAACACCTGAATTCAATTAGAGAAAAATCCCAGAAAATTGTTAAAAATCCAAATTTAAAAATTCTTGAAAATCAGGGGTTTACACGGAGATACGCACTCACCCTCAAGACACCCGACAATGTCTACCTAGGTCCGTCTAACCTAGGGCATCACCCAAAATTGGACCAAATTCGGATTCCACCCGAAATTGATACAAAACCTAGTGTCAAAGTCTCTAAACTCAACCAAACTAGTTCCAACTTCCTTCCACGGGTAGGCTTAGGGTCTAGGAAGGTTCTAAACCACTAATTACACTATATTAGATTAATTAGCAAGGGTAACGTTAGGGTTTACCTCTTGGGAGTTGGAATCCCAAGGCCAAAGTCTCCCAATCACTTGAAATCATCTCCCTCAAGCTCCAAGCCACCAAATCTAGCCTCCACACTAAATCTAGGCTCTACACACCTAGGTTAGGGAAAATACAAGGTTAGGGTTCACATAAAGAAGAAGGAATGGAAGAAGGAAGGAAGAAAAATGGAAACACTTACTTGGAAGAAGGAAGGAAGAAGAAAGAAGAAGTGGAGAAGGAGAAGAAGTGAAGAAGAAGTAGAATATGAAGAAATGGGGCTGTGGCTGCTGGTTCACGGTAATGGGCTGCTGTTGGGGCCGGCCACACTAAAATATTGGGTTCCCTAATGTCCAAAAGTCCAAAACGCCCCCCTCTCACTTGATTTTGGATTTCGGGTTCCAAAAGCACTCAAACTAACTCCAAATCTCTCCAACTAACCCACTAAAAATATAATAAATATTCTAAAACCAAAAATAAGTCTCACTGGGGTATGGGCTGGATCGGACATGGGTCCACTAGGGTCTGACATGGGTCCAGGCTAGCCAAAACCCTAAAACAATCAACTAAAAAAATAATACAATCACTAATTAAATATAAATATAATTAATTAAATATAATACATAATTTACCAAATAAAAATATAAAAAAACAACCCTATTTTTTAGAATTGGGTAGTGACATACTGCTACTCGCGTCATCTATTGGCATCGCATGTATGCCATCTGGGTAGAATATAAATATATCCTCATAACTGCTAAACCACCATCTATATAATTCTACGTCTATTATGCACCTAAGATCCCGTGTCATAAAGGGGGTCATGAGTATGAAATAACGAATATAACTAAGGTCGTACCTGTATCTACGACTTCCTGTGCCTGCATTCTCTTGTTTGTCATCCTGAGTGCTTGGCCTATGGGGTATATCTAGTATTATCTGTGTATCAACTTATACTAAGCACGAACGTTCGTCTTTCCAAAATAGGGGAAGACAGAAAATAATAATAAAGAATTCAAGGAGGAGGTAATAGAATACAAGTACAGGATTTAAAGAGATTAGAGAATTTGAAAAGGAGTTGCCAAGGCAGTTGTGGATTAAAATCTTATTTTGGTAAATTCTTATTCATATGTTCACATCAGAACAGTTATGTACCTGACATGATATGATCTGACCAGCCTAGAGGGCAAGTATATTCGTCTAACAAGTTGAGTCAACTTTATCTCAATCCACATAAAGTAGTGATACGAGGAGCGAACCAAGCGCACTAAGGTTGATCAGACCATAATGCACTGATTCTGATTTTGACAATGTATTAGTATGGGCCCCCAATAATACATATGTCATTAACAAGCTCAATAAAAGAATAAGATCGTAAAACTAGGCTATAATAGCAACATAAGTCAGGGTAGTACAAAAAAATATAAGTACGCTTGATTATGATGGAGGAAGGTACAGAATAATTTAAGTTCACCAAGAAGATCGGTGTTGTGCCTCTATGGTTGCCATACTAATTTCTATCTAAGTCTAAAGTCAACCAAATGGGTGTATAGGCCTCTAAGTTCTACAGTATGGGTAAACACTATCTTTTTATGTAAGTCTATGGTTGGTGTCATTCGTTTATACTTCATTAATTGGTCAGAAGGACTATGTGATACTAGGTTATGAGGCATACTACCAACTTACAAAAATTTAACTAATAGTATTATTGAATACTAGAGTGTATATACCTGGTACAAAATACCTTCCTAACCCCTATCAAGCACGAAAGAAAAGAGAAGATTGACGTTGAGAAGGGATCAAGCAAGATGCAATACAAGAAATCAAATAAGAATGCGAAATAAAATCAAGGACAGTGATTAAATAAGTGGATGAGATCCTATACTCTAATCATATACACAGGCTTGCTCGATACAGTAACGTAACCGAGATAATATGTTCACGACCTGCATGGGCCACTATAAAAATATGTCACGTCCCATTCCCAAAATACGTAGGACTAGAAATACGTAAGCATGCCAGCCGTATGTATATGGCAACTCCAATATATGGATACCATAATACACACGTACGATGTAATATAAATAATAACTCACATGTGGTATAAATATTGTCACAAGTTACAGGACATTACTAATCTCATCCACAGAATCAAATAGAAATAAATAACCAATATACTATATAACTGAATCTCAATATGAAGTATCAAAGAATGATAGTCGGGTGAAAATAAATCTACTGCCAAACTAGAATATAGGGAAACCACATAAGAACATCTAATGAACAATGTGACTCGAAGAGAAGACCTCCTCGAAAGAGATAAGTGGCAAGTCCTGATCCGTGCTCCAGAAATAGTCAAGATCGTCTACACCTGGAAAGGGACCAGGTCCTCAGAGGGACGTAACAAGATACATAAAAGTATGCCAATTTGAATACAGTAAACATGCATAATAGGTAGAAAATATGTAAGTACGTTGGACAAGATAATCTATATGAATGCATATTAAGGACAACTTTTTGATGTATGGGCATGGGTAGGCTACTCGATCTAATTCTCATAACTCACACACACGGCAGGGACATCAGAAATTGACATACCTCGGGGGTAGCGACCAGCGGATACCAAAAATTGACATACCTCGGAGGTAGCGACCAACGTGACATACTACCGTAGTACGTGATAGATACTACAGTTTATCAGAGTGGTTATAGCCCATACGTCTACTGATTGTCCTCCCCTCCCATGATACTATGTGTCAAGTGTGTGTCAACATATATATATAGTATATAAATGACTGAAATAAAAATACACATGTAATGAACATATAAAAATATAATAAGCATGCAAAGTACTGTAAGCAATTTGACAAGGTATCTTGCCTGGCAATAGAGCTACAAAGTATAACGTCCAAGAGTCAAGCACACAGGATCAGAAACTATGGCCTCATAATGAACGTCTTCGGATGCTGAAATAAACATCACCAATATTCCCAAAATAAGCGAGATAGCTAGAAAATATTACCCTTTCATCCAATTTGGACACAGGAGCAAAACAGTAATTTTAGGTCAAAGTGGGGTCCACATGTGGCCCACTTTGCACCAAAAAGCGTGCCAGGGATAAAGGTCTCTAAAAGGAATAAATTATAGGTCAACCAATTCTAAACGTCAATACGAACTCAACGTTACGTCCAATTTTGGATTCCGGTGAGCCGAACACAAATTCGTCCAAAAAGTCAACCGTAGGGTCCGTAAATAGGTGGCTTGGTCAAATGTCTCAGAATTGCATAAAACTTGGATCACAGGACTAGCGTGATACCACGAATCCAATGGCGCAAGTTTTGTCGCATTCTAACGAGCGTACATTAAATAGTGCTGTATTTTGCAAAAGTTACGATATATGGCCTTTTAATGGATACATGGTGATTCTAACGCATACACACGTCCAAATCAGTTTCCGCAAAAGTTCACACGTCTGGACATACCATACGCGTCTTTTGGTGCAACTAGTACGCGACGAGGTGGTCCCGTTTGGCGGGGCTCACTCCGTATCACAAATTTTAATATTTTAAATACATGTTTTTATGGATTTTCAACCTAATTTATTTCTCATTCTAACACATAATAAAATAGTGTAATTGACAGGAAATAATTTTGGTTAGGTGGTCTTCACATAGCAAAAAGAAAATCTAAGTTTGGATCAATGGGGTGGAAGATACGAGTCCTTAAACATGTGTGGTTGCAGCAGTTATTCTGAATTTAAAGTTGTATTTTTTCTCCAACATGGTCTCGGTTTTCACCTAGGGTTACGCGCTGATCGGAGGAAACTAATATACAGAGTTGGAAGAGGGATAGGTCGTGAACATACCGGTGAAGACGGGGTCAAATTTTGTTACGAGATGGAGCAAAAAACAGGTCGTGAACATGGCTACGTTGCTGCCAATCTGCTGTCGCGGTGCTCGCGTGGGTGTTGACACGGCGGCGAGCGGTGGTGCTGCGGCATGCTCCGGACGGCGGTGGCAGGTCGAGGAGGTCGGCTCTCCGGTGGCGGCGGTCGGGGGAGAGATGAAAGCTAGGGTTATGGTTTGGATCATAGATTATATATATATAGAGAGAGGGATGTGAGCGAGGATTTTGGGCGCACTGGTCTGGGGGTTCAACACTGGGCCGCTGTGGGTTAGGATTAAGGGGAGGGGAGGGTTTACTTAAGAGTTAATTAGGATTATTAGATTTCTTTTCTTTTCTTTTTCTTTTTCTTTTCTCTTTTCTTTTCCTTTTCTTTTGTTTTCTTTTTCACTTCTTTTCTATTTCTTTTCTATTTGTTTTAATTATTATTACTAATTATTATTATTATTATTATTATTATTATTATTATTATTATTATTATTATTATTATTATTATTATTATTATTATTATTATTACCAATAGCACTTGTTATTATTATTATATTATTATAACTATTATTTATTATTATTATCGTATTTAATAACTATTTATTATTTACGCATATATTTAAGGTATATAATAAAAATATTTGTACCCAAATTAAATACTAAAAATATCTATTACTCTTCTACCAATACTCCTAAAATAAAATAGTAGTTTTTGTGTAAAACTCTAAATAAATATTTATCTAGGTAATTGAATCAATAAATTATATTTTCTAATTACTACAAAATAATATAAATAAACTCAATAATTGATTAAATAAATAAATAAAATATTTAAAAATATGGGGTTTTATACTTCCCAGACTCCATGCGTCCCATGCATCTCGGGCCACATGTGTTTCAGACTCTATGAAGACCAAATTTTGTTGTTACAACAAGGGTGATTCTCTACAACCAAGTGCGGACTATGTGTCAAGCTGACTAAGTCACGTCCACAAAGGACGAGAATCTCCCAGATCTTCAACAACAAAAAATCACAACAATCGCCCACGTGGTAGCTTGGCCTGCTCACGGTTATAGTTGTACCCTATTCAGGAGGTACACGTGGCACCCTCTAGCATCCATGCGGCCCAACTTATGTGCCCCAAGGATGACTATATATACCCGGGTGGCATGCCCAAAAAAGGACAGACAGAGAGGGGTTGTCCAATATAGAGAGAGAGCATACCGAGACGAGCAAAGAGAGAACATAAGCTTCCTTACCCTGTGTCAGATCGTCAATGGAGTAAAGGAGCCGCCATAGCGCTCCTTGTCCATCGTCACACCCTAGAATCAAAAATATATAATTAGATTATCTGTCTAGTACCTCTTCGTACTTTATCTAATTTTTTATTAAAACAATTAATTTTAATGGCGCACAGTCCCTATCATCGATGAGCTGCCCGCCCTTCCGATGGGTGGCAAGGAAGACGGTCACCATATTGGCGTCCTCACCACTCTAGACATGTTAATTATATATATATATATATATATATATATATATATATATACTAAATTAACTATTTTATCCTAATTTGATTAAAATAATATATATACGTTCAAATAGTTATCATGCGACAAAAAATATTCTATCACTAGAATCAACCCACCACACCACTTTCATGACTTCTTTCTGGCCGCCTTTGCCTTCTCCGACTTTTTTTTGTACCTGGGATCGTTGAATCTAACCCTTATCTGAGTCCACTGCTCAGTCGTGATCCAACCTAGGATTGATTTTTCCAAACGATTATGGTCCTTCTGATCATTGATCGCATCCCGGACTAGCTTAACGGCGACGGAAGAAAATATCTCCTCGATCACCTCGGTCTGGTGTGGTGGGTAGAAATACGTGTCCTACAAGAAGTGTCATAGCTGCTAGCTATTTATTTAAATTTTATATAATTTTAATTTCTATTTTATCTCTCCAAGGCTTATATGCAATTAGTAATTTAGATTGTGCAATTTTCTTTTTGCAAATAGGAACTATGTTATAAATGAAATTATATTTTGGAGAGGGGTTTTGTGCAAAACCCAAACCATGGGAAGGAGAAGAGAAACCAGCAGCCTTGACTCATCCCCCTCCTTTCCACCTGTGGCTTCCTACCTCTATCTCTATTTCCTAGGGGGGAGATGGCAAGCTCTCCTCCCCCATTGCATTCCCAATACATCTCCTTTATACTTAATAAAAACCCCTTCCTCCTTTTCCTTTCTTATTTCATTCCTTATTTCTTTTCCTACTACTACTGCTGCTGTACTTACTTCTGCTGCTGCTGCTCCCGTAGGCCGCTGCCGCTGCCACGTCGTTGACGCCGCCGCCACGCCGCCGACGCTGCTCCGCTGCCGCCGCTGCTCCGCTGCTGTTACTGCTGTACTGCTGCTGCCGCTGCTGTCGCGGACGGCCGATGCCGACGCCCTCCCCCGCAGGCGGACACCGCCACCACCACCACCTCATCATCGGACACACCACTCCTCGTCGGACACGAACACCACAGAATCCTTCTTCTTCTTCTTCCAAGAAGAACCTAGGTATGATGATTTCCCCAATTCTCCTCCTCCAGAATTCAATATTAGGTTTCTAGGAATTGATTTTAACCAATATTCTCCTGAATTAGGGCATCGACATTGATATTTGGAAGAACCCTGACCAAGGCAAGTCCTCCTAATTTCTTCTCTTCCAATTTTTCCTATACTTTGCTTGTGTGGTTACCTTCCGAATTTCAGAATTCATATGTTAGTATTTACTTACATTAGATGATATAAATTAGAGTATAAAATTTTGGACGAAGTTTAGGACACAAGTGTACATACGGATACAAGTAACTATTTGTAAAGTTTTGGAAGGGCTATTCAATTATCCACTAGGTATTATCCGAGTTGACGCTATAAGTTCAATTTAGTATAATTTCAAGTTGATCCTTGATAATAAATCCCTATATTAGGACATAGAACAAATTGCATTGATTTTATGTAATTATGGATATGTTATATAATTAGGTTATGATATATAATTAGGAATGCGCTCATTTATATAAAATGGTAGTACATAGCTTGTGACATTTTACTTATGAAATCAAGTAGTAATCAATTCGGAGTATGAGGATATAAATTAAAGACATAAGAATCTCCGATTTTGGATTTGAAATAATTTTGTGTAATTTGGATTTGTTCGATTATTTTCTTCTATACGAACCTTAGCATGAGACAATATAAATGATAAAGATCTAGATTTGAACGTGATTAGTTAAAACATTGATGATTCCTATAGATAGGTGTGTATTGGCTATATAGTGATATATTAGAAAAGTATATGATTATGAGACGTACCTAAAAAGTCACTTTTTATAAAGACATACCGAGATAAATACAATTGCATGCTATTTCAAAACTTCGTAAAAGATCTAGAATTGGGGTATACTAATTGTATTATATGCAAGAGAAATAAACCTAGCTATATATATATATATATATATATATATATATATATATATATATATATATATATATATATATATATATATATATACTGCTTATCCTTAAATTATAAGAACTACACTTTAAAAGAATATCTAGTGCATAGTACTTAAATTTGTTAAAATAATTAATCAGGTTATTATCACATGTTTTGAATCATTATGTTTCTGACGTTTACCTTGTTGTCTTGTAAATAGCTAGCGAATTACAAAGCTAAGGTATATGACCAAATTAACTAATTCACTAAGGTGAGAATAATTCCTTACCTACTTAGAAGATATTAATTTTATTGAGTTATATTAACTGCTTGTATTCCGGTGTTGAGAGTTGCTCCACCGAAGGGGTCGGCGAGCCCGGGAATGCTACGGAGGGTTGCTCCGGGTGGATATATATAAATTGTTAAAATTTTCGGGAGCAGAATACAAAAGAAACTCTGCCGAAATTTTTAAGAATTCCGGGAGTTAACCAATATTCCAATATTTTGAGATATCGTCGACATCTCGTTAACTAAACCCTAATTTCACACCACAGACCACTAGAGATCTTACTTTAAATTAGGAATATCTAGTAGAAGTCTAGAGTACATAGGAACGGGCACGAGGAAATTAATTCAGACCAACTGATGACCTGCTCTGTGAAAAGTCGATACTTTAAATTATGTGATTAAATAATTGAACTCAAGTTGAATACTTGCAGTATCCTGGACATGCTTTCCATCTTTAAACAAACGGTTAAGACAATACAGAGCAGAGATTCAATTTATATAATAATTAGAATAAGGAATGATTGTAGTTTTAGGCTAGAAGCATCGGGCGGGAGAGAACAGCATAAATGACCACCTATAAAATTTTGCCACATAATTTTAAACTCTGGCTGAATTCAGCGGTTTAGGCTCTCTCGCAAGGCCTTGCGAAGTGAGCGGGTGAGGCTTAGCTCACTTTATGTTGCCCATAAGGGGCTGGGCCGGATCATAACCCCGTGCCATGCATTCTCAAGTCACCCTAATTATAAAAGCACCTTCATCGATCCAAAAGGAAAAACAATCGAATGGGTGGATTCAAGATTGTCCAAAGGAGGCTGGGCCGGATCATAACCCCGTGCCATCATATTTTCAAGTCACCAATTAAAAACACGCCTATCTCGAATTATAATACTCGAATAGGTGAATTCAAGATTAAGCCATGAGGGCGGGGCCGGACTCTAAGCACCGTGCCATTCAAGTTACAACAAAATCTTTCACAACGGGATTTGTGGCAGAAAACTAGGTGAAGTGGTTATTTAAGGCTTGTTCTCCAAAAAATTGCATCATCATATAGGAAATTGATTGTGTTTTATGGTAGTGATATAGGATTGTGATGATTTATTATAGATACCATAGGAGAATTAGATTAGGAGTTTTTCAAGTCAAGTATACCATATTATATTTATTCTCTTATTCCCTTTAACTATTGCTCTTTGCTCAAATATCATATCTTTTATTTGTTTACCGTTCTTAGCCGAGGAGTTGCTTGTCGTTCTGATGACCTAGTATTGTTCACTAGGGATTGAAGAAGAAAATGAGGAAATACTACCCCCTCCTCTATAATATGGACGAGAGCGAGGAATAATCAGCTAGTGATCTATCAGAGAGTATAGTATCTAGTTGTTGTAACTGTAATAATGTAACCTTATCAAGGAGCTGTTGTAAAGACTTATCTGGTTGTAAGTATATATGATTAGAATGTTTTGATTTAGATATGTTGCCTAATTATTTCAGCATGACTTGTATTTTATTCTAAAAGACTTACAGGCGACAATCGCTGATACGAATGAGGCAGTATTCGTATGGGGCATAGCCTGGAGATGCAGTTACGTACCCGACTCACCGTATCTTGGAAAGCGGGGCGTGATACGTCTTTTAGTGGTGGCCCATGCAGGTCATGCTTTTAGGAAACCCAGGTAGGACCTAAAATAAAGATCCTAGGATAAGGTGCAAGTCTAAGTATTACAGAGTATAGGTTAGGAATGGATATAAGTAAACCTGGATTTATAGCCATTATCTAAAGATACTTTATGATTTTATTTGGGATACTTGGGGGTGATACTAACTTGAAGTTCCTTATTGTAGAACATGCCTCGGTTTATGCCTCACGCTAGGCTAGGAAATTCTAGCCACAGCTTAAACAATTATTACAGTTTTGCAAAAAGAAAATGGCGACTGGCATGCAAGCAAATGATAAGAGCCTATGGAGTGCATTATGAAATCAAGTACCCTGTGGTGTTGGATCTCAGTGACGAAAGGGAAGTGTTTTTCAATAGGAAAAACTACTATATACTCATAAAGGCTCAACCATCTGAGGATCCGAATCCCAATAAAAATGACTATAATGGGACGTTGGAAGAATGGCAGAATACTCATCCGGAGGCGACTATAATTCGAATACGAGAGATGATGATCTAAGAGAAGATCTAACTATGTGTAAGGATCCCCTATCCATCAGGTATCTTTTGTGGAAAGTAAGGTGTATGTATATATGTATGGAAGTTAAGCAAGGGAGAAATATGGGAATGTACTTAGTCTTAAGTTTATGCCTAGGTGCAAGTAACTCTAGCGGCATATTTGTATCACATTTTGACTTTAGTGAATGAAATATGCTTTTATGTACCTATATGTCTCTCTGCTTTCCAGTAAATTCTTAGAAATTTTAACATCTTTTCTATTCTTCAATCTCAGGATTATTCCTGAGAAATTGCATTTGGATACTTTCAGGATAATGTCTAACCACGATCAATCCCACGCATCATCCTCGCAAACTCAGACAGAACCTTCTATCAGAGATGTGTATAAGTTATTTCAACAAATCTTGGAATCCAACAATCGGCGTGCGGATACGGCCTTGACCACAACTGCCATGATGCTGGAACATTTGCAAACATCTACCAACTCCAAGGATGGTTTGCTCAAAGATTTTAGGAACCTGAATCCTCCTAAGTTTAAGGGAACGGAGAGCCCAATTGAAGCAGGGCAGTGGATAAGGACTATAGAAGGGTTATTAAGGGCAGCAAAGATCAATCCTGAAGATATGGTATCCATAATTCGAATCCAATTAGAAGACATTGTTTACCACTGGTGGAGTGCTGAACATCCTGAGGATTCGGAAGATAGAATAACCTGGGGGAATTTCAAAAGAAAGTTTGAAGGGAGGTTTTTCCCAAAATCATCTAGAATTGAGTTGGAACGACAGTTCACTCACTTGAAACAAGGAAAACTCACAGTAGATGAATATATTGCGGAATTTTCCAGACTTAGTCGTTTTGCTCCAAATTTAATAGCTGACGAGGAGACTAAAGTATCTAGATTCCTAGAAGGACTAGGGAGTCAGCTGAAAAAGTAGAGTTGCGGCTTATCGGTGCCAAACTTATCCCGAGGTAATTGAAGCGGCTAGAAGTCAGGAAAGGATGTTAAATGAAGAACAACCGCTTCGATCCTAACCTCAGAAAAGGGCCTTGGAAATAGGAAATCCATTCTTAAAGCATTCATGGCAAGGATCATCCAAACGTTTCCAAACTAGTGTCTCGGGAGGGCCAATTATTTGCCACTTTTGTCACAAACCAGGCCATATGAAGGCTGAGTGCAGAAATTTTCTAGGTCTCTATTTAAAGTGTAGATCGGATAGGCATCGGACTGACCAATGTTCACTACAACGGACTTCCGGATCAACGACCCAAAACCAATACCAGGGATCACGGCCTCCATTCCGAGGAAACAATGTCAGGCCTATGATTCAAGGAAATAGTCCCCGACCTTTAATACAAGCACCAATGCCTCAAGCTATGCTGACTTATGGAAATCAGCAAAGACCGCCCTTTACATCTCAAACCCACCAATTCCAGCAAGCTCAGAGAATGAGCCAACCTCAAACTGGGAAAAAGAAAAAGCAAGGGCAGGCGTTCATGATGAATACTAATGAGACAGAACTGGCCGGAGAGGTGGTAACATATACTATTTTAATTTCAAATTGTCCGGCATCAGTATTATTTGATTCTGGGGCAACCCATTCACTTATATCATCAGCATTTATAATTCTGCATGAAATCAAATCGCAACCATTACTTAAGAAACTAAATATTCTTACGGGTAATGGTACGGTAGAAATTAGTCGGGTCTGCGAAGCTTGTCCAGTTAAATTAGGTGGTGCAGCTTTTCAAGTAAGATTGTTAGTATTTCCAATGAACAATTATGATGTAGTGCTAGGAATGGATTGGTTGACCAAGACATTGGCAAATATAGACTGCGGTCAAGGAAAGGTCCAATTCCAGCTCACTAATGGAGAACTATATGAATTTGTTTGAGATCAGAAAGAATTTGATGCTATGGAATTAAAAAAATTTGAACTACCAATTCAAGGAAGATTTCAAGAACTGGAAGAGAAATAATTTCCAAAGATAGTAAGAGAATTCAAGGATGTATTTCCTGATAAATTACCAGGACTGCCACCAGATAGAGTTATAGAATTTTCCATCAATTTGGTGCCTGGAGCAGCACCTATAGCCAAGAAAATATATCTGATGAATAAGGAAGAATTGGATTAACTAAATAAACAAATAAAGGAATTATTAGCAAAAGGATTTATTCAACCCAGTGCTTCACCGTGGGGTGCACCAGTACTTTTCGTGAAAAAGAAAGACAAGACTCTACGATTGGTGATTGATTATAGAGCCCTGAATGAAGTAACAATCAAGAATAAATACCCTTTGCCCCAAATAAATGAACTATTCGATCAATTAGGGGAAGCTAAGGTGTTTTCAAAGATTGATTTAAGGTCTGGATATCATCAAGTAAAGGTCAAGAGGGAAGACATTCAGAAAACTGCCTTTAGGACTCGTTATGGACATTACGAGTTCCTAGTCATGCCTTTTGGGGTAACAAATGCTCCTACAATATTTATGGACCTAATGAATCGAATATTTTACCAGTATTTGGATAAATTCGTAATTGTATTCATTGATGACATCCTCATATATTCAAAGAATGAGGAAAAACACGAGGAACATCTGAAGGTGATATTACAAACCCTAAGGCAGGAACAATTGTACGCTAAATTCAGTAAATGTGAATTTGGTTAAGTCAAATATCATTTCTAGGCCATATAATCACCGGAGAAGGTATTTCAGTAGATCCAAAGAAGGTAGAAGCTGTTAAATCATGGCCAACGCCAAAATCTGTAGCAGAAATTTGAAGTTTCTTGGGATTAGCCGGATACTATAGAAGATTTATAGAAAATTTTACAAGAATTGCAGAACCATTAACTCGGCTGACCCAAAAGGAAGAAAAATTCAATTGGACAGAGAAATGTCAAGCAGCTTTTGATGAATTGAAAGAGAGATTGATTTCAGCACCGGTACTGGCCTTACCATCGGGATCAGGAGGATATGAAATATACAGTGATGCATCAGGAAAGGGGCTAGGCTGTATGCTAATGCAATACGGAAAGGTTATAGCTTATGCCTCTCGACAACTGAAACATCATGAGAGGAATTACCCAACTCATGATCTAGAACTAGCAGCTGTAGTTTTTGCACTCAAACTATGGCGACACTATTTATATGGAGAAAGAATTAAGATATATACAGATCACAAAAGTCTGAAATATGTGTTTACTCAGAAGGAAATTAATATGAGGCAAAGAAGATAGTTGGAATTACTCAAAGACTTTGATATGGAATTAGAATATCACCCAGGCAAAGCAAATAAGGTAGCAGATGCCTTAAGCAGGAAACCAATGGCATTCTTCATGAATACACCGAAGGAAATTCTCAAGGACCTAAATAAGATGGGAATTGAAGTAATATATCCAACATCAGAAGGATTATGGGAAAATTTACAGATACAATATTTCCTAGTAGACAGGATTAAAGAGGCTCAACAAGGAGACTCTAAACTCCAGAAAATATGGAACCAAACCGAAGGAGGACTCCAGACTGGAATAAGGAAGCATACAGATGGATCGTTAAGATTTGGAGATCAATTGTGTGTACCCAATGGAAATCTAAGACCAAAAATTATGTCAGAAGCTCATAACTCGCAATATTCCATTCATCCAGGGAGTACTAAGATGTATAAGGACCTGAAACAGAATTTTTGGTGGCATAGAATGAAGCGAGAAATTGCCAAATCTGTATCCAAATGTCTTGTCTGCCTGCAAGTAAAAGCAGAACATCAAAGGACAACAGGTCTCCTTCAACCTCTTCCAATACCTGAATGAAAGTGAAAACATATTACAATGGACTTTGTGACCGGGCTACCTAAGACCCAAAGAGGTAACAATGCTATCTGGGTCATCATAGACAGACTTACTAAATTAGCTCAATTTATACCATTCCGAGTAGGACAATCAACCGAAGTATTAGCGGACCTGTATATGAAACAGATGGTCAGTCAATATAGAATACCGATAAGTATAGTTTCAGATAGAGACACTAGATTTACTTCACATTTCTGGAAGAGTCTACAATAAAGTCCCGACACTCAGTTAAAATTTAGTCCTGCATACCATCCACAAACAGATGGTCAGTCAGAAAGAACAATTCAAACTCTAGAAGACATGTTGAGAGCCTGCACATTAGATTTTGGAGGATCATGGGACGACCACTTACATTTGGTAGAATTTTTTTATAACAACAGTTATCATACTAGCATCAAGATGGCGCCTTTTGAAGCATTATATGGGAGAAAATATAGATCACCCATGTGCTGGACAGATATGGAAGAAAGGCAATTATTGGGCCCAGAACTAGTGATACAAACTGTTGACAAGGTTAAAGCAATCAGAAATTATTTGCAAGCAGCCCAAGATAGACAGAAGATGTGGGCTGATAAACATCGAAGAATGTTGGAATTTTAACCTGGCGATCATGCATTTTTAAAAATCTCGCCAACAAAAGGGACGATTAGATTTGGGACCAGAGGGAAGCTGAGTCCAAGATACATTGGACCATTTGACATACTAGAAAAAGTCGAAAAAGTATCTTATAAACTGGCCCTACCCCCAGCACTAGAAGGGGTACATAATATATTTCATGTATCTTAAATCCGAAGATATGTACCAAATTCGAACCATATACTGGATCATTCAGAAATTACTATCGGACCAACTCTACGCGTCGAACAATGACCTGTTGAAATTTTGGATCATAAAGATAAAATACTCCAGAATCGGATCATTCCATTAGTCCGAGTGGCTTGGAACAATGACTCTCCAGGGGAATCAACTTGGAAAAAAGAAGAAGACATGCGAAAACAAGATTCGGGTGTCAACGCCGTATGAAAAGTCGTGTAACGTCACTTAGGATGAGCAGGTACATCACAGAAATAAATCAAGCAAATAATATTAAAGTAACTACTGCAAGTTTGGCAAGGTATACTTGTCTAGGTTCTGAGCTCCGACAGTTGCTCCGATATAAGTAGAATCTTCAGGTACGCCTCCGGGTGCTGAAACAAATATTACCATCACTCTCAAAATATATAAAATAGTTAGGATTGACTACCCATAAGTCCAATTTGGACACAGGGGCAGAATTGACAGTTTCTGGTCAAAGCGGGGTCCACATGTGGCCCACTTCGCACCAAAAAATATGCCAGAGACAAATTTCTTTAAACTCATCAAACTTAGTGTCTACAAGTCCAGAACGATGATACGAATCCAATGGAATGTCCAGAACACTGGATTCCGATGAGCCGATCATAAAATTGCCCGTCAAGTGGAGCCATGGGGCCCACAAAACGGTATTTTATCAACGTTCTCAGAATTGAACCAAACTTGGGTCACAGGACCAGCATAACGCTATGAATATGATGGCGTAAGTTTCGTTATGAAACGATAAGCACACACAAAATTATGATGAGTGTCAGAATAGGCCGATACGGGATTTTTGATGGATACGCGTTGATTTCGGTGTGCACGCACATCCAAATTAACTTTCATAAAATCTTACACATCCATGTTAACGATACGCACCTTTCGATACAATTTACATACGACAAAGTCGTCTCGTTTAGTGGGATGCACCATGTTTCAAAAAAATTGGGTTTAGAAAACTAAGTTTTTGGTCCACTTCAACAACGAATAAAACATAACTTACAACAAATTAAAATAAACTAATTAAAGAAACTTAATCTTGATTTTATTGTCTAATTTACTGTTCAAGTAAAATTTAAAAATATTAACTAGGTTAGAAGAAAAATAGCCATGAACATGGGAGTTTGGGACAGTTTTCTGAACTCCAATTTGGGTCATTTTTTCCTATTTTGTGTCACAATTTATGACTGACACAGGACACGATATCCTGAACTAATTATACAAAGTTCGAAAAGGTTATGTGGTCTTCGTATAGGATTCGACAGATCGACATTTGGATAACTATGCAAAGAGATACGAAGGTGGGAAGAAGGGTACCTTATTGTTGCTGTTCGGGATGTTGGTCAGTGGCTACTTTGCGGCGGTGGCACGCGGCGATCCGGCGTCATCGTCGGCGGTGGTGAGAGGGTATGATGGTGGTGGGGTTTGGCTAACTGGAGGTTTTATAGGGATGAGGTGCGGGCGGTTACGGGGAGGAGAAGAGGCGGTCGGCGGCGGTTTTGTGGAGTGGGAGTGAGGGGTCGGGGCTACTGTTATAGAATGGTAAGGGATTTTGGGTTAGCAGTCGGGTACGAGTCGGGTTTGGGTCGGATTTGGGTCCAGTATGGTTGGTTTGGTCTATGATGGTTTGGTTTGGGTTGGTTTAGGTTGGTTTAAGTTGGTTTATTATATATAGGTTTAAAAAATAGTTTTTTAGTCCAATAAATTGAAAAAAATTACACAATATCCTATTATTATTTATACACTCAAAAATATAATTTTTGCACTATTTTAATAATTAATTTAATACACAAAAATATAAATCTCTGAAAAATATTTATTATAATTAATTAAAAATTACAGAAAATCTTAAAAAACTCAAAAATTCATAAATTAAATTCTAAAATTAAATTCTAAAAATTTGGGTGTTTACACAACTAGTTCTATTATGTACTCAATCACAATAATCTAAAAGAATAATGAACAAGAAAGATAACTCAAATAATTATTCTAAAAGAAGGAAAACTAGACAAGATATGGAAAAGGAACACTAAACTAGATCTCTAAAAATGTTACCTCAAGTCCACTGGGTAATAACAGTCCAGTCTAAGGCACCATTCTGAGATCCCAGAATGTAGAGCACAATCATCACTGGAAAACATTATCTAATCAGAAAAGGAGCGACGTACACCTCTAACAATAATTCCAATAAATGATAAAAACTATGTAACAGTAAATAGAGAGCATATACCAGATGAATAGAGTATGGCAGGAATATACTGAAATAAGAAAATACGAGAAATACATACAAGAGATACGAACATCATATATAGAATCAAGAAATACATCGAGTGAGTACTAGTGACAACATGTGATCGGCTTGGGTATTGCTCAAGAACCACGGGCCTGGTTAATCATATGTGCGGTATATAAGTAACATTATATAAGAAAAACAAGAACTGCAGGGTATGATCACATATCTACACTAAATACTCTTCGCCTCCGACTGGTATAATAGATCCAACCATGGCACACTATGACATGGGATTACACAAGAAGGACGCTAATATTCCCATGAATCAGTGTCCATACATGTACAAGAACAACGGGGCTCGCACAAGAAATATGCCAGGAACTACCAGGAATAATATCTCATGACGGAATCCAGGAAATACCAATACGTGTAATCAAGTGTCAGGAAAATCAAGCATATCTACACTAAATACAAGAAACATAGAAGATATCATAAACGAAAAACTATCAGAGAATGTACTCGTCTGGAATCTGGTGAAACAATATCAAAGATGTCCGAAACGGTGCCTCGGAGACCTAAATATGGAATATAACATCAATACAAGATTTTGGAATAAAGTCCAAATCTAGGTCATTAGGTCAAATCTAAGTCAAAATAGTCAAACTAAGTCAACTCTAGGTCAACCTAGTCAAACTTGGTCAAACTAACTATTTCTAGGTTGTATGAGTCCATATCTAAGTTATTGGGTCCATACACTACTTATCTAGTCTATACTAGTTATATTAAGATACTAGAGTATCATAGCTATCTAATAACACAAGATACACAGATATACAATATATAGTAGTTACTCTTAGTTAGTACTAATTCCAAATGAATACCTTGGCTTTGAGCCATCTTGGTATCACCACCTAACTACCCTTTTGACATCCACTACCAATACCTAGAGATACTACAACCTCAACATTACCTTCACCTACATTAACTGTTACCCCCACTTACCCTACCTATATCCTTTAGGATACCAAGCAACTCATTAATTATCTATACACCTATACATATATATATACCACCATTTATATACTCTAACTCATATTTATAACTAACATACTTCTAATACTATACATGACTAATCTAACAACACAACTAACAATTTAACCAATCAACTAACTAGATAACTAAAAATAACTAACTAACTAACACCCAAATATATCTTACTAACATCTCATATATTAGTATCTAAACATATATCTATAACTCATATATAATATCTAAACTAACAATCATTCCTTCCAACTTATCACTAACAATTAACTAATCTCTAACATACGATACCAAACTAACTACTAACAGTTATGAAGACTCACCTAACTAACCTACCATCAGACTTCACATTCTAATCTATAATCAAACCTATAACGGATACATGACATACATCACTAATTGATAGCCAAGGTCTAAACACTAACACACAATCAACAAATACAAGGGCCAAAACTGATATCCATTCCCTTACATCAACCATTGCTCTTGCCCCCGATTGGTACTGAACACCTAAGTGCCTCAAACTCTGATGCTCTATCCAAGCAATGGCTGGACACAACAGCTCAAGCTCCCTGTCTGTGATTTCTCTCCATAGCATATACTCTAAACTCTAGGATCCCCATACTGACACATCTATAACACATAACACACTCATAGGAATCAAATACTTATACTCCATACTGGGTTGTCTCATCCTACTAATATTGAGCACTGTCACAGTTCATACCCACACTCGAACTCCTCCTCTCTGTCCAGGTTTTCCTCACCTCCAACCCACTGCTACTACTCCTAAGCTAAGTATTTCCAGTTTCCCCTCAACTCCCAAACACTCCTAAAAGGATTTCAATACATAAAAACACTTATGAATATATAGGTATACACTTCATTCCAACCTTTACACCTTATTGCTTATTCCCATACTTAGATCACCCCTATCTCTTCACTCACATTCATGAACACTAAGAACCATATATCAAGAACCTCATATGTATCACATTTATACTCACCACACACACCCACAATACTTCAAACACATCCCATATCCAATTATATATATACACATATATAGCTCATAAACTTCATGAATATATACCCATATATATATATATATATATATATATATATATATATATATATATATATATATATATATATATATATATATATATATATTGTATCCCAAGTAATTTAGATACAAAATATCACTAACTATAGTAGAAAATAATTTATCAAACACGTGGAATACATCGCACCCGTATCACACTCAATCTATGATACGCTTGCGATACGGCCCCGACACCACACCAAACGTACCACAAAGGATACGAGAAAGTCTAGAATCATATTTCTAAGCAATACAAAGTACTAGCTACTCAACTACGTACCCGTGTCAAAATATGGCATGTGTAAACCCCGTGTCGAAGAAAAAATTCCTAAATCAATCCGTATCACTAAATTGCTATGATACGGCCTACACGTATCCATTTATGGATATGACACTAGTCTCACACAACCAAACATATGTCAATTTGGTCCACTAGACCTATTGACAAACATATGATGCACCAATCTCGGATTTCTTCCAAATTGGACACAAAATACACCATAACTTTCAAAATAGGGGTTTCTAGTAGTCAATTCTTTTTTCTATAGGTAGCCCTAGGCTATAGGTGGGTTTCTAATGATTAAAGTACAGATTTAGAGTCTTATTAGAAGGGAAAATCTAAATTGTACCTATTGGAAGATAGATTTTCAATAAAAGTCTCCAATGAACACAAAGAAGCCTCAACTTGTGCAAACTCCTCCAAATTATTGATCTTTGCCTCCTCCTTGTTTCTAGAGTCTCCAATGGTGAAGTAGGAATAAATTAGAAAGAAATTTGGTAAGAATTTGGTGTAGGGATGAAGAAAGTTTGGGGAAGAACAATTCTAGATCTAAAATTTTGGAATAAAAAAGAGAGGAGAGAGAGTCTCCACCCCCTTATGTAGTGGCCGGCCCCTTTCTTCATGTCCAAGAAATATAAAATATCCAAAATATTCTTTGGAACTTGTCATAAAGAAAAGACTTAAGGAGGAAGCTTCTATTCCGAATGGGTTGGCTAATATTGGGCTCAAGTCTAGTCTAACTTAAATGTGGGCCCATGGCTCAAGTCAAGTCTAGTTAGGTCTACTAACACTGTCCAAAATATAATGTCACATGCCAACAATATTTAAATACTACAATAAATAAATATATAACATGCACCATAAATAAATAATTATGAAATACCATTCAATATAATAAGTTTTAAAATACTAATATTAACCATATTACCAATAATAGAAAAAGACAAAATTATCCCTCTCCGGAAAAGCGGTACTGATAGCACGCGCCGGCAAGATCTCTATAATCAACTCCATTAGTCGGTTGTAGCATTATTGTGACACATTAAAATTGGACTTAATGCTCAACAGTCTGGTAACCACCTCCAACGGTGAATGATCCTTATAACCAAGATATAATGGAGTCATTGTATTCTCCAATAACTCCATGAACTTCGCAGCATCGACATTCGGTGCTTCCTCAACTGCATCATGATTGTCCTGATCGAAACTAGGTCCTGCAAAGTCAAAAATTATGTCCACCTATCCGTCTTCGCAATTAGTGTGGTCGTGGACATCCATATACGGCTCCACATAAGGCTCCGGCTCCGATGCTAAAGGCACAAGTACTTCTCCGTATGAGGTCCACTGATAGTAATTCGGTGTGAAATCCCTCGAGTACAAATGATATGTCACATCCACTTTTGTATGATATTTCAAGTTGCGACATCTCATACACGGACATTTAATTTTGGTGTCCTCCATATACTGAGGAACGCCTTGGCGAATTGCAGGAACTATTGTACACCCTCTATGAATTCATCCCGCACACCGTACATGTCATCAGGATGACGGTTAAACATCCACGAATTATACCGTAGGTAGTAATTCATATCCATTTTTAGATACTTCTGTAAGATAGATACACATTGTTCAAGTATATATCGTTCAAATGGATGCAAAGATGGATACACATGCATGTTCATCAAAGATGGACATAAATAAAGAATGATATGTGTATCGTTACGTGTATCTTGCAGGTAGTAATGCTTTCTAACACCAACGACTACTAATACTTCTCTTTGACGTTCTAATATACTCTATTAGAACCTAGACTAATTCACAATATTTACACTACATTAATGCATAAGTAAAACCTTCGACTTGATTCCCCTATAAATATGTAGAAACCCTATTTAGGATGGTCACACCTATCATTTATCTATTAAGTTAAATTAATTGCTCAAGATATGAATTAATTAAAATTAGTCAGCTAAATTAATCGCTCCACTAACTAAGAATTGTCATTCAAAACTATAAAAAGTTTCATATATATATATATATATATATATATAATAGTACTATTATTATCTCTATTAAAGAAATAAAATTCATTACACAAGGTACAAGCTTGTTCTACACAATAATATTTTTATGTTTAGCTCATACTTAGACCTACCTGACCCAAACCACAGTAAGAACCCATGTCCATAAAATTGGGGGGTGTACATATCATTCCATCTTAGTATAAATTATCAGGAAATTATTTTGGCTACATTTTCACAATTAATAAAAAATGGAGCATGGATCAGTAGCTCTGGTCGTCGGTGCCATCGGCATGGTCGGCCGAAGCCTCACGAAGGCTCTAAAGAGGTCGAGCGCGTCCGACGCGCCGTGGACCGTGTATGGCCTAGCCTGCCCCCGACCGGACCTGAGCACCCCCCCCCCCCCCCTCTCCGGCCTAGACCAGTTCATCAAGCTTGACGTCCTGGACCGCGAGTCCACGGCCCGGGCCACCCTATACATGTGTGTGTCAATGTCATGTAAGTGTGTGTTGTGTCGTGTCTGTGTCTGAGAGAGAGAGAGAGAGAGAGAGAGAGAGAGAAAGATAGAGGGTTAGGGTTTACCTAGAGGTGTTCGGAGCTGTGGAGAAGAGGAGAAGTCCGAGGTCGTCGGAGGGGAGGAGCTGCGCGAGGGGAGGAGCCGTGCCAGAGGGAGCGCTCGGGAGGGGGGGTGGTTGAGGGGGGGTGGAGAGTTTTGAAAATTTGTGTGAGAACGGAGAAAAATGAACCGACCATCCCTATATTAAACAATTTAGTGATGTCGACGTCGCTAAACGTCGCAGATAAATAAAAACTTAGCGACGAAGTAAATGTGGCTAAACGTCGCAGATAAATAAAATTATAGTGATGAAAGCAATGTCGGAAAATGTCACTATAAATTAAAAATTTAGCGATGTTCAGCGACCTTTACCGGCGTATATTTTTACAATAGAAAATATAGTCGGTGCATGTCGCAAAAATGTCACTATTTATTGAAAATTTAGCGACGTTCAGCGACCTGTACCGACGTATATTTTTAATTGTCGTTGAACGTTGCTAAATGTCGCAACTAGCGACGTTTAGCGACACTTTTTATTGGAGTCGCTAATATTACAAAAATTACCGACTTCAATAACTTGTGTCGCTAAAAAACATTTATAATAGCGCAGATTTTGGTAGTGCGATCTGATATCGAACGATACCAACATTGGGGAGGGAGGTGGTTGTCCATTTTCAGTCAATTTCGATAAAAAAAATTGTACGAAAAAGACAAATCAGCAAAGATGTAAAAGTATAGTAAGTTTGTAAATGCATGTAGAATAAGAAAACTCATATATGACAAGTAAACCAACGATAAGGTCAGGGTGACTAAAAATAACATGAAAGATACTTAAAATTATGCATAAATGTATAAAATATATTTTAAAGTTTTTAACAATCATTTGTTTTTGGATATATACAAAAAAATTAGTACTCCGATCGGAAACCGTCGATATTGTCCATACCCAATTATGATACTGCGAATCTTGATTACAACATGTTACCAAATAAAATTTATCTATACTTTCTATCAAAGTTGCAATTTAACAAAAAAATAAGACATGGCAGGAAAGAAAAGAAAAAAAGTTTACATAATGTATGATGCTACTTCAGCCTCAGTGCCATCATCATCATCCAAGCCTTCGTCTTCGAAGTTGTCACCGACGCTCTCGATGTTCTCCTCGTTGTCGAAACCCTCTTTTGCGGAAGGTCGGCAGATATCCACGAGCACCTCGATCCCTCCGCGGTGGCATGATGATCCCGTCACAATGTCTGCAGCTCGACCGGAGAAACGGAACAACTTCTCTTCCAAGAACGGCAGGGTGGTGCTCCAGTCGAAAGCATCCTCATCGTCAGAAGAGGTGACGGAGAACAGCACGTCCCACGCGACCTGTCGCGCCTCTTCGAAATCTAAGACGAAGTCGACAATGTGGCAAGAAATAGACGATTCCTTGGCGATGATCAGCCCCTTCTCCGGGTCCACGATGCGGGCGGTGAAGGACACCGTGTCCTTCTTGCTCGTCAGGAGCACTCTCCATGCCTGCAGATGCATCTTGACCTCGCCGCACTCGTACTGCTCCATTATCATCGGTGCCATGATCTCGATCTCGATGAATAGAGACGGAGGCGGATCAGAAGAAAGAAGACGAAGAAGAATTAAGGGTGGTGAGCAGGAGAGGAGAAAGAACTTCTACGTAGAGTCGAGATGAGAACAGTTTGATGTTCTATATATAAGAAAAAGTACGGGAGTTTCCTAATATGGAGGGAGTTTTAAATCTTTCTTTCTTGGTGGCCAAGTTGTTGATATTTCCTTTCCTAATATATTGATTGATGGGCCAGTAATTGGATTTCAATTAGAACAATGTTTCCTTTTTCGGACCAATTTAAGCTTTAGTTAGGATGTTATGTTTTTAAATAGGAGTGATGATATTTTCTTGATCTTCGGAAAGATTCTTAGATGGTCTTTGGCATTCAATATTCAGTAAAATTACAAGGAACATTATCAACACAATGATTCAATGTAACTATGGAAGATTTACATGCTTTAAGATCAGGATAAGATTTTTTTTTTTACCATAACTATTTTATTTGTTAAAATTGTATATTTATAAATTCATATCATTGGATGGTTCAATATTAATATTATTTTGTTCAAAGATGACAAAATTAATAAATTATATCTAATTATATCAAATAGTATTCTACTTTTATAATAATAATAATTATTATTATTATTGTTATTATTTTTGTCCTTTCAAAATTAAGAATTCCTAAACTCCAATTCAATCGGAAACTTTCAAAATAATCGATATCGATATAAGAGAGGTCTGATACTCGATTCTGCTAACCTTGTAGTGAGACTCGTACCGAAGATTTATTTGTATCGATATGATCCAAATTGGTTTCAAAATAACTGGTATCGATATAAGTGAGGTCCGATACTCGATTCTGCCAACCTTAGAGTGAGACTTGTTATGTGAAGTGAGACTCAAACATAGACCAAGTCCTATAATTATCTTGGGTCTAACATGATATACATAGGCGGCTTATTAAACGAAATTTTTTATACAAAGCATCAAAGTTTTGTAAAATTGAGCTAAAAAAATACCTTTCCATAGGGCATTTTTCAAACAAACTCTCTATGATAGGACATTTTTTCATGATACCTATTAACAACTAACTAATTTACACTAATATTTTTTTAAAAGAAAACACCCTATGGAATGATGATGTTTTTAACACAAAAAACGTCTTACAAATGGAAGTTTTTCTTACATTTTTTTTTTAATTTTAATTGTGTAAAAAAAAGTCCTACCTTTTTCTTTTTCTTTTTCTATAATATATATATATATATATATATATATATATATATATATATATATATATATATATATATATATATATATATATATTTATAATGAGGCTTCAAAACGATTCAAAAGTGAGCCCTCTAAACTGTTTGTAAATTCTCAACCATTTATTTAAAAAGTCTCAACAATTTATTTAAAATAATAATATTACGTAAAAAACTTATTAAAAAATTAAATTTATTATAAATAACGTCATGGAAATCGAATCTTAACCAACCAAGGAAAATGCCACCCACCTTAACCACATATAAAAAGTAGAGATATATCCATTACAAATATAATTAAAATATATTTAAATATTTAAACTATTTTACAATAATATTAGAGAGAAAAATTGTACGTGCAACGCACGTGCATTTACTAGTATCTATATAAGGTTGGCTTCAATCAGCTCTAATTTGAGCCGCAGAAGCCGTTTGTATATCATCGTTCTTTTTTCTTTCTTTTTTTGTCTCCCGGCATAACGCCCGGGACACGGCGTAACATTCGGGACTTTTGTGCACAATGCATTGCATGTATTTGGGCCCACTGTCTCCCAACTTTCACCATTTATAAATGGAAGAAATAATACGCCTCCGTGGCTCGATCCACCATTTTTGTGCACACCATTTTATAAATGAGGAATAATATTGCCCCCCAACTCCCACCATTTTTGTACACACTGCATTCGGTTACCGAGGAGAGGTATAAAACCCCGGCTGGGTGGCAGAAGGTCAGTGGATCGAGCCCAGGGGACGTATTATTCCTTCCATTTATAAATGGTGAGAGTTGGGAGGCAGTGGGCCCAAAGGCATGCAATGCAGTGTGCACAAAAGTCCCGAGCGTTACGTCGGGCCCCGTGTTATACCGAGAAGTAAAAAAAAAAAGTAGTTAAGTTTTTAATTTAATTAGTTGATGTGATATACATACAGCTTATACGGCTTAATTTGGAGCCGGTTCTAAGCCGCATTACAATAGTGGACATATAAAAAAATATAGAAATTTAAATTATGTTGGAATATTTTAAATGTTATTGAAATATAAAAAAGAAAAAATGTACGATATTATTGAATATAGAAATTTAAATTATGTTAGAATTTTTAATTTTAATTTGAATTAATTTTAGTTATGATTTGTTATAAATATGTTTTTAAAATTTTGGATATGGGTTTAGTTAGATAATATCATTTATTTAGTTTAAATCTAATTTAAAATTTAAAATATTTAGGACATATGTCAAGTAGTTAGGAGAATTTTAGGTTTTTTTTTTCTTTCCAACTGCATGAGAAAACATAAAAACAAAAATTTAATCTTGTAAATTAATTGGTTGATGATATACATACTGCTTAAACAGCTTAATTTGAAGCCGGTTCTAAGCGGTATTATATATACTAGTAAATGCACGTGCGTTGCACGTAAAATATATTTAAATATAAAAATTTACAATATTATTGAAATATAAAAATATAGAAATTTAAATTATGTTTAGAATATTTTAAATGTTATTGAAATATATAAAAGAAAAAAATGTATGATATTATTGAAATATAGATATTTAAATTATGTTAGAATATTTTAAATATTATTTGACTTTTAATTTGTTATAATGTGTTATAAATATGTTTTTAAAATATTGTGTTTAGTTAGATAATATCATTAAGTTAATTTAAATATAATTTAAATTTTTAAATATTTTAGGATTTACATATGTCAAATAGTTAGGAGAATTTTAAGTTAATTGGTTCTAAGCCGCATTATATATATATATATATATATATATATATATATATATATATATATATGTATATATTAAATGATAAATAAAATGTCCATTGGTTGGACGATTTTTTACAAAAAGGTCTATCCAATGGAAGTTTTCATTAATTATTCATTGCTTAGTTTTAAGAAGAAAGCCCATTATATGAACGTATTGGTTCTCTTTTGACAATTTGTCAAAATTTTGTGTTGTAATTTCGTTAAAACTTCAATGTTGTGTATGAAAATATCCTCTTATTAAAGGTGATCTGGATCTAGAAAATGTAAGAAATTAATGCGGAATAAATAGGGACATACCTTCCGTCATAGTGTTCAGGTATAATAAAATAGTATAACTTCAAGGGACTTCTTTTCTCTACCAAACATGAGTCTCTTGAGTTAATGGAATTCACATACTTATGTATGAGACTAAATTCCTTGGTGAGAATAGGACCCATTATATATATATATATATATATATATATATATATATATATATATATATATATATATATATATATATCAAGAGGTATTGTCAAAAGGTATATCTATTTATTCCAAGGGGTCTCATTGAAACATTACAATTTATGAGAGAGATTGGTGATGTGGCACCTGTGACACATTTTACTTACATTCTCCCACTTGGCACATGGGCCACATTAAAGGATACTCTCTCTCCCACTTGGTCCATATGAAAATGGACTTTTAAAGATGTTTGAATAGTTATATATGGCCATATTGACCCCTCTTTACTTTTAGTTTGTACCACTATATCCAATTCAAAATAGTTAATGCACATGAATTATGTTGGTGAACATTTTTATAGACAAATGTCACTTTCCATGTATTACAATGTCACTTCCTATCACTGAATGAGTTCCTCATATAATATCATTATGGATGAGTGACCAAATGTCCATTGAGTCCTACTTACGTCCAAAAGGACTAAATGTCTTCCTTAGAAATTTATGTATACAACTGAATAGAAGACAAATAATTAACAATTAAATGCACCAATATACTATAGTTCAAGATCCAAATTGTGCAATACAATTTGACAACCACAAAATTACACCATTGATTAACCCCATATGTTCTATATGATCCTTATAGGTGACAATCATTTTGTCATATGGCAGTAATCATCATTTCGGTGTTAATATGTTGAATAGTCACCACCTTCTCTTAAACACGCTATCTGACAGCGAAGTACTTTATATCGATGTGTTTACTTCGACTGCAACTTTATTATTCTTTTAAAAATTGTTGCAGCTGAATTATCACAACAATGGCTTCGAAATATAGTAGACAACCCGAAACCCTGTGATAAAACTCTGTAACCAAATATCATGTGAAGTTGCTTCAAAATGCAGTACAAAACTCTGCCTCTATAATTGAAGAAGCAATCTGAATTTGTCACCGTTGACATTTGGTGCTACCCAAGATGCACAATTTTGCATTCTAAACCTCTCCAAATCTTTGTTAGTACTTTTGAGATAATCCTAATGAACTCTTGGATCTATCTTTGTGAATCTCTATGCCGATGACATAAAGAGATTTCACCCATATCTTTCCTATTAAAGTTTTGTGAGAGAAACTGAAACTGTTTGGCCTTAAGAAACAAACTTAGGTCATATCTTAATTGCTTATTATTTTATCGAATTATTTGTATTTATTCTTTTAATTGCTAATCATATCTTCACTACTTTCATCTTTATTTTAATTAGTACTACCTTTCAAATTCTCAAAAATTAGATTTTTTTCGGAATAACTATAATTACAATTAATATATTATGAAGGAATAAGAGGGTAGCACTAATTAAAATAAAAATGGAAATAGTTAAGATATGATTAACAATTAGAGTTGGAATGGGATGTTAAATACAAATAACTCTATTTTATTTCGCCTGTCGACTGCTTCAGTTGTGCGATCCTCTCTTCCTTGACTCTCTCTAGGAAAATAATTCTCATCACAAAAACAAATAAAGAAACATTGTGAAGAAAGTCTCCTTCGTTCTTTGTCTCGATTAAAATTTTTCATGTACGTTTCTAAGGAGGAAAAAACTTTGATACATATGGCTGTATAAAAGTTTTGATACATCCACTGTATGACAAGTGGATTCCACTTTTTCAACACATTTTAAGATTCCACTTTTTCAACACATTTTAATCTCATCCACTCAATCACAATTCCAACACATGTAATATAGGGGGAAGAGGGATTCATATCCTCTATTATGCATCCCCAAGTATCCCCATGTTTACAATCGTTGGATCTTGTTTAAGTTATCTATTCTTAACCGTTGATTTGAACTATTCAAATCAATTGTTAAGATTATATGACTTAAATAAGACCTAACGGTTGATAACATTGGGATGCTTGTGGATGCAAAATATCGAGAATGGTTCAAACCAACGGTTAAGGTTAGATGACTTAAACAAGATCTAACGGTTGTAAACATGGAGATGCTTAGGGATGCAAAATATCGAGAATGGTTCAAATCATTTTTTTTAATAAGTCATGCACATGTGGACCAACATCCCAAGTGCACTCATGTGCAATAGTAAACTATATTCCTATTGGTCCACATGTGCATAGCAAATTTAAAAAAATGAACATTATGGCTCATATCCCGTTTACTATATATATATATATATATATATATATATATATAGAGAGAGAGAGAGAGAGAGAGGGGAAAGGGATCAAGTAACACTTACACTTTGGGGCTGTTTGGTTCGCGTAACTGGGAGCCGAAAGTGTCACAAATTTGAAACTCCTCGCTAGTTCTGCGACTTCGGTTGTTTGGCTAGGTTTGGAAGAGAAGAATGAAATTAGGTTGATTGGACATGTAGAGTTTCTGTCCCCCGTACCTCTGCACTTTTTACTTCCTAATTTTTTTTTAGAAACTGCTCTGAAACTCCAAACCGGTTACAGTGACCCAAAGAAAAAAAAATTGACAAAGACGTCGTCCTCGGATATTGGACATGTTGCGGCAGAAGCATCGACGAGCTCCGTACGAGCTCCTCGGATCTTGGACGAGCTTCAGCAGAGACGTCGGTCTTGAATCTTGGAGCTCCGGCAGAGACGTCGTTGTCGAGCTCCGGAAGTCGACGTCGGCTTTGGACTGAGCCTTGGGAGGATGGAGATGGGGGTGGGAATGAGGATGGAGATGGGGTAGGAGGGTGACCGGGTTTGTTGGGGAGAGGAAAATAAATGTGGAGAGTAAGGATATTTATTAGTATAAAAAAAATCCAAAATGCTTCCTTCAGGAAAAAGAAAAAGAAAAAAAAAAGAAATATCTTAACTTATTAGTTTAATCAGTAAAAATGATAATAATTATTATTAAAAAGTAATAATTATAATAATATAATAATAATACTTGTTACTTAAATTTTTTAATCCATACAACATAATAATAATAATAATAATAATAATAATGAATAATAGTAGTTGGGGTAACCTCATCATATTCAAAAATGAAAAATTATATCACTTCCTAACTACCACTTTATTATAAATCAAACATAGAAACTACAAAGTTAACTTTCCAACTCACTTCCAACAATCATCCAAACGAAGGAACTCATAAAATATGCATACACATTACGCGCATACACAATGCGATACAAGCTCTCTACTTCTTAATTTTTTACTTCGTGCTATTTCCGCGAACCAAACAGCCCCTTTGACACATAAAAAATACACCATCTTAACCATACATCAATAGAAATAAATGACTCATATTGTATGTTGTAGCTTTGTTATATAATTTATGTTTCACCTATTATTTACCTCAATTAATACACAGTTTGAGGTAACCTGGCCGGATTTTCTTTCTAACCAAATGCAACTCATTAATTACTCCAACCCATAATTAATGCAAACCTACTATTTAATATTCAATGGTAATCTGGACAGTTTCAAATTTTAGTCAAACTTGGTAAATTTTACTTTGTAGGCCGGATGGATGATACATGACACGGACATGGAAGATAATAAAGGATAAGTATTGGCCTAATTAATTGATTCAGATACTGATGATACATGCCACCAGGAGTTAATCTCCAATTTTATAATGTGGCTTAGAATTAGTTTAAAATTAAATCGTTGAAGCCGTAAGTAAATACTTAATTAATTTATTTTTAATTTTAAAAAAAAATTTATGGAGATAAATAAAATGTGAAATCGACATCCCTCTTATTCGTCCATGTCGTAACAAAATATTCAATAATTTTTTTTTAAAAACTTATGAGAGATTAAAAAATAATTAAAATTGTAAGTTAATTTTCAACTAATTTAAACTTTTTTAAACTTACGAAAAATACATTTTTTTTATAGATAGTAGAGATATATCAATAACAAATTATAATTAAAATATAACTAAATTTATAGTAAATCATAATTACAATATATATATATATATATATAATAAATTTTAATTTAAATATGTGAATTATTTTATAATAATATCAAAAAAAAATTATTTTACGTGCAAAGTGTGGGCAATTACTAATAAAGGATAAGAAAAAAAATGGAAAAGATGTGCTTTTAATGCCAACCAACTAAACCGACCTCAGACTAAAAAAATCTGACAGGAGAACTTTTATCAGCCCCGAAGATTCCGCATACATGTTATTGTAGAAATCTAAAAGAAAACAAATAATCAAATTCCAATTAGGTACTTTTATGTACTCATGCATCATCATGCTAAGCACTTTTCTGAGAGAAGAAAAATGCAAATAGAAATAAAACAACATAAGTAATTTAAAATTTTGAACTATATTTAATGAAGAAACTGGGAAAGAGAATCTGTTCTCATGTTTTAGTAATTAATGAGTTGACTTTTATTAGAAAGAAAATCCGGCCATGTTACCTCAAACCTTGTGTATTAATTGAGGTAATTAATAGGTGAAACATAAATTACATAACAAAGTCACAACACATAATATGAACCATTAATTTCTATTGATGTGTTGTTAGGATGGTGTAAATTTTGTATGTGTCAAAGTGTAAGTGTCACTTGATCCTTCTTATGAAGATATTATTGTGTGAGATCGCCGATATGATCATATTATTTTTTTGTTATTGAGTATTATCATTATATATTGTCATCTTGTATCGTGTCATTTATCTTCTTTATAGATTTCATGTACAGTTGAGATATCATTGACAGGTTATGTGGAGTTTATATATATATATATATATATATATATATATGGCATGTGATCCGGGTGGTCGGAGTTCGAGTCACAGTGGAACCGAACTCACCTCCACTGGGACTCGAACTCCGACCACCCGGGTCACATGTCTCCTCTTTACCGCTAGGCTAAGGCTATATATATATATATATATGTTCAAGCACCATCCGGGTGATTTCATATTATGAATGAGTTGAATTTATATTGGGTGATTGAGGTTAAAAGGTGTAGACCCCATCACATTTTAATCTCAACTACCCAATCCAAAACCAACCAATGTAACATAGGTGATTTCATAATATGAAACAACCCGGATGGTTCTATAGCACTCCTCTCTCTTTTCTATATTATATTATATTATATTATATTATATATATATATATATATATATATATATATATATATATATATATATATATATATATATATATATATATATATATATATATATATAATATAGGAAAATTCTTAAATACAAACTTTGTATCGATACAAGCAAATTCTCAACCATTGATTGTTGATCCAATGATTCAGATTAGAAGGACTTTCACTACCAAAATATGAAGAAATAGCGATGTATGTTAGCGACGTCATAATAAAACGTCGCTAATATAAAAATTTCAGCGACTCCTAAAATAAACGTCGCTATACGTCGCTGTTGGCGACATATAACGACGTTTAGCGACAATAATTAAGTTTTTTAAAGAATAGTCGCTATAAGCTTCTTTAAGGTCGCTAAACGTCGCGGAGTTTTTTAATTTAGCGACGTATTTAGCGACGTTTATTTTTTCGATTTTTAGCGACGTTTTTAGCGACGATTATAATATCGCAAGATATTTTTATTAGCGACGTCATAAGTTGACGTCGCTAAACGTTGCTAAAATTTTAATATAGGTTTCGATTCCTTTCACTTCCACATTTTAAAATAGGGATATTTTTGTCATTTTTATTTATTATAAATAATGTGTATATTCTATTTATTTATAATGTGCATGTTATATATATTGTTACTATTATTATTATTTGTTAGTTGGTTAGTCTATTTGTATTAGACTTGACATTAATGGACCACACTAGACTTGACTTGACCTATTGACTCAATTAAATAGTTAGTCATAACTAGATTGATTCTATTAAACCTATTAGACAAATCCCTAATTTTTTTATTTAGCATTTAATTAATCCCTCACATGAATTACTAAACCCCCTGACCAAATATAGGATTATGGATTAAATTAGTATTATTTGGGATTAATTATTGGGGTTATAATTCACTACTGTGATTTTTATTCAATTGTTGTACTTTACCGTTGTTTAAATATCTAGAGTACTACACTAGTTTCCGTCGTCCAACAAATTTTACACCCTTGTCCTAGACGTGCCAGTCTTCTATTCCGACATTTGTGTAACTCATAAATACCCTCTCTTGTGCTTTATTTTAGTCGCACAATATTCGTTACAAACGTTTATTTTTTAAATCCAAATAAATCTAACTTTGCATCTTTGTCCGTTCCAATCGAAATTGGAGACACAATCTCGACCCGTTTTGTGCAACCCAAATTATGATAATAATCTTTTCTGAGTCTTCTATGTCCATGATACTTGTGTCTCACCCAATTTTAATCCTATGCACTTTCAATTAATTAAAGAATACTATTTATACTAATTTTAATTAAATTGGTATAAGGATCCAACCTAACCCAAAACTAGACCCAACACCAACCCAAACCCCCACTCACACCCTTAAGGTTTATGCTAAATACCACACACCCTTTTAACCTACTACATCACACCAAACATGGTATTTTTTTCTCATCCAATCCCAAACCCCATTGTTTGTGCAATTTTCTAATTATTAGGGACTTTTATGCAAAAAGACAATAAAGTGTCCACCTTCCATTGGAACCAAGCCATGAAGAACTCCCCCCACCTCATTGTTGACTGGTCACACTTTATTTTTCTTTCATTTTGGGTTGTACTTCGCTCCAATTCTGACTGAAGATATTTTCCAGACTGTAACTTAGAGGACTGGTGTCCGACATATTACGGACCACAGGGAGAGTAGTTGCAGCCTTGGACCTTGTAGCTCAGGTGTGATTTTCGGAAGGTTTGGCCGAGATCACTAGTTATTTAGTTAGTTTTTTTTAGCAGATTATGGTACCGGATTTGTTTTTGGCATATATTGAGACTGTGATGTTATTGTTTGAAGTTAGATTATTTTGTTGTTTTGACTTGTGGTTGTATTTCGATTATTTTTCTTCGATATCTTATTGTGCTTTAGTTCTGTGGTTGAGTATTTCATAGTATATTGTAATATATGTGTCTCCTTATAGAGTTGGATATTCTATAAGATTAATTAGATAGTATTGTGACCTAGTGTTATGCCCAGTCCCAAAATATGTAGGACTAGGAATACGTAACATGCCAGCTACGCATTCGACCAGACTCTGGTCCAATTCGAATACATATAAGCTGTACTAGAAGGGTTACTATCTATAAATATCTATGCCTTAATCCACAATGAACGAAATATACAAGAATGAGTTACATGTGCTAAATTCGGCCGCCAGTAACCCATAAGCTCGAATAGACTCGAGGAAGAAATATGAGTCTATAAAACTAGGCTATATCAGCAGATGAATAAACAATATGAATAATAACCAATACTTCGGAAGAAATGACATAAGTACCTAGCACTAATTCCTGCATGACAAAGCAACTCACATCAGCAACTCCAGGCAGGCTCCACAATGGTCTATGCTACAAAACTGGCAAGGGATCAGGTCCTCAGAGGGACGTAACAAGGTACAAGAAACAGCATGCCAAAATAAATGCAGTATATGAAATATATCAATAGGGAAAACTATGTAATCATCTAAGTGATATGCAAAATAAGAGCAACATTAGACTTATGCTGAGACCACTACAAGCTCTGTGTCGGGGAGCCGGTAGTAGTAATACTATGTAGTTTTACTACGTAGATTACTATGTAGTTACTATGTAGTGGACCTCGCACTTTAATGGCTATGGCATTGCAATAAATATATATAATCAGCCTGTAGTCTGTGTGTCTCTCCCCATCCAATGTAATCACATATCTCATGTCCACGACGTCTCATGTCCATGACACGCAAGATCATATCTAATACAGCAAGTCATAATGAGATCTAAGCATGTATATAAAGTATAGGTCATAAACCTATATCCTATACAGAATCACCATGAATATCTCAGGAAGATTCTGTCTCATGAATAGTGTCAGGTGTCCTAAGGTATGACGTACTTGATAAGACAAGCACGAGAATGTAAAGGGTCTCGATATCCATCTCTAGGTGACGTTACACAACTCCGCGTACGGCGTTGGCACCCGAATATTATTCGGAAGCTAAGTATTGTCACACGATCCTAGGTTGAATAGAGATATTATAGAATTAAATCAAGATATTAGTATAAACCAATGCTGCAAGTATGGCAAGGTACACTTGCCTGGGGTTCTGACTCCAACTGTAGCTCTAGTATCAGTAGAATTTACAGGTACTCCTCCGGTTGCTAAAATAGATATCACCATCAGATTTAGAAGACATCAAATAGCTAGAAATGCCTGTCCTTGAGTCTAATTTGGACACAGGGGCAAAAATAACAGTTTCTGGTCAAAGCGGGGTACACATGTGGCCCGCTTCGCACCGAAAAATGTGTCGGAGACGATATTCTCCAAATTTGTCAAACTTAGTGTCAATAAGTCCAGAACGATGATACGAACCCAACAGAATATCCAGAATTGGATTCTGATGAGCCGATCACAAAATCGTCCGTCAAGTGGAGCCGTGGGGCCCACGATACGCAATTTTGTCAACATTCTCAGAATCGAACCAAACTTGGGTCACAGGACCAGCGTATTGCTACGAGTCCGATGACGCAAGTTTCGTTTCGATCCAATATGTGTACACAAAGTTACAACAAATTCTAAAATAGGGCCGATATGGGGTATTGTCGACGAATATGCGTTGATTCCGGTGTGCACCCACATCCAAATTAACTTTCGTGAAATCCTACACGTCCGTATTAACGGTGCACACCTTTTGGTGAAGTCCGTACACGACCAAGTCATCCCGTTTGGCGGGGCGCACTCAGTTCCGGGGAAAAATAGGGTAAATATTTTTCTAGTTTTGGATCGCGGTTCGCAATCGCCACAGGACGTAACATACCAAGCTGGTTGCACAGCTATCGAGAGGGTCACGCACGGTTCACGTCACAACAGACAGAATGGGAAACGGGATAGCCAAGAGAGAGAAACGGCTACCTGAAGAGGGCTCCGCAAAAACTGAAATTACTCGTGTCCCCGAGGCGGCGCGACACGACACAGCGGCTAGGGTTAGGGTTTCTGCCGGAGGCGGCCGGAGCTGGTGGCGGCGCTGGCAGCTTCTCGTCGACCAGGGCTGTCGGAGTTAGAGGCGGTGTGCTGACGGAGTTCAGGCGGAGGTGGGCCGCTGCTGCTGCTGCTGCCGACGAGGTCGACCGGGGATGGCTCGCCTGTGGTGCCCCGTTCCCCCTATTCGGGGAGCGCGGCTAAGAAATACAAGACGGTATCGTTCGATCGGGATAGATTGAATCAAGAACTCATCCTCGTTATGGATTTGTCTCTTCGGAATCGATTCCCATATTCAGTGGACCGTGCCCCAAGGATCGGCTTAGCGGCAGAGTCAGGAGGGACCTCTCCGCTGTATTCTTTTGTTGCCTAGTTTTCGTTGTCGCTTGTTGCTTTCGTGCCTTGAGTTGGTTTTCGGATTTACTTGAGTTTTCTTGAACGGTTTCGATGGATTTCATTATTTTCGTTCGTAGAACTGCAGTTCAATTTCGATAATGGAAAGAGAGGAAGAAGTATTGATCAGCTGTTCGTGGCAATGCAGGTGATCCAGCGGTAGGCGTCGCTCGAGCGGACTCCTAAAGTACTTCTTTCCTTCTTCTTTCCAACTACTAAAGTGAGTGGCTACCATCCTGATTAGCTAGCCCTTCTTGCTAGTCTTCACATCTGAATCCTGTATTCGTGCTTGCCCCGATCAAACGATACCAAGTAAATAACTAAAAGATATCAAGATAATAAGGGAATAGACTTGGATCAACATGCTTGTTAATGAAACTTGTGAACGGTTACTTACTTATATGCTTGCTCGTTTGAATTGTTCATCATATGCATAATTATAAGTTAGAATACATATTTCTTCTTAAATTTGTGCTATGTATAGAACTCTTCTTGAATGCCATAAACTGAACAGGAAGGCTATACAAAAGTAAATCTTGCCATGTACTGCCTTGCTACTGATATGCCCTGATTTGCCTCGATTGCTAACTTAGTGTACTACGTTGATCACGGACAACTTGTGCACAAGGTCTTAGTTCCTGCGGACAGTCGCTGGGGCACCGGCACCGATCCGATCCGGACGGAACTCATGATAGTCGCCTGCTATAGGACGGAATACCTTGGGACGTCCTGATTTATGCGTCGTACGGCACTCCGTACCGAGACTAGCCCGTCCTTTATGGCAACGTGCCAGTGATCCCCTCGTATATTTAAACATGTTGCTACTAACTTGTGTCTTCTTGGCAGGGAAGGCAAGGTAAGTATTATGCAGGTGGTTCAGACGGACAGGTAAATGTCACCGAACGGTGGCGGGTTATTCCAATTATTTTAATATCTAATTCTTGCTGTAAAATGAACTAAGGCAAGATAAAAATCCACAATAAATATGCATGCTTCATTAAAACAACGTGTTGATTGGTATAGTTGGGTTAGCTTGCCTTCACCAGTACGTTTCGATGCATTGACCCTCGTTGAAATAGGTTCCCCGCGCTAGGAGAACCAAGCGAGGAGCAGGAGACAAACCCCCAATCCAGTCCAGTTGTAGGCACGTCTCGACCGTGCCACCTTTTTGAAGCATTTTGAAGAAGAAGCATTTTGAAGAAGAAGCTAGCCACCAAGCAACCATGCAGCTTCGTGGCAAAGCAGTCGTTCCGACACAAGGTCTTATATTTTGAGTTTAGTAAGGATGTAATGTACAGGACTGCTATCTCATTTTGTGTCAACACTTTTGTAAGCCCATGGAGGCAATTCTTATGACTCAGTTCAAGGAGTTTGTAATATATGTTTATATTATCAATAAAAGAGAACTTTTCCATGTTTCAATATGTGTTTCAATTATCTGCGTACTCTGAATATGTGCTCGCTATGCAAAACAAAATACTTAGCCTTGTGCGGTGCGCAACCTAGGCCCGCACGACGGTCATGCCCGGGGGACGACTATCGATTCCATGGAATCGGGACGTGACATGTTGGTATCAGAGCACAGCTTTAAAGTTCCTTTGACTCTTGAACTAAAAAAGTTCCCTTAGCGATAAATTCTTGTGCGAACTCCTGAACTTGTTAAGGCCAAAATGAGATACGTTCATACAATAAGTCCATAATACATTATGATCCTGATGTAATTTACCTTCTTTCCAAGGAATGACACAAGCGCAACCGTCAGCGCTAGCACCAAGCGAGACGCAGGCCCAGGAGAGCAGTTCCGGAACTTCAGGAAGCTCTCGGAGCCAATGGGGCATGTCTCGAACAGATCCACTTCAGCAGGTGATGCAAATGTTAGAAGCGCAACGACAGAGAGATGATGCCCGCCAAGCCAAGTTCGAGAGCAATCTAGAGGCTCGACTCTCAGTCCAACAAAAGCAGGTAAATACCCTGCAGCAGCTTGTTCAGACCCTGACCTCCAACCATTCTGCCGCGACAACAGCTACGCCAGTGGAGCAGCCAGCGCTTGAAGTCGAGACACCGCTAGCGCCAAGGACGAGGGAAGTGACTGCCTTCACCTTTGGCAACTTCAAGAAGGTCTATAATACGCCATTTAACGGGACTGAGGACCCGATCGTGGTCCTAGATTGGCTCGCCGAGCTTGAAGATCATTTTTCTCTCCTAGAAGTGCCAGAAGACAAGCGCGTCACCTGTGCCCAACTACTGCTTCGCCTCAATGCGCACGACTGGTGGGACGTGCATCGACGATCTCTTCAACTTGGCCATGGAGAGGAGGCGATCGCTTGGACGACTTTTTGTGCCGCGTTTGAGGAGGAGTTTATACCCCCACCTGTACGCCGTCAACGAGAAAACAAGTTCGTACAACTACGGCAGGGCAGCATGACGGTAAAGCAATACTCGGCAGAATTCAATAAACTGGCCAAATTTGCTAGTGCTTATCTACCGGATGCAGCGAGTTATGCCAAACGATTCGAGGGAGGGCTACTTCCTGGCATCTATGGGCACGTAGTCGTTCTGCAGTATCAGACGATGAGGGAAGTCTTAAACCATGCCCTTTCGCTCGAACCGCAGTATCCTCACGTTGCTGCCGGCGCTGTGCAAACTTCCAATCACAAACGCCAAGGCAACGATAGAGGAAGGAACGCTGCAAAGCGTCCAAATAATGGCAGTAAATAGCGTGGAGACACCAACAAGACCTGCAACTTTTGCAGGAAGCCAGGGCATATCGAAAAAGATTATCGCCGCAAGCTTGGGACTTGCCTCCGTTGCGGCGATCCAACCCATCAAATTAGCAGCTGTCCGCTCTCCCCACCTCAACAACAGAATCAGACACCGGCACCTCAGGCAAATCGAGCGGCGCCTCAGCAAGGGCGTAATCAAGCTCAAGGCCGGGTCTATACCATGACACGGGAAGAAGCTCTAGCTTCGGATACCGTCGTGTCAGGTACTTTGCTTTTCAATAATATACCTGCTCGTGTTCTATTTGATTCAGGTGCAACACATAGTTTTATTTTCACAAATTTTGCCGTAGAGAATAATATAAAAATGACTCCGTTGCACCTAGATTTAAGTGTTAGCACCCCCTCCGGTATGAAAATACTTGTTCGTTCAGTCTGCCAAGGTGGTTATATCTGTATTGGAGAAAAGAAGCTGTCGCTCGATGTCTTAGTTCTAGACGTTCGGGACTATGACATCATTTTGGGAATGGATTGGCTCGGCGCGTGCGCGGCAACTATTGAGTGTGCGGAGAAGCGAGTCATTTTCCGTCTGTCCGGAGAAGCCGTGTTCTGTTACACCAATAGTCCAGCGAACGATGCGACCAGGGCCTGCATGGTGATTTCGACAAAATTTGCTCTGCGAATGCTCTACACAGGCTGCGAGGGATTTCTAGCGTCGGTTCGGGACACACGGCAGGACTATGCAAACGTCGAGTCTACTTCCGTTGAGGCGGAGTTCCCCGATGTGTTTCCGAGCGAACTACCCGGCATGCCGCCAGACCGAGAGATTGAATTCACTATCGACACATTTTCAAATACACAGCCTATTTCCAAGCCTCCATACAGAATGGATCCTGCAGAGCTGAAGGAATTAAAATGTCAACTTCAAGAATTACTTGATCGTGGGTTCATCCGTCCGAACGTGTCTCCTTGGGGTGCGCCCGTGCTCTTCGTGAAGAAGAAGGACGAAACTCTACGCCTCTGCATAGACTAAAGAGAATTGAACAAAGTCACAATCAGAAACAAATATCCTCTGCCACGGATAGATGACTTATTTGATTAGCTACAATGGGCAACGGTGTTCTCTAAGATCGATCTTCGCTCGGGTTACCACAAACTGAAGATTAAGCCCGAAGACGTGCCAAAGACTGCTTTTCGAACCCGTTACGGCCATTACGAGTTCTCAGTGATGCCGTTTGGACTGATGAATGCACCTGCTGCATTCATGGATGTTATGAATCGTGTATTCAGGCCTTTCATCGATAAATTCGTGGTAGTTTTTATCGATGACATCTTGGTGTACTCAAAGACTAGGGATGAGCACGCAGGGCACCTGCGGATGGTGCTGCAGACCCTTCGAGACAACAAGTTGTATGCCAAACTGAGTAAATGTGAATTCTGGTTGGACAGTATCTCGTTTTTGGGACATATCATCTCCTCGGAAGGCATTTCAGTTGATCCGAAGAAGGTGGAAGCCATTACGCAGTGGAAACATCCGGAGTCAGCTAGCGATATCCGAAGTTTTCTTGGACTGGCAGGGTACTACCGTAGGTTTATACAGAATTTTGCTAGAATTGCTTCGCCCTTGACTCAACTCACACGGAAGGGTGCGAAGTTTTCTTGGACGGACGACTGTGAAGCTTCATTTACGGAGTTAAAGCAGCGCCTCGTCTCTGCCCCAATTCTCACTCTGCCGAACGGACCAGATAATTTTAAGATATACAGTGATGCATCAGGTAAGGGACTAGGATGTGTCCTGATGCAACGAGATAAAGTGGTAGCCTATGCGTCGAGGCAGTTAAAGCCTCACGAGAAGAATTATCCGACGCATGACTTAGAACTGGCGGCGATAGTGTTTGCGTTGAAGCTGTGGCGCCACTACCTTTATGGTGTACCGTGTGAAATCTACACGGACCATAAGAGCTTGAAATATTTGTACACTCAAAAGGATTTGAATCTTCGGCAGCAGCGATGTCTTGAACTCCTAAGCGACTTCGATATCACTATCAGATACACACCTGGAAAGGGAAACGTAGTAGCTGATGCATTGAGTCGAGTGTTTGTAGGGAGTTTGGTTATTGATGATAGGCTGCGCCGAGATCTTGAATCACTGGGCATCACACTGAAAATAAGATATAAAAAGTGGGCGCAAGTAGCTCAACTGCGCCTCGAACCCGACTTGTTACATAAAGTGAAGGCCGCTCAGAAGGACGACCCGTTCCTGCAAAAGATTCATGCCCTTATCTCAGCAGGAAAGGTGTCCGACTTTGCGGTAAGCACGGATGGGATGCTTCGAGTGAAGGGAAGACTGTGCGTTCCGAACGACGCGGCCCTCAGAAAAGAGATCCTCACTGAGGCCCATTATGCTAGTTATACTTCTCATCCGGGTAGCACAAAGATGTATCGAGATCTTCGTACGACGTTTTGGTGGCACGGCTTGAAACGGGATATTGCACAATTTGTGTCGCATTGCATGGCTTGTCAACGAGTAAAGGCCGAACACCAGAAACCAGGCAGAGAGCTATAGAGCCTTGCTATTCCGGAGTGGAAATATGATGATATAACGATGGATTTTATTGTTGGCTTGCCAAGGACGCAACGGGGACATGATGCAGTCTGGGTTATCGTCGATCGACTCACCAAGTCAGCTCACTTTCTGCCTATCAAATCTACTTGGAGTGTCGACCGCCTGGCTCAGATATATCTCAACGAAATCGTTCGACTCCATGGCGTGCCCGTATCTATAGTCTCCGATAGAGATGGTTGATTTATATCGCGTTTCTGGGGAAGCCTGCAGTCAGCAATGGGGACGAAGTTGAAGTTCAGCTCCGCCTACCATCCACAGACCGACGGCCAAACAGAACGTGTCAACCAGATCCTCGAAGACATGCTGTGACTCTGCACCTTGGATTTGAAGACTAGTTGGGACCTTCATCTAACTTTAGCCGAATTTGCTTACAATAATAGTTATCAATCAAGCAATCAAATGGCGCCGTATAAGACATTATACGGGCGGAAGTGTCGATCTCCGATCTGCTGGGATGAAGTTGGTGAATGGCAGATACTTGGCCCCGAGCTTGTGGAGCAGACCGTCCAGAAAGTTCGGCTGATTCGGGAAAGATTAAAGGTAGCTCAAAGCCGTCAAAAGAGCTACGCTGACATACATCGGAGACCGCTAGAGTTTCAAGTAGGCGACCGAGTATTCCTCAAGGTCTCGCCCATGCGAGGAGTCTGCAGGTTCGGGGCAAGAGGAAAGCTAAGTCCGAGATTTGTCGGCCCGTTCGAAATACTAAAGCGGGTTGCCTCAGTTGCGTATCAGATTGCTCTACCACCATCCCTATCCGACGTACATGATATATTCTACGTTTCTCAACTTAGGAAATATGTGTACGATCCAAGCTACGTGGTAGACCTTGAAAAACTGAGTCTCCAGGCCGACTTGACATATGTAGAACAACCAGTGCAAATCATGGATAGAAAAGAAAAGCTGCTTCGGACCCGTTCGGTTCCTCTAGTGCGCGTGCTTTGGCGGAATCACTCTGTCGAAGAATCTACTTGGGAGCTCGAATCAGAAATGAGGGAAATGTTTCCCTCATTATTTCCTAGTGGTAGGTTCTATTCTTAAGTTTCGGGATGAAACTTCCAATTAGTTGGGTAGGATGTGGTGCCCCATTCGCCCTATTCGGGGAGCGCGGCTAAGAAATACAAGACGGTATCGTTCGATCAGGATAGATTGAATCAAGAACTCATCCTCGTTATGGATTTGTCTCTTCGGAATTGATTTCCATATTCAGTGGACCGTGTCCCAAGGATCGGCTTAGCGGCAGAGTCAGGAGGGACCTCTCCGCTGCATTCTTTTGTTGCCTAGTTTTCGCTGTCGCTTGTTGCTTTCGTGCCTTGATTTGGTTTTCGGATTTGCTTGAGTTTTCTTGAACGGTTTTGATGGATTTCATTGTTTTCATTCGTAGAACTGCACTTCAATTTTGATAATGGAAAGAGAGGAAGAAGTATTGATCAGCTGTTCGTGGCAATGCAGGTGATCCAGCGGTAGGCGTCGCTCGAGCGGACTCCTAAAGCACTTCTTTTCTTCTTCCTTCCAACTACTAAAGTGAGTGGCTACCATCCCGATTAGCTAGCCCTTCTTGCTAGTCTTCATATCTGAATCCTGTATTCATGCTTGCCCCGATCAAACGATACCAAGTAAATAACTAAAAGATATCAAGATAATAAGGGAATAGACTTGGATCAACATGCTTGTCAATAAAACTTGTGAACGGTTACTTACTTATATGCTTGCTCGTTTGAATTGTTCATCATATGCATAATTACAAGTTAGAATACATATTTCTTCTTAAATTTGTGCTATGTATAGAACTCTTCTTGAATGCCATAAACTGAACAGGAAGGCAATGCAAAAGTAAATCTTGCCCTGTACTGCCCTGCTCCTGATATACCCTGATTTGCCTCGATTGCTAACTTAGTGTACTGCGTTGATCACGGACAACTTGTGCACAAGGTCTTAGTTCCTGCGGACGGTCGCTGGGGCACCGGCACCGATCCGATCCGGACGAAACTCATGATAGTCGCCTGCTATAGGACGGAATGCCTTGGGACGTCCTGATCTATGCGTCGCATGGCACTCCGTACCGAGACTAGCCCGTCCATTATGGCAACGTGCCAGTGATCCCCTCATATATTTAAACCTGTTGCTACTAACTTGTGTCTTCTTGGCAGGGAAGGCAAGGTAAGTATTATGTAGGTGGTTCAGACGGACAGGTAAATGTCACCGAACGGTGGCGGATTATTCCAATGATTTCAATATCTAATTCTTGCTGTAAAATGAACTAAGGCAAGATAGAAACCCACAATAAATATGCATGCTTCATTAAAATAACGTGTTGATTGGTATAGTTGGGTTAGCTTGCCTTCACCAGTACGTTTTGATGTACTGAACCTCGTTGAAACAGGTTCCCCGCGCTAGGAGAACCAAGCGAGAAGCAGGAGACAAACCCCCAATCCAGTCCAGCTGTAGGCACGCCTCGACCGTGCCACCTTTTTGAAGCATTTTGAAGAAGAAGCATTTTGAAGAAGAAGCTAGCCACCAAACAACCATGCAGCTTCGTGGCAAAGCAGTCGTTCCGACACAAGGTCTTATATTTTGAGTTTAGTAAGGATGTAATGTACAGGACTGCTATCTCATTTTATGTCAATACTTTTGTAAGCCCATGGAGGCAATCCTTATGACTCAGTTCAAGGAGTTTGTAATAGATGTTCATATTATCAATAAAAAGGAACTTTTCCATGTTTCAATATGTGTTTCAATTATCTTCGTACTCTGAATATATGCTCGCTATGCAAAACAAAATACTTAGCCTTGTGCGGTGCACAACCTAGGACCGTACGGCGGTCACGCCCGGGGGACGACTATCGATTCCATGGAATCGGGGCGTGACATCGCCGGGGCTCGGGGCTGAGGGTGATGGGGTAGACCGAGGTCGTCGGGGACAACGAAGGCGGCTGGGGAGAAGGTGGCGAATGGGTGGTTGGAGAGGGTGGCTAGGTCCAGGAGTTCGTCGAGGTCGTCGGGGCGACTGGGATGATGATGTGGCAGCGGGGTAACGGGGAGAGAGAGGCGGTAGTGCTGACGGTGGCTGAGGGGGCTGCGGGTTAAATAGGAGGAGCGGGCGGCCGTTGCAGGAGCGGAGGACGTGCAGGACGGGTGCGGGGAGGCGGAGCGGCACCGGGACGGTTGCGAGGCAGCCGGTGGAGAAACGAAGGGTTGGGGGTTAGGGTTTCCTAACGGGTCGGGTCAGGGCAAAATGGGTCGGGTCGGCTAACAGGCCCGGATCCGACCCGCTAGGGTTGGGCCGGTTCATCTAGACCGGGTTCGGTCAGGTTTGGGTTGGTTTAGGTCAAAATAAACCGGGTTTATTTAGGGTTTAATTTTGGTTTAATAAATAATTAGTTTTTAGGTCTTTAAAAATATTTTCGGGGTCCAATAAATTCCAAAAAATTTATCCATGTCTAAATTTTTATTTTACACCTAAAAATATTATTTTTATAATATTTTAATATTAATTAAATTCATTTAAAATTTATTTAAATCTAAATTACCTTGATTTTAATTAGTTAAAAAAATTACAGAAAATTTTAGAAAATTGTGAAATTTGATTTTTAAAATTTTTGAAAAATCAGGAGATTTACAATCTACCCCCCTTAAGAGGATTGCATCCTCGCAATCAAAGAATAACCGATCAACAAAGATGACATGGTTGCAAGCATTGTTCGAAGCACATCACGATCAAGGAGAATCAAGGATGAGGGTTTAAGCAAAACACATTGGAAATTATTTTCCTAAGCAATGAAAGTTATGCAATTTCCAGAGTGAAGAAAATATAGAAAACTACAGTTTAGAAAAACTAAGTTATCATACTAGGTTTATTAATTATTAGCAAGATCAAAAACTACTAGGTTAAGGCTAAGGTCACGAACCAATAGGCACGAACTAAAGCAATACTAGAATAGATAGTTATGGAAAACTTACGCTCTGTGAGTAGTAGGCATCGAGGCTTGGAACTACTAGGTTCAGTCGGAGATGTAATTGGTCGATATACTGGAGTAGTAGGCATCGAGGATCCAGAACCAACAGTAGACAGTACCGGAGGAGCACTCCGTCTACCTCGGGATCTGCCGAACGCTCTGTGTTGTCCTGTCATACCTGATAACAATATCTGATGAATAATCGATGCCTACTACTCCAGTATATCGACCAATTACATCTCTGACTGAACCTAGTAGTTCCAAGCCTGATACTAGGCTAAGGTCACGAACCTCCGGTACGTTACGTTGCAGCACTCCTAGGACAAGTAGTTCCAAGCCTGATAGTACTCCCTCGTCCAGCGTTCCTCCTGCTGAAGGAACCATGGAGACAGATGAGCATATGGCGGAGGTTGAGCCGACGTTGTCCTAACATCAGCTAGATCCTCCATGCGCACCTCCGGATGAGACGAGGACGAAGATTTGGGCCGACGGTACAAAGTAAGTCAATTAGATGGTTTTGCATCATATATATCTTATATTTTTTATTCATCATATATTGATTTTTTCGATAAAAATAATTATCTCTATATAGATATCGTCCCTCATCGGTATAGAGACACCTGGGCCATTTTCTGAGGTACAACTATAGTGGCCCTTAGATCAACTACTCTGATACTCTGGAGGAGAGGAAGGCATTATGGTTTGCACACTTCAAGGTAAAATTATATTATATCAATCATCTAATTTATGCATATTATATAACTACCTGAATTACTTATTGTAGCAAACGTGTTTTTATCTACCGTACCGGGCCGAGTTGATCGAGCAAATATTTTATGTCATTGCCGCCATGCTGATCCGTGATGCTCTGGATGACAAGAAGGCTCGTGATCGAGCAGGAAAACCGATCCAAGGTTGGATCACGCCTAAGCAGTGGACTACGATGAGGGCTAGATTCGACGATCTGAGGTACAAGGAAAGTTCTGAGAAGGCCAAGGCGGCTAGGCAGAAGGCAACAAAGTGGTGTGGTGGCTCAATTTCGATGACGAAATATTTCTGTCGTTTGGTATATTTTTTATTTCAGATATATTATTTTAATGCAAGTACGATAAAATGGTAGTAGGATAAAATATTTAATTTTAGTACTAAATAATATATTTTTAACAGGTACAGAGGGGTAAGGATACAAACATGGTGACCGTCTTCCTGGCTACCCATCGAAAGGGCAAAAATCTCATTGATGAGAGGGCCTCGCAAACCTATATAAGTATTACTTTACTTTGTGTTAATTTTAATATAACTTAGGCAATTATCGAGTATCCAAACTTTTCTAGGTCGAGTATCTTAGGTTGCGTGAGCGGGCGACTGCTAGTGCACCTACAACAGGAGAGGCTGGTACTTTCTCGCAGCCCTCTCCAGCTCCATCGACGGACGAGCTGTGGGTAACCGCCACTGGTGATCTCCAGAGGGGTACGTACTACGGTACGGGATCCTATGGCGCCCTTATTGTAATACAGTCATCTAGGACCTCCACGGCAAGTGCACATTTTCCACAGCCCTCGCAGTCGTCGGCCCAAGTCCAGGAGACCGTTGACCATCAGATTGCGTCTCTCTGTGACGGGTTACTGCGAAGGATTGAGGAGCAGCCCCTGTCCCAGCCACAGGCGAATGATGCGGTGCTCATCGCACGATTTGATATGCTCGAGCGCAGCATCATGGAGCTCCGGGATATGACAGCTGATCTTAGAGCGTCGACAGAGCACAGCGTAATGGAGCTGCAGGCATCACAGCTATCCATGGGCGAGCGGGTGACGATGATGCAGGATTCAATGGTTCATAGCAGTAAGAGGCTGTTATCTACCATGAATTTATACAATCATCGACTAGCAGAGTTGGAGCAGATACGTCCTCCTGGTGCGCCTTCATTGACACAGACTCCACCGACGTCCCTGCGTTATCCATCGACATCAGTGTCGATTTCACGGAAGCAGTATGATATGTTCTTATCCCTAATGCGTGCCAGTGGTCATCCTCCTACAGATCAGCAGTAGTCCTAGTTAGGATAGTTTATTGATTGTTTGTATTTCAGACCTATAATATTTGGTCATTTATGAATATTCTTTATTATTTAGGCTTTCAGACTTTATTTCTGGTATTCTTTAAGACGAGGCTTTCAGACTCAGTTGTGTGGATATTTGTTGTATTCTTTACGACAAGATTTTGTCCTGACTCGGTTTATAATATCAATATTTTGTTTTCTTCAAATTTATTATATTATTCATATTAAATGTATGTTAATTTATCGGTGTTGAGTGTTCAACCGAAGGGGGTCGGCGAACCCAGCAAATTCAACGGAGGGTTGCTCTGAGTCTATTTGTACAAATTGTGAATTCATAAACTTCAGGAAGAATGGTTTGAAAATAATTCAATATTTTTTTCCACTGTATCTTTAGCGACGTTTATAGCGACGTTTAGCGACGTTTATATACGTCTCTACAAACGTCGCTATAAAAGTCGCTATACATGTTGCTATACACATCGCTAAAAATATTGCTGACCGTCACAAATCTGCTGACATGGTAGTATTACCAGGTCAATATAACGTCGCTAAATGAGTCGCACAACATCGCTAAAAAGAAAAAACTTAGCGACATATAGCGACACACAACATGTTGCTAATTTAGCAATATTGCGTCGCTAAACGTTGCTAATATAGCGACGCATTTACGTCGCTAGAAAATGTCGATATAGCGACGTTTTGCGACATTTTTTCGATCAACGACTAGCTTAAAGGCGACTTCATCGAAACGTTGCTACATACGTCACTAAAATTATTTAGCGACATTTTTTGGCCATTTAGCGACATTTTTAGACGTCGTTAATTTGACTTATTCTGGTAGTGTTTCTTGTACTTTCACAATTTTATAATGCAATTGTATAACCCAAACATCTCCCATGTTAACACCGTTGGATGGGCTTTAAATCATCTAATGTTAACCGTTGATAAGGAAGATGCTTATCCAAATTAACAGTTAAGATTAGATGACTTAAAGCTCATCCAATGATGTGAATAGAGAGGATGCTTAGGGTGGACAAAAAAGAAATAAATTTGATCCCTTCCATATATATATATATATATATATATATATATATATATATATATATATATATATATATATATATATATATATATATATATATATATAAAATTTTTGAGGTGGGATCTACTTGTCACATCAAATTTTTGATACAGTCATCTGCATCAAAGTTTTTCTCTTCCAAGGATGAGTCAGACTCTTACTGGAGAATTATTTATCGATCTAATATAATCTCGATTGATTATGTGATTTAACATATGGCCATGATCCCACATTCATCTTGGATCTACAGGATATACCTAGAATTGATGGTTTTAAAAAACGAAAAATTTCGCTGAGAGCATTAAAATATAAAATATTTCCAATAAAAGTATTATATTTTCAAAATTTATAATCAGAGCATCAAAACGCCCTTTCTAAGGGTGTTTTATGCTTTTCGTTAACTCTCCGTTAACGGAAAAAAAATATTATACAAAGAAAAATGCCCTTTGGAAGGGCGTTTTTCCTAAGAAAAATACCCTTTGGAAGGGCATTTTTCCTAGAAAAAAAATGCCCTTCTTAGGGGCATTTTCCCTCTCTTTCTCTCTCTCCTCTCCTCTCTCCTCTCCCGTCCTCTCTCCTCTTTTCCGCTCCCCTCTCTCTCTCTCTCTCTCTCCCTCTCTCTCTCTTCTTCTCTCTTTCCCGCTCCCTCCTCTCCTCTCTCTCTCTCTCTCTCTCTCTCTCTCCTCTCTCTTCTCCTCTCTGTCCTCTCCTCTCCCTCTCCTCTCCTCTCCTCTCTCCTCTTTCTCGCTCTCCTCTCTCCTCTTTCTCGCTCCCCTCTCTCCTCTCCTCTCCTCCCCTCTCTCTCTCCTCTCCTCTCCTCTCTCCTCTCCTCTACTCTACTCTCTCTCTCTCTCCTCTCCTCTAGGCAAAGTAATATATATATATATATATATATATATATATATATATATATATATATACTCTAATTTTTTACTCCCACTCTCTCCCTCTCTCTTCCTAACATTTGCTCTCACCTTCCACATACACTCTTTTCCTAACATTTGCTCTCACCTTCCACACACACTCTTTTTCTAACATTTGTTTTCACTCCATAACACACCTAACAGATTATCTCTCTCTTTTATCACTCTCATGTCTCTATTTTCTCTCTCCTTCACTTTATTTTCTGAATACTCTTATGTCTCTCTTTTCTCTCCTTCACTTTATTTTCTGAAATTTTCTCTCTCCTTCACTTTATTTTCTGAACACTCTCATGTCTCTCTTTTCTCTCCTTCATTTTATTTTATTAAACTATCAAATTTTTCTGTATGCTAAGAAAGTAGATGGTACTAGTTGTATAATAGGTAACGTTAACTTTATAACGTTAAATTTATAACGTTCAAATTGTAACGTTTATATTTTAACGGTTAAATTTAGTTTCTATATATATGACTCATATATTGTTTTGTATATCTCATCTACTCTCTCTTTACCATATTTATCTCATACTTACAATCGGTGAATTAAGAAGTTAATTTGAAGTCAGAAGATACTTTTATCCCTTATCTTCTACCATTTTTGTCTCAGCTTTTTCCTGATATACTTCTGTAAGTCTCAATTCAAATGAAAGTTTTTAACTATGGATCACAATTTAGTAATAATTTGCTACCATGGAGATATAGTGGATAGATTATCTTACCATGGGGGTAATACTCATCTTATAACCACTTATCAAAATATTACTTTAGCTAGTTTACGTAGTATTATTTCTGATCATTTTTGCATAAGTTATGAATTTACAATAAGGTAGTTTTATGAAGATGCGTTGATAATAGTAGATTGTGAAGAAATATGGAATTTTATTGTTCAAAGTAATTTAGTTTCAGCTTGTATTAAAATTTACATTATCCCATCACAAGTAAATATCGACACAACTATCATATCAAGTAGTGAACATTTTAATGATAACCAAGATTTCAATATTGGTCCTAGTTGTATAAATCACACTGAAAGTAACTCTGATACAGAAAATAATGATGTTGACGATAAAAACAGTGATAATTTGGTTGAAAATTTAGATTACTATTTAGATGATAATGATACAAATGTAACTGGTTGCATTCTTGGATTATTTGTTGGCAGACATTTTGATTCTCCTAAGGATTTTTATAATTTTATTAGCGATCTAACAATTGCATATAAATTTAGTTGTTCATCTAAACATAATAATCATCAAAAAATTATGTATACTTATGATTCTTTAAACTGTTGTTGGAGAGTATACGCTAAAGCTAATGGTGATGGTAGTATATTTAAATTTCATACATTTGAAGGTAGACATTCATGTTTAGGTGAATTTACAGGAGGGCATCATCCACTAGCCACCACTGCATGGGTAAGAAATAAAATAATTGATAAAATTAGAGATAATAACTCGTATAGTCCGGCACACATTGTACACAATATACTTAGAGAACATCGGATACATATTGCAGATTCTAAAGCTTAGAGAGCTAGAGAACTTGTATTATCTGATATTAGCGACAGTTACGTTGATGCGTTTGGTAGTCTTGAGAAATATTGTTTTACAATTATGGAAACAAATTCCAGTAGCAAATATTTTTTAAAAACAGTAGAAAATAATGTCTTTCAAAGAATATTTATTGGTTTCAAGGCTTGTATGGATGGTTTCTTAATACCTGTTATTAGTATTGATGCTACTATTCTTATATCTAGATTCCAAGGTAATTTATTTGTTGCTTGTGCTCACGATCCAAACTATCAACTATATCCTATTGCTTATTGTGTTGCTGAGAATGAAAATACTGAGTCATGGACATGGTTTTTAAACTGTTTAAAAATGTCTTTCGAAACTTATTTTGAATGTTGGGATAGTATTTTATTTATATCTGATAAACAGAAAAGATTAATTCGTGGAATGCGAACAGTTTTTCCAAACTCTTTCCACTTTTTTTGTATTCAATATTTTAAACAAAATTTAAAAAATAAGTGTCCTCGTACACCGATATATCTACAATGGTTAGACAAACTTGCCCGATCTTATAATGAGGTTGATGCCAATAGTTGGTTGGAAACAATAAAATCTGTAGATGTAAATATTTTTAATTGGATTATAGGGTCAAGCAATAAAAATCGTAATTTTTCTCACTGGATAACAGCTTATGCACCGTGTCCACGATTAGATATTAACACTTCGAATATTGCTGAATGTTTTAACAATTGGATTAAAAGTTTGCGTGATAAACCTATATCAACATTGCTTGATGGTATTAGAGCAAAAATAATAACACTTTACGACAAGCATCGAACAAATGCTGAAAAGATGGAAACAAAGTTTTATCCAAGGATGATGAACACTATAGCACATATTAGGCGAGAGTCACACCATTTTCAGTTATTGTATTTTAATAATAATAAATTTGAAACATGGGATCATGAAATAAGTAGATGTTATGTGGTTGAACTAGACCGTAAATATTGTACATGTGGTAGGTGGTAACATACTCTATTACCATATGAACATGCTTGCTTTACATGTCATTCTTCTAACGTACCAGTTGAAAGTTTTTATCCTGTTGAATTTTCTGTTGCAACACTTAGAGCTGTATACATGCCATGTATGGAACCGATTCCAGTCCCCTATACTCCTCAAAGTGAACCGATAAGAGGTCAAATTGGAGTACCACTGTAAGCCCTCTGATTTTCAGGAATTTTTAATTTGGATTTTTCATATTTTTTTTGGAATTTTCTGTAATTAAAACCTAGGTATTTTGCAATTAAATACATTTTAATTAATGTTAAATAATATTAAAATATTATGAAAATAATATTTTATGGTGTAAAATGGAAAACCGGATATAGGATAATTTTCTGTGAATTTATTGGACTCCGGAAGCATTTTTAAAGTCCTAAAAACTAAGTCGTAATTAACCCTAATTAAACCCTGAAATAAACCAGATTTATTTCCAAAATAAACCAAACCAACCCAGACCCGGTTCACTAAACCGAACCCAGCCTTATTGGGTCGGGTCGGATCTAAACCCGACCCGAAATCCGCAGACCCAAACCCGCACTTAAACACTAAGCGGGTCAGGCCGGATTCATGTTAACCCGACCCGCGGACCCGAACCCGAACCCGTTACCCAATCCAAACCCTAGTCGGATTCCTAGCCGACTTCCCTGTTCCGGCCGCCTATTTAACGCTTCGAATTCTGTGCCCAGCCGGCCGAAACCCTAACTCAGCCCCGCCGTCGTCTCCCTCTCTCCTCCTCTCCACCTCCCTGTCGTTCCCGACGAACATCCTCCTCTCGCAGAACCGCCCTAGACTCCCGCTTCGTCGCCCGCAGCAACGCCCGCCTGAACCCTGCGCAGCCGCCTCCTCCTTCTTCTTCTACCCGTCCCCGCTCATCCTTCCCAGCCATCATCTCCACAAACCTCCCTCCGCCTCGATCCAACTCCGCCCATCCGAGCCGCTGTGCCCCGAGCGCCACCCCCCTTCGACGACTCCGGCCCGCAGCAACAGAACCCTCGCCTGTCACCGTTCCTCCGCCACGAGCCCGCTCGACATCCCCCGACCGTCACCCTCTCCGCCCGTCGACCCCGCCTACTGCTGCACCCGACGCCGACCGACGGACTGCAGCAGTTCGAGCCTCCCCCAGAGCCTACACCGGAACCCTAAATCCCAGCTCCTCTGCCTCCCTTCCCTGTCTTCCTCTCCTCGAGCCCCGCCATCACCTCCGGCCGCCCAGTCGACACCACCACCAACACGAGCACCCCGTCTCCCCTCTTCCTCTCCCAGAGCAGCTCCTCCGCCGCCGTACAACCTCGACGAGCCCAGCGCCTCCCGCAGCTCCGTCCCCGACGACTCCTGTGAAGCCCCGACCAGTTCGGCAGTCCCCGACGAGTGGCAGAACCCTAACCCTAGCCAGGACGCAGCCCGGACACGGTTGACGCAGGATACGAAGCAGACACTCGGACACGTGAAATTCAGATTTCACGGAGCCCTGTTCAGGTAGTATTTTCTCTCTCCTCGCTGATCCCATTTCTGTTTAGTCAGTTATGACACGTAGACCGCGTGACCCCCTCGATGCTCGTGTAATCCGTTCGGTGCGTCGCGTCCTGTGGTGATCGCGAACCGCGATCCAAAAACAGGAAAACCAACACCCCATTTTACCCCGGAACTGAGTGTGCCCCGCCAAACGGGACGACTTGGTCGCGCGCGGTCTTCACTGAAACGTGCGTGCCATTGATACGGACGTATGGGATTTCGCAGAAGTTGATTTGGATGTGCGTGCACACCGGAATCAACGCGTATCCGCCGACAACGTCCCGTATCCGTCTGTTCTGGAACACGTTGTAACTTTGTGTACACACGTCGGATCGAGACGAAACTTGAGCCATCAGACTCGTAGCAATACGCTGGTCATGTGACCCAAGTTTGGTTCGATTCTGAGAACGTTGACAAAATCGCGTATTGTGGGCCCCACAGGCTCTACTTGACGGGCAATTTTGTGATCGGCTCATCGGAATCCAATTCTGGAAGTTCCGTTGGGTTCGTATCATCGTTCCTGACTTGTTGACACTAAGTTTGACAAATTTGGAGACCTTTGACCCTGACACGCTTTTCGGTGCAAAGTGGCCCACATGTGGACCCCGCTTTGACCCGGAAATATCATTTTTGCCCTTGTGTCCAAATTGGACTCAAGGACAGGCATTTCTAGCTATTTGATATTTTTTGAATCTAATGGTGATGTTTATTTCAGCAACCGGAGTAGTACCTGCAAATCACACTGAGACCAGAGCTACAATTGGAGCCAGAACCCCAAGCAAGTGTACCTTGCCAAACCCTGCAGTTTTGCTACTCATTTCCTTGACTTATTTATACATCGTTGTGCAAGTGTACCTTGCCAACATTGCAGTTTTTGTTACATATTTCCTTGTCTTATATATATATATATATATTGTTGTGCATGCTTGACCTAGGACCGTGTAACTGTACTTAGCGTCCGATTCATAGTCGGGTGCCAACACCGTACGCGGCGTTGGGTATTATCATCTAGACATGGATACCGAGACCCCATCTTTCTCGTACTTGTCTTATCAAGTACATCATAACCCAGGACACTTGACACTATACATGAGACAGAATCCTCCTGAGATATTCATGGTGATTCTGTATAGGATACAGGCTTTATGACATAGACATTATATTCATAGACATTAGATGGCTTGCTGCATTAGATATGATCGTGCGTGACATTGACATGATGCATCATGGACATGAGACGTATGGTTACATGGGGTGGGGAGAGACACACAGGCTACAGGCTGATTATATATATATAACCCCCTATTATTGTGAGGCACAAGACTCTGAAGCCCGAGATTGGCCCATTACTCATTATTACTGCTACCGGCTCCCCGACACAGAGCTTGTAGTGGGCTCAACCTGAGTACTCGTGATGCTCTCATCTTGCATTTCACATAGATGGTTATATAGCTTACCCTATTTATTGTATTATCTGCTGCACTGCATTTATTTTGGCTTATATTTTCTGTGCCTTGCTATGTCCCCTGAGGACCTGGATCCGGATTATGTTCCCAGGATTTGTAGACAAGATCTATCCCGAGGTATACGGGACCGCAGCAGGAGCTGATACAGGAGCTGTACCGACACCCAAGGACGAGATTGTGCCAGAGGACTTCTCCTGAGTATTAACTTGAGATACTCATTTATTTCTATTTCTAGTTATTTTATTTTCAGTCTATGGCATTGATGTATCAGACTTATTCTCGAATTGTTCTCCGAGACACTTCTATTGAGATATGTCAGTTTATTTTATTTACATTATTTTGGCATTGGATCTGTGATTATCTGTTGTGGATGAGATTAGAATAGACTGTGACTTGTATCATTGGACCCTTATTGTTGTACTACAGCTTAAGTATGCCCCGATGGATCCATTAAATTAGGTTTGTCCATCGGTGTGTGCTGCTGGACATTGCCACGCGTCCGGTCCCTCGATATTTTGGGACTGGGACGTGACAACCACTTCTTGGGCGTAGAGCTGGCAGACCAAAGAAGAATCGTATAATGACAAGAGAACCGTCGACAAAAGATCTTCGTTGCAGTAATTATGGCGGGCTGGAACACAACAAAAAGAGTTATAAAAACCAACTGAGGCAGCGAATATCATTATTGTATCTTTTTAGAGTAATTATGATTTTGATTTAACGTTGTTATAATGTTGTAATTAAAGTTGCAAAACTTTCGAATAAAATAAATATCATATTACTGAAATTGTAAGACCAACAAAATATTGTCATACATTTATTTATGGAGACCAATAAATCTAGCCCCCTCTGTCATCCCTTCTATAATCTTTACGATCAACTCGCCTAAGACCTAGCCTATCTCTCCTTTTCTTTGTACCCTCCAGTTGTGGCAAATATAAATAGGAGTCTGGATCAAGGCTGGCTGAGCCAAACAACGAAGTGCCAGTCTCCTGTATGTAATAATTCTAATCCCATTCTTGAGAAGCACCCTGTGGCGTGGCATCGTTGCTCTGGGATATGGTCTCGTAACTCTGGGATGTATCATTGTCATGCTGTGGCCTACCTTCGTAAGGTTGTGACATGCCAACATAAGGTTGTGACATGCCAGCGTAAGGCTGGGAATATCCCTCGTAATATTGTGGCATGCCAACATAAGGTTGTGACATGCCAGCGTAAGGCTGCGAAGTGCCCTTGTAAGCTTGGGATGTTCCCTCACCAACCTGTAAAATTTGTGCCTCTGTATTTCTCGAACCAGCTCCTCGATCACGTGTCCTACGAGGACGTGCCTGCCTTTGTCTCACGAAGCCTACCGGATGGCTGTCTGGTATATCGAGTGGAGTAAAACGGGGACTCAGTGGCGCGCGTAGATATTGTACAGTCGTCCCTAAAATTCCTTCTGGATCTCTTTCGGGGTCCTCAGCTATATCAGCCAGTGTCTCCGCCTGAATATTTAAATCCACACTCAATGAATATAAAGTAACATATATAAAGATGTTAGTTTATGCAAATAAGAACACATACCACTAGAGCATCACGTGCCCTCCTATCACGCAAGCTCAGATCGTCTAAAGCTCGTGGCTGGAACCGAGGTTCTTCAAATTGATACATCATATTTTGCACTAGCGGCCATCCATACCAACGTAGAAAATCGACATTACCCTCCACTGTAAAATGTTAACACAAAAGGATATGTAAGATCTAATACCGTATAATTTATTTAAAATATTCCTTAACTTACAATCTACCACCGATGTCATTAATTCGGACATGTGTTCCACGCCATGCGTGATAAATCTAGAATGCCAACCAATCATATATGTACGAACCTGCTCTTCTATATTTGATTTGGTACTGCTAAAAGCCAAAGGCTCCAGGGGTATCATCTGTTTCAGTCTGAATTATCGCATAACATGATCCGCTGGATGAAACATGATAGATCCGTTATACATGATATAATACCTATGGAGACCACGGGCATGTTCATCATCTCTCACTTCTTGTGGCACATTTAGTGGTTGCCAAACAACCTATTTGACATTCAACAAGTAATAAATGGTAGGCACAACAATATATTTTAAAATTTTAATTTAATAATTATATACTAACATCATAGGCTGTTAATATGTCAAATCGATGCCGGTAGAGAGATACCACTTTGGTCATACAATGCATGTAATTTGTATTTCCAGTAATACAGCGAATGCATGCTGGCCATATTGTTTGCTCAGCGCTATATATACTAACTGGTCTACCAATCTCGAAGTGATCGTAACACCAGAACTACAAAGAAGAACACAAATAAGATCCAAATAAATATAACAGATATTATTCATTTTTATTCATACATGTATAAGTGTTAGACATCCACTTATATTTTTGGCTGTTCTACCCTGTGATACCTTACTCACAAAAGACGTCATAGAGCAGTATAAATTTGCTAACACTGCTTCACTCCATGCGTGTTTTGTGTTGGAATGGAGGTCCGTAATAAATGGTAGCAGTCGCACGTTGATCATATTTCCCGTAGCGTCGGGGAATAAAAAAGTACCGCATAGACACAGCAAGTAAGCTCTAGTGTAATATATCACCTGAAAATATAATTGAATATTCATACCATTTACATTAAATAAAAATTAACAATAATTAATACATGTAAATAATTATCTGCGAATAATCGACAGGAACTGTTGTAGAGCCGATATGATCAACATGCATGAAAGTAGACCGTAGCCAAGTGAGTTTGACAGTGCTGGTTTCTCCCATGTCAGAGGGGGCTCCACACCGAGGTATTCTCTAATGAGATATTTTGCTTCCAAATTTTTTTCAAAATATATAGGATTACTCTCGATAGGTAATCCCAGAATCTGTGCCACATCCGCTAATGTTATCGTCATCTCCCCGAAGGGTAACTGAAATGTGTTGCGTGTTGGCCACCATCGCTCAACGATACTTAATATCAGGTCTCTATCGTGACGCTTAATTCGTATAGCATCAACAAAGTCAAACCCAAAAGTCTTCACGAAGACCTTTTGGTCTTCAGTTAACTCCCATGATGACCGCCACTCACCATGCTCTCGTAATTTTACATCTGGATAATCATAACGCTATATATATATATATATATATATATATATATATATATATATATATATATATATATATATATATATATATATATATATCGTTAGTAGAATATAATACGCTTAACAACAATAATATTAATTATCTAAAAATTATATTACCGGTCCTGCGAAAACCAGACTAGAAATGTGAGACTCTCATTCACGTTCAATGGCCGGAGTTGTAGGTCCACCGGGTATGCGTCCGTCATTTTAAAAAGCCATCTGTATTTATGATTATAATATTATATAAAAAATTCATAATTAAATTGCTATTTAACTATTTTCAAACTTTTGAACTATTTTACCTATTTTTTTCTTTTGTATCTTCTTTCTTTTGAACTCTTTAAGCCTTCAGTTTCTCCTTCTATTGAGTTCTCTCACTGGAAAAACTCTAACAAAAATTTTCTTTCTTCTCTTTCTGTGAACTTTTCGTTCTTATATATGCATTCTAATACATTAAAATAATATTGTTGTCACGAGAATGAAAGGAAGAGAAGTGGACAAGGATTAGAGAGAGGGAGAGTCACGGGTAGGAAGAGAAGTGGACAAGAATTAGAGAGAGGGAGAGTCACGGGTAATTTTAGAGAGAGAGAGAGGGAGAGAGGTAGACAAGGATAAGAGAGAGGGAGTCACGAGCTGGACTAATAGTTAGAGAGAGAGAGAGAGAAGTGGACAAGAGAGTGTCACGAGATTGAGAATGAGAGGAAGAGAAGATAACAAGAGAAGAAGAGGAAAAAGAGGAAAAAGAAGAAGAAAGTGGTCGAGAATAGAGAGGAGAAGAGAGGAGAGGAGAGAACGAACGGAGAGAGAGAGAGAGAGGAGAGGCGAGAGGAGAGGAGAGGAGAGGACAGAGAGGAGAAGAGAGGAGAGGAGAGGAGAGAGAGAGAGAGAGAGAGAGAGAGAGGAGAGGAGAGTAGAGGAGGGGAGCGGGAAAGAGAGGAGAAGAGAGAGAGAGAGAGAGAGAGGGGAACGGGAGAGGAGAGAGGAGAGGAGAGGAGAGGAGAGAGAGAGAGAGAGAAAAAGCCCCTAGGAAGGACGTTTTTTCTAGGAAAAACGTCATTCCAAAGTACGTTTTCCTCTGTATAATATTTGTTTCTCCGTTAACGGAGAGTTAACTTTAAGTAACGAAAAGCATAAAACGCCCTTAGAAAGGACATTTTGATGCTCTGATTGTAAATTTTGAAAATATAATACTTTTATTGAAAATATTTTATATTTTAATGCTCTCAGCGAAATTTTCCGTTTAGAAAAAGGTAAAAGGATGAGTTGATTGTTTTGTCTATTGGAGCATCTTTAATTAGTAAGTCTCATTTCAATTTCTAGATTCAGAATGTAGCAGCTCAATTTATAGAATAGTAAAAACAATTCTAAGTTTTAAATTTTAGATTCTCATATCCAATTCATCCACATGAGCTTATAGGTTGGAACTGAAAATTTCTTGATTTGGAATGTAGAATATTATTTTGTAGAATAGTAAGTCCCAATTTGAAACTCAATTCTAAATTTACATTATTTTTTTCTACATTATTTTTTGGTCCCACAATCTTTGGGACCAAAGCTCATTTTATCATCGGATTTTTTCATTAAAAGTAATAAAAAATTATATATTTATAAAAAAGGGGAAAAGTTTCGTGTATTTGCGGATGGGGGGACCACTCGCCAACTCAGTTGGCGAGGTGCTGAGTTGGCGAGCATCTCGCCAACTGAGTTGGCGGGGCACTCTCCTCGAGAGGCCCGCTCGCCAACTCAGTTGGCGGGCCAGTGAACGTTGGTTGTTAGGCAACGGCTCCCTCCAACGGCTCCCTCCAACTCCTATAAACACCCCCCACCCCCCCCCCCCCCAAACACTCCTCACACAACACATTCTCCTCCTCCTCCTCCTCAAATTTTCACAGCTTCCTCCTCCTATTTTCACAGCTTCCTCCTCCTGTTTTCTGTAGCAAAAGTTCTTAACCGTCATGGATCGTAGCGTAAGAATTGTATGCTCGCACGGCGGTACAGTAAATGGGTTAAATTACGAAGGAGGAGAAAGTATTATTTTTTCAACTTATCCGAATATTAGTTTTGAAAATATACGTAATCATATTATTGAACGTTGTTCTATTCATTATGATTTTATTCTGAAGTCTATTTTTGGTTCTAATTATTTTTTGATAGATAGTGAAGATGCATGGAATTATATTCTTGAGATTAATTCACAATCACGGTATATAAAAATATATGTTATTAAAGTAGCAGCAACCTTAGATAGTAGAAATAATGAATATTTTTCTGAATATCAGCATGTTAGTTCGGGTGCTAGTTCTTCTCAACAAATAGTTTCATTTATCCAAGAAGGTCATTCATCAGATGAATCTAACCATGATGATGATAGTGACAACGACGATGGAAATAGTGATGATTTAGTTGAAAATGTAGATTATACGGTAGATGATGATGTTGTAAAAGCTATCACTGATGAATTATTTAAGGGACAATCATTTCCTAGTCGTTCTCACTTTAGAAGCTTTATAAGTAATTTAGCAATTAAATATAATTTTAGTTGTTCAGCTAGTCTTATGAATAATGCTCGTGGAATTATATATAGTTGTGATCAACCGAATTGTAATTGGAGAGTATATGTCAAATCTATTGGAAATGGCGATATAGTTAAAGTTAGTACATTAGAAAATCGTCATTCTTGTTTAGGAAGACTTAGTACAGGACGTCATCGACTAGCTACCGCTTCATGGATTAAGACCATGATAATTGATATTATTAGAGATAACCAGTCATACAGTCCATCACAAATTGTTAAAGATATATATAGGGAGCACCGTATACAAGTTAGTTATTCCAAAGCATGGAGAGCCCGAGAGACAGCATTAGCTGAAATTAATGGTAGTTATGATGAGGCATACGCTAGTCTTGAGGAGTATTGTTATAGAATTATGGAGACAAATCCAGGTAGTACATGTTTTATTAAAACTACCGAAAACAATAGCTTCCAACGAATTTTTATTTGTTTTAAGTCATGTATTGATGGATTTTTAAGTGGATGTTTACCAATTATTAGTACTGATGCTACATTTCTTTCGTCTAAATATCAAGGTATCTTATTTATTGCTTGTGCTCACGATCCTAACTATCAATTATATCCTATAGCTTATGCTGTTGCTGAAGGTGAGAATAGTGATTCTTGGTCTTGGTTTTTAAATTCTCTTAAAATATCTTTTGAAAGTTGTTTTAATGATTGGAGTTCAATTTCATTTATATCTGACAAGCAAAAGGGATTAATAAATGCTGTTCGTGCTATTTTTTCTGCATCTCCTCATTTTTTTTGTATTCAATATTTTAAACAAAACATGAAAAAAGTTACAAAAAAACCAGTATTTCAACGCTTGTTAGACTCGCTTGCTAGATCATATAATAAAACGGATGCAGAGAGTGTGTTTGATATAATTAAAGCCGAGAATATAGTGTTGTACGATTGGCTTCTTGGTGTAAACGATGAAAGTCGTCGTTTTGAACATTGGATAACAGCGTATGCTACATGTCCTAGATTAGATATTAACACTTCTAATCTTGCTGAATGTTTCAACAGCTGGATTAAGAAATTACGAGATAAGCCAATAACAATACTTCTCGATGGTATTAGAGCCAAGATTATTACACTTCATGACAATCGTAGAAAGTTTGCTGAAAATATAGACACAGATTATTGTCCGAAGATGTTAAAAAATATGGCTTCTATTATCAAAGAGAAGAACCACCTAGAAATATTAGCTATTGATAGTTATAAGTTTGAAATAATAGACCGGGCATCAGGTAGAACCTATATTGTTCATATAACTGACAGAACTTGTACATGTTTTAGATGGTACCATACTTATATACCATGTATACATGCATGTTTTGTTTGTAGATATTACAATATTAGTATTGATACTTTTTATCCTGCAGTATTTTCGACGCAAAACTTGAAAGCTGTATACGCGTATAAAATGGAGCCAATTCCAGTTCCCTACGAAATCCAAGGTCCTTTGGTAAGAGGACAAATTGGGGTGCCAGATGTAAGACGCAAAGCCGGAAGACCCAAGAAGAACCGCATCAGACCCCGGGATTCATCGACCAGAGATCTACGTTGCAGTAATTGTGGTGCTATGGGACACAACCGAAGAAGATGTACTAGTCAACCGAGAGAATAAAATAGAATTGTTCAATACCCAAATATTGTAATAAAAAACCATTACAAATTATACAAAAATTTTAATGATACAATGTTTCAAATTTTCTACTAATCCTCGTCCTCGTCTTGTTGAGTTTGGGTAGCCAGCGGTGCTGATGGAGTCGAAAAAAATTATGTGAATATCTGGTAGCTTTTATCTCCAGCAGTTTGGTAACTCGGATCCGCTCCTGCAGACTGGTAACTAGGGCCCGCTTCAGCATACTACTCACTAGGGCCCACTCCAGCATACTGGTCACTAGGGCCCGCTTCAGCAGTATCCCGACGCCGACGACGACGAGAGTGTCTCTGTCGTACTAAGCCGGTCGGATAGTCCGGTGGAAGACGGGATTGTAATGGAGGCATTTCCGGTTCCCGTCCAATACCCAGATGCTCAACACGAGTCACAAGTTCCTCCATAAGAAGTCGACCTTGTGGGGGAAGGTTTATCTCAGGTTGTTGCAAATATTGTTGGTATGCAACACTCTGAAATTTGAAGAACACGTAAATTAATATATTTATCATATCTATGTATATGTATTTTTGAAAGTTTAATGAAGTCATACCAAATCATGTATTCCATCGGCAAAATCACGCAGAGTAGAATCGTCTACAGATCTAGTCTTGAACCTGGGCTCCTCGTAGTGGTATACTCGGTTGCTCATAAGAGGACATCCCCACCATCGCCTGTAGTCGAGGCTACCTATGTCTGCAAAATGTAAACAAAATTTTAGCAAACTATTTACACTAAATAAATACGAATAATGAGTAACTTAATCAATACGAATAATGAGTAACTTATAACTTACATTCCTCAGCAGAATTTAGTATGGGAGACATGTCCCTGACACTATAATTCTTGAACCGATTATTCCAGTCAGCAACGAGACCAATGATTCGTTGTAATGCATTTGATGTCTGATAACCGACTGTCGGTGGATCATCGGGAATTATTGGGGCCATTGCGAATTGCCGAAGAACACGGTCTGCCGGATGGTACATGGTGAACCGATCATATATAATATGATATCTGTGTAAACTAAATGCATAGGATGTCATCTTGATTTCTGGAGCATCAGGTTCATATGAGTACGGTAACCAGGTTACCTATTTAAAGAGATTGTATCAATATGATGTGATGTTTATCTACGATCAAAACTTAAATAATTTAAAGATATTTATTGCATATTTAAAAATTACCTGATTATACCGCAGTGTATCAAATTGGCTACGATATAGTGATACAGTCCTGTATTGGTAGTGTTGATAATCCACTACGTCTGTAGGCCAGCGCATAGCAACTGGAAATACTCCAACATTACTGAGAATGCTGGTAACAGGCCTACCAATATAAAAGTGCTCGTAGGACCAAAACTATAAAACAAAAAAAATGACATTAGTACAAACATAATTTGCGTATAAAATTACTCAAACTTTTTAAGGTCTTTAATTCATACCTGTATCAGTGAAATACATCCACAAATACTCTTGCGATTGCATCTGACAAATTCTGTCAGCTGGGCGTACAAAAATGCAAGAGTAGCAGCTCCCCACGCATGCTCAGTAGGTTTGGTCAGATCATCCAAGAATGGTAAAAGCTGCACATTTACCATATTTCCCGATGCATCGGGAAATAGAATTGCACCACATAAACAGAGCAGATACACTCTAGTGCAACGAATGACCTGCATTTATTAAGTGTTATATAGAATTGCACCACTAAATTAAGTAATAAACAAATTTACTAAAAAAAATACATACCCGATTTTCATCTACATCAACCACCCCATCAATAGTTTGATGTAGGTCTATAAAGTTGCCACGGAGCCATGAAAATTTCACATAATTGTCGTCTTTTAGACCTGATGGAGGGCTAACACCAAGATAACTCCGGATCAGATCAGATCCCTTTAAGTGCGGATCAAAATATATAGCGTTACCTTTAATAGGTAACCCTAGTATATTCGCCACATCAAAAAGGGTGATCGTCATCTCGCCGAATGAGAGTTGAAAAGTGTTGCGTTCTGGCCACCAACGCTCCGCAAGGCTTACAACTAAATGAAGATCGTGAATTAAATATCTAACACGATCTATATAGTGGAATCCAAAGGATTCCACCAAAGCCTTTTGAGCTGGATTAAGCTCCCACGTACGATAATTCCTTTCAGACCGCCAATGTACGTGGATCCGGGTTCGTAAAGCATTATCATGGTCGAATAACTATAAAAATTCTATGCATTAATAAAGTAAACATAGGCATTATAAAAAACATATACATTAATAAAGTTGGCAACTTGTAATTTCAAAAATTACCTCGCCAGTAAAAATCTGAGTAGAAATGTGCTCTTCACGTTGCTTCATAATAAGCGCGGTTGTCGGTCCGCCAGGAATACGACCATCATTGCGGGTAGCCATCGCCAGTAAATATCAAGAGGAGGAGAATGGGGAGTGAGGAGTGTTTGGGGTAGGAGGAGAATGTAGTGTAAGGAGTGTTGGGTGGGGGGGGGGGGGTTTATAGAAATTTTGGAGTAGGAGAACGTTGGAATATAGCCGTTGGCCAACGGCTACCAACGTTCACTGGCCCGCCAACTGAGTTGGCGAGCGGGCCTCTCGATGAGAGCGTCCCGCTAACTCAGTTGGCGAGATGCTCGCCAACTCAGCACCTCGCCAATTGAGTTGGCGAGTGGTCCCCCCATCCGCAAATTCCTAAAACATTTCCCGTTTTATATAAATATATAATTTTTTATTACTTAAAATGAAAAAATCCGTTTTATCATTCTCAACTATTTTCATACAAATCCAACTCATTCTACATTTACTTATTTTTTGAAACGTTGTGCCTCAAGATGAAATTTTGAGCACCATGTACTAACGATGTTCTTACTAGTAGGAAAGATAAAGTTAATGGTCTGCTTGGATGGAAGAAAAAAAAACATAGTTAAGAAGAGAAGTTAAGCGAGTGAAAAAGAATTATTACATATAAGCTTGTTTTGACTGGAGGAAGAGTTAAATGAGATTTGTTTAATAAATTTTATTTGGATTGAAGGTTTTGAGTCAAAAAATGATTAATACAAAATAGTTTTTGAGTCAAAAAATGATTAATACAAAATAGTTATCAAAATATTATTATTACATGTGACATAAAATTAGATGTAATTGAATTTTTAATTAAAACTTGTCAAAATAAGAATATTTATAAAAAAAAAATTAAACAACAAATTCTTACTTTTTATTGTTAACCCTCCGATTTGGGGACTAAAAATATAGACAAAACAAAGTTAAACTTTACCTCACTTAATCATACTCTCTCTCTCTCCTAAACGTCTACACTAAACCAATCTTTTTTTTTTCTTTCACTTTACTTTTTTTCACCCTCAATCAAGGCTAACCCTAAGATTTTCTTCAATGGCAGGCTTTTTCTTAGAAGAAAAACTCTATGCTAAGGCTCTCTATAGAAAAAAAAAAAAAAGTCTCAAACTAGAATTAATTTCTATCTAAGGCTCTATCCGGTATGGAAAATACTAAATATAAAATGCCTCTATAAGGAGCTATACATGAAGAATTTTTCTATGTTTATGTTGAATATGACAACATGATCCACATAAGTATTATTTACCATATTATAATAAAAATATATTATATTTTTTTGTTTAATGGCAAGTAGAATATGAATAAACATTAGAGACCAGCCATTGAGTACATATTTTTTATAGTTATATATATATATATATATATATATATATATATATGCTCTTTACTTGAGACATATTGAACAATTTTGACATTTCTATGAGGACATGAAGTGATGTTTATGCGATAAACATGATGAGACCAGAGATCATATGTCCTTCGCTCGTGACATCACTTGGGAGATTTGGTGTGCACAGAGAAGATTTGTAGAAAATATCCATGGTCAGTGTAGAGAGTTTTCTGCGGTCTTAAATAATATTAAATCTTATAAGGGGAATGGAGCGAGAGGTTATAGTCGTCTTAAAATAATATTTGGGATGGTGGTATGGCACGTCTGGAGGAAACGCAACTGGTGTAGTTGCGTGTATCTTTGAGTAACGATTCTTTAGTACTTTTGATGTACAAAAAAATATAGATGTTGACATAGATATCTTAGACCCTAGATGACTCATTTTGTAGTATGGGATAGTTCTAAGTTGTAATTATCGTTGATCAATAAAATTTACCTTCTTCAAATATTATATTATAAAACCACCCTATGTTACATGGGTTAAATTTAGATTTGGTGGTTGAAATTAAAAATATGGTGGGGTCTACACCTTTTAATCTCAACCACCAAATCCAAATCAAATCCATGTAACATAGGATAGTTCGAGTGGTTATTGAGCATTTCTTTCACTATATATATATATATATATATATATATATATATATATATATATATATATATATATATATTGTCACATAATATACAAAAAAAAAAATAGAATAACTATTGGAGAAAGGCCATGATAATTGATAGTAGATTTGATTTATAAATATTAATTATAGTTAATTAAAGACAAATATTAAGAGCACTACAAAGTTTACTAGGAGATGAAACATGATATGGGACAACAGTGTGTTTTTTTGTGAGGACTGTCAAACATTTGATGGGGATAACAAACATAAAATTAGGGTTGGAAGAAAAATTAAGATAAAGTGGGTATAATAAAGTAGGAAGAAGAGAAAGAAAGATGAAGTGGAGAGGAGAAATTAGGAAGAGGAATAAAAGGATTCGCCAATGAGTGTTTTATGAAGTTTCAAATCCAATTTCAAGTGTTTTAAATTTCAGATTTTACACAAACTCGTTAAGGACGATACAAAATAGCCAAAATTTTGACAGAGCTGACTACAGTGAGAACAATCAAAAATTTTAACAGTAATTTTTAAAAAATTGGATTTAAACAATTTTTTTTTAATATATTGAAATGTTGTGCATACATTTTAATTACAAATAAATTTAGACGAAATATTTTTTAGATTAAACCAAATTTTTTTATATAAGAGGAACTTAGAGGGGAGAAGATATGTTGTTAATCTTGAGTAATACTTACCCCAATATTATCTTACTTTCAAACATGCATTAAAGTTTAAGAGAATATCCACTAAGGATTAAAATAATTAGAGATTAGGCTTGAATTTAAATTTATGTTAATGTGTATTCCTTATCCAAATATTCTTACCCAAAATAATTAGAACCTTGAACACGGTACATACAACTTAAAATCTGATGGCTATTTTGATTGATACAATGAAAAGCAATTTAACTTGTAATAGAGAAACTGAATATATAATCAATCTCAATTTCACGAGTATGACTAAGATACAATTATAGATGAGCATTTAGTTTATTTGGTTTCGATGGACCAAAATAGTCAAAATCTAAATTCAAAAATCTAAAATCGAAACTAAGTCGAAATTAGTCTTAATCGAAATCAAAATCGAACCGAATCGAACCGAACCGAATCAAATAATCTATTCGATTTACTAGATTTGTTCGGTTGGACTATTTCTATTATTTAATGGGTTGAACCTAAAATTGAGATCGTAGTTAAATTTTATTAAAAATTATAATTTTATATACACATTTGTTGTATTGTAAAGTTATATCCAAAATTGGACTATAGTTGTTAAATTATCAAAGTTAAGCTTCAAAATACATACATAGAATTATTATTTTTAAAATATACACATTTTTAATCATAAAATATGTATAGAATTGAGGGTATTTACATAATTACATAAGTCTTATTTGATTTTCTGTTTTAGATTGGAACCGAATGATTTTTTTTTTGTATTTTCAAAGTCGAAATCGAACCAATTTTTTTTTTTCAAACTGTACCAAATCTCTTATTCAGTCCGTCGGTCCAAAATTAAATAATGTTTACCCCTAGATACAATCATGGATAATGGAATCTTACTTAATTATTTGGAAAGCCACAACATTTCATTGATCAAAAACTACTCCATACATGTCAATATTTTACATGATGGGCGCTTTTTTCTAATTCACAACTTTAGACTCCATTAATGTAAAAGCAAACGTTTCTATTTTTCTAGAGTAACATGTTCAAAACTATTTCTTGACGGTAAAAGACTTAGATGGAAAAATTAATCATCCGATATATAAAAATTTGGGACGTTAAAATTTTGACAGTCCTAAATATTGTTTGGACTATCAAAATTTGGTAGTATTAATTCATTGTAGGACTGTTAAAATTTTGACAGTCCTGTGAATATCTAGAACTGCCAAAATTTTGACAATTTTTCATCATTCAATTTTTTTTTTCATTTTTGAATATTCGAAAATTTATTAATGGAGTTCTAAACTTCAGAAATAATCCAAAAATAAAACTATCTATTAAGAAACTATGAAAAAAATAATTAATTTAGGAATTTGAAAATGAGGACGAAGACAAAAAAAAATTATATTGTATACTTTACTTTGTTTCGTACTCCTAACAAATTTTTAACAATATTTTGAGTAATAAAAAAATAGACTAAATTATAACTTGATACTCTCAACTATTCAAGTTTTATAACTTGATATCCTAAACTTTTAAAATAAATAACTTGATACCATCAACTATTAAATATTGTCAACTTCATACCCTAAAAAAATAAAATATCCTAAAATATCCCTACCCACTCTCCCCCTCTCTCCGGCGACCCCTCGCCACCCCTCCCCTCCTCTCCTCTCTCCGACGAGGCGCACGGGCGGGAGGGCTATGCGGACGCGGACGGGGTGCGTGCGGACGGTGTGTGGACGGATTGTGCATGCGGGCGGACGGTGGCGCGCGCGGGGGCCAAGGGGGAGGGAGTGGCGAGAGGGGGGTGAGCGGCGTGAGGGGAGGGGAGGGGGTGGGAGAGGTGGAGGGGAAGGAGCTAAGGAAGAGGAGGGGGGATATTTTTGGAACTTTATTTTTAGGATATCAAAGTGCCTATTTTGAAAGTTTAGGGTGTCAAATTATAAATTTTGGATAGTTGAGGGTATCCAATTGCAATTTAGGCAAAAAAAAAAAAAAAAAATATTGTGGTAGCCCCCAGCAAAACTTGAACTGCATTTAACATTTGTCTTAATTAAATTATAAACAATAAAATAAAAATATACATATTTTAATTGCTTATTATTTTATTTCTCCTGAAGACCGCTTCAGCCGCCAAGTTGTGCGTCTCCTCTCCTACCGGCTACCTTCACTCCCCGCCCGTCAAAGTAATTATCATCAACAAAAAAAGAATGAAATCAAGCGCAAACAAAACATAACAAAAAAAAGTTTCAATCTTTTTGCTCAGATCTCTTTCTTCCTCCTCCTCCTCCTCCTCCTCCTCTTTCTCTAGGATTAGGGTTAGGGTTAGGATTTCTTCCTGCCTTCCTATTTTTTCTCTCCATGGATTTGGCCGAGGAATGTCATCGGTGTTCTTTTTCCTTCCGATCCCACCTCCATATTTGAGGAGAAAGAAGAAAGGGATCTCCTTCCTTTTCTCTCTAGCCGAAGAAGGAAGAAGAACAGCTCGGATTTTTTTGTGAGGAGAGGGATTGGTGGAGGAGGAGATGAGTGCGTCGAGGTTCATAAAGTGCGTCACCGTCGGCGACGGGGCCGTGGGGAAGACCTGCATGCTCATTTCCTACACCAGCAACACTTTCCCCACAGTAAGTACTCCCTCTATTTATATTAGGTTTTCCATTTTGATCGGATTATGATTGTTGAAACGTGTGATTCGTGAAGGAACAATGCAGTTATTTGTCATTTAGTGTTACGTATAAGTATATGAATGTTCTAATTGGTCCTCCTTGAAGTGTACTGTAAATTTGTAAATGTCACAATTACTAGTTAGGAGAAAAATCTAACTTTGTGATTGTTCAATCCGTCTGTATGGTGTTTCGATCTTCGAAATGTAAGGTTTGAGGGTCTCTAGCCTTCTCTCCTATAGGGTATCCTTAAGAGAATTGACGACGATGTTTTATGACGGGAGTCAATCCTCTTTGCTTGTGACAAATTTTTATAAACATGTAGCTCAGCAAGAGAGTGTCTTTCCTTAAAACCTATGCTTTTGGTCTTATGGTTTGAGCTCGTTCAACCAATAAGCACCATCCAACGAAAAGATAAGTCTAGAGAAGAGGCAAAATGATATGACTTGGTAAAGGGAGTTGCATTCATCTCATTGGCGCATTAAGCCAAAGACCAAAAAGGAATTGTCATTTCCAAAGAATTCTCGTTCATGCTCACCCAAATAAGCGAACTTATACCATGTCGGTTCAAGAGTTTTCTTTTTTGTTAACGTTGCCAGAAATTACGGAATCTTTTAGTATGGTCTTCTGATAAAGGCAAATCCGAAAATTTTCCATTCCTATTTATTTTGTACTGACCAAGAAAATTTTAAGTTGTTTCTTAATTTGTCGTTTTGTTCAAGTACAATATTACAATTTTCTTCTCTCTCCATAAAATGTCTCAGTTGTACCTGTTGTTCTAATATTTTCAGACCACTTTTTTTGTTCTTTTTGTTCTTTTTGTTCTTTTTTTTGCTTTTCCATGTCAGAGATGTACAAATCTGAGATATTCTAATTTGCAAATTCTAATTTTTTTGGGAGTTCTAAGAAACAATCTGCAAAGAATTTATAGTAGGGTTGTTTGTTTCTTTAGTGGACCCATCTAAATAAAGCTTTAAGCCCTTAACTCTGTCAATTATGAATTTTGAGGAAGATGTTGGTTATATCTTCTCTCAATTATGAAAGCTATATATATGTGTAAACATGCCTGCTTTCATTCCGTTGGATGTCTACCTATTCGGTTTATAAATCATTATATTCTGTTTAGTGTGTCAAATTATTTAAAGTTAAAACTTTTATGCTTTTTTGTGGCTACAGGATTATGTGCCAACTGTCTTCGACAATTTCAGTGCGAATGTAGTGGTTGATGGTAGCACTGTTAACCTTGGTTTGTGGGACACTGCAGGTAATATTGTAGTAGATTTACCCATATTTGTATTTCGCCTTCGTCATCCTCTATTTGTCTGCCTTTATTCCTCTTATATGATTCAAGATTGAGGCTTAGTTATATATGCTAATCCTAAACAGGACAGGAGGATTACAATAGATTAAGACCTTTGAGCTATCGTGGGGCTGATGTGTTTCTCTTGGCGTTCTCCCTCATTAGTAAGGCCAGCTATGAAAATGTTGCAAAGAAGGTACATAAAGATCATTGTTTTCCTGGGGATTACATCCTTTACCTTCTTTGTTATTGTCTCCCGTGGTTGCTGATATATGTTAATTTCTCCAAATCTTGTTGTGCTTTTAGTGGATTCCTGAGCTGAGGCATTATGCACCTGGCATCCCAATCGTTCTTGTTGGAACAAAGCTTGGTAAGGTTTATGCTTGTATTTTTCTTGATAGGTGGTTTGTTGCTAATACTTGTTCTTTGCATTCTTGTGTTTTGAAAGAATCATACACTCATGCTTAGGGATGCAAATGGGCCAAGCCGTTCACGAGCTGCTCGAAGCTCGGTTCGATAAAATCTCGTTTGAGCTCGGTTCGTTTAGTAAACAAGTTGAGCTCAAGCTTCATTTTCGAGCTCATTTAATAAACGAGCCAAACTCAAGCTTAGAACTCGTTTGAGCTCGCGAGCTGACTCGTAAGCTGGCTCGTTTAGAAGTTTGTGAGCTGACATATAAACTGGCTCGTTTAGAAGCTCATTTAGGAGCTCGTTGCTGGCATTGTACCAATTTGTTTTGTTATTTAAATTTTAATTTGTTCTTTGTTGAATTCTAATTTTATGTATGTTTGTATAACAATATGGTTGTGTGCATAATTGATATTAGTTTTAATTGATTTTTAAAAATAAATTATTAATATTACAGGTACTTGAATTCAAACATAACTAGCTTGAAATTGAGCTGGTTAAGCTTGAAATCAAGCTTAATGGGCTTGAAATAAAGCTGAACGAGCTTGATTTTGAGCTTATCAAGTCGAGCTTGAGCTCAAACCAAGCCAAGCTCAAGCTTAATATAAATGAGCTCAAGCCAAGCTCAAGCTATAAAATAAAAGACTTATCAAGTTCGAGCTCGATTATTTCTAGTCAAGCCAAGCTTATAAAAGCTTGGCTCGACTTGGCTCATTTACAGCCCTACTAGTCATGCTATTGGTTTTATATGTAAAAATGCCTACTTATTGCGTCTTCGTTAGTTTGGGGCTGCTTGGATGGCCGAAGTGGGTGGAAGGTGAGAAAGTGCATATGCAAAGTGGGAAAGTGTTTTGCATATGCATTTGACTTTCGTGCTAGTTCTTGACTGGAAATCCAACTTTCAATGTTTGAATAGATGATATTTTGTACCCGAAAATAGTCAAATCCATACCCCTTGTTTGGATGTCTAAATATAAAGGGGAATGTGTGTGTGTGTGTGTGGGGGGGGGGGGGGGGGGTGGGGGGGGAGTAAAAAAATGCATTATAGCAATAAACACTAATTAATTATCTAACTAAATGGGTAATTATTTATTAATACTGATTATTTAAACATTTTAATTTAATTATCTCACCAAATATTATTATTATCTAATTATTTAACATATATGGCACAACACAGTAAAGATACGAGGACACAAACATGATACATATCAGATAAATTTATTAACTAGGTACCAATTAATTATGAACTATTTAACTAATTATTTATGTGGAAAAAATTATAGGAAAATATTAAAAAAAAATTAAAACCTACTGCGACTGCCCACTTCCGGGTGTAATAGGGAGGAAGTGGAGAATTGAATTAAACCACCTTGATGCAGCCGACATGATGCGGCGAGTAATTATTACTCCCGCATCCAAGTTCACTTCCTGTCGGCTGACAAATAACGGAAGTGCACCATGGGCTTGCCAAATCCTATCAGCTGACAAATAACGGAAGTAATTATACAACGAGTTCAGGGGAACCCAAGTACGGTAGGAATAGATTTTCTATCCCCATTACAATTATAAACCCCAATACCATGTTAACATCCTAAATCACACAAAATGAAATTTGGAGTGAAATCAAATTGGCCGAATCTGACTCTGATTAGGAATAATGACTGCGGCTGCGTCCTCATTTTCAATTTTAATGTCCTGATTATAGATGAAAACAACATTAAAACACAAGTCTTTCAAAACTGTATTCCTTGGAGTCTAGTTTTAGGACGTCTTGGATCTGTCTCACATCAATATGGAGATTTCAATGTGCCATCTCATTGACAACAATACGGGCAAGTGTGGGGAAACCAACTGTTATGCTGAAGGTCAATTACCAGGGCCACTTCTGGACCTTTGTGAGGGTAGATTGTGAGAGTTGTTACTGCTTTAGATCTGGCTGTGCTATGTAACAAAAGCATTTTATTTTTATTTTTTCCAAAATAAATGGTAGAAAGAGTCTTCAAAGAGAACATTTTCTTTCATGTGCACATTTAGCTTGACGTTATTTCATGATGTGATTTCTACCTCTCCTGGTTAATGGTTTCGAGTGTATTTAGTTTTTCCATTGCTATCTTCATAATATTCTATTGATTAATGGTGTTGACTATGTTTTCTTTATGTTAGTTCGTTTTAAGACAGTATTTGCAACTAGATTACATTTTCATTTTTGCGTCAGTGAGTTAAATCTTGAGAGCTTATGCTTCTTACTTTTCTATCTTTTATATCTGACTCAGCAAACTGTTATTCTTATAAAGTATTGCATTCTCCCTAAAATGTCAAGATAACTAGATTGCCCAGGTATTCTTCCATTAGCTTCGTTTTTATCTTCTGTAGACTGTACTTCAGTTGTGAATTTAATTTAAGGGCCATCTTTGCAGAGTTGATAGCAATAACATATTGTTGTTTTCTCTCAATGAAACTGCCGACAACAATTTGATATTTTTCGTAGATTTTGTTTAGTCTTGCATGTTGATATGAGCTGTCTATTGGTTGGTGTACAGATCTGAGGGATGATGATCAGTTCTTTGTAGATCATCCTGGTGCCGTTCCCATTAGTACCGCTCAGGTAGGAAGAAGCTATTTAGTGTTCTAGTTCTACTTCTTGAATCCTTCTGGGTTTTTGTTTACAATGTTTTCATTCTTTGCAACACTTTCTTATGTTGAAGGGAGAAGAACTTCAGAAGCAAATTGGTGCTCCAGCCTACATTGAATGCAGTTCAAAGACACAACAAGTATGCTATATTTTTCTTCAATCTCTCTGGATTTAATGCCGTAATAGGTTACACCAAGACAACTCAATAGGGGAATGTAACATGATCTTTTCTTGACAATGACGTGTCAGATATGGTTCTCTGCTGTCTAGGTTCTGAGTGTCTCTAGGCATGCATTTTGCACACATAGGTTTCTGCCAAATATAATCTAGACTCGAGATAAGAAGCAAAACTAATCTAATATGTTCACAAGGTATATGGCCTTATATACATATGTACATTTATAGACATGCATACATGTATCGATAAGGGGGGGGGGGGGGGGGGTGTCTATAAGATTATACATGCTGTGCTATTGTACTTGTACCGGATTTTGTGCCGATGTCTGTGACCATGCAACCTAGGTGCTGTAACTGGAGTAGACTGGATCACAGTAGTGATAACTCCAACCTAAAATAACTTTTATTGCCCAAGTTAACAGACTATTGAATGATATTCCGTAACACATTTTGTCCTGCCCATTGGCTGTTGAAGCCGGCTCCAGCGTTATTGACAGTACTATAAGGTGATTAAAGCTTGATCATTATTTCCACCAGAGGTATACAAACAGTTCAACACCATGTAAGACAATACAATACATGCTTAGTATTTGACATGACTAAGATGTGTCCATGTTAATATAAGCAAGAAGGGCTTGGCACATTCTAACAATTTACTGGAGGATGTTGTTGATCTAATTGCATCCTATTAAATTGAGTTGGACCAAACATCTCTCTCTCTCTCTCTCTCTCTCTCTCTCTCTATATATATATATATATATATATATATATATATATATATATATGAAAAATGGGATATGAGCCTCATATTCTTAAATGAGCCATGCCACGTGGACCAATAGGAATTAAGCTAATAAAGAATGCATGCAAAGTAGACACATGAACCCAAGAGATAAGAGAAACCTTTCCTATTCCCGTCATTTAATTTCTCTCAACTTTAATGCTCCTGCCTATTATATTTCCACCTATAATAAAATTAAGAAATTGTCGTTTGCTTTTTTAATAAACTAATTTTTTTTCAAGTAATATGAAATACGTGCAACGCACGTGAGTGTATATATATATATATATATATATATATATATATATATATATTAATTTTAGTGTTAATTTTAGTATTAATTTTTATTTTATTTTTAACATTAATATTAAAATTAAAATTATCACTCAAATTAAAATTAACATTTGTCCATGTAGGAGTCCACATGGCATGTCTCATTTAAAAATATGAGACTGGCTCATATCCCGTTTTTCCATACATATATATATATATATATATATATATATATATATATATATATATATATATATAACAACGTCAATGAGGAGAGAGACCTATTGACCATTTTTTGAGACAAACAGATAGACACTCACCCATGAACCTGATTCAGTGCTCAACTGCACCTTTTTACCAATTTGAAACTGAATTGTCACTTTAAAGCACAATTTCTAGAAGTATGTATAATCTGCTATTTGTGGATGTAAGATAGGAATTGCACAAATCTATAAAACTATCACTACTTGCATTTAAGTGGCATGCATGACATGTATAATGTTCATATGTTTGAGTTTGTTTTAAGCTGACTTCGTATTTAACCTGCCATAGTAGAGACAGCTTTAGCTTCATGCCTGCATGCCATACATGCGATTTGACTTTCCATTTCGTTGCATATTTGGACTTTGTTAGAATGTGAAGGGAGTCTTCGATGCGGCAATCAAGGTGGTTCTCCAACCGCCCAAGCAAAAGAAGAAGAAGAAGGCACACAAGGGCTGCTCCATTTTGTGATCACATAACAATAGAGAACAAAATCAAGAGGCACCAGCCGGGCCATCCATGTTGCAGTCCCTCGCTCAACTGTTACAGGCCTTGGTATTTATTTATTAATCAAACTGTCAGCAGTAGTAAGCTGTGTCGAGGCATCGGGTGATTTCTTCTGCTTTTGTTGGTCGCGTCTGTAATTGACTTTCTTGTGGCAACAGGAACCATTTCCAGATGAGATTATTCTTCATTAGATGTTAAGGATTGTGTTTTTTCTTGTTAAAACAAGTGGCATATTCATAATTATGAATCTTTTATTCATTTTCTAAGCAGATTTTAGTTTATGGGAGTAATTTGGCTTTGCTAGTTTTGTAAAACTTATGATGTCTTTGCAATCTGGATGGTGGTGTGATACACATGTCAAAGTCAAAATCAGAACATATGGGCCAAGTCATCTCAGATGTGACGGTCTCCTTAGAGCTATTGAAGGAGACATCACATATGAGATGAAAGGCTCTACGTGTAGAACTATTGATAAAAGATTTTCTATACGGAAAATTATGTATACGACATAGAAATTTTCTAAAATTTTCTCTAGCTCATTGAAATTTCAATATTACGTATAAAGTATAGAAACGTCCTTTATAACGATGTTTTTCAGCAGAAGTCCAAAAACGTCCTTAAAATAGACGTTTTTTTTAGCAAAATTTGTTTTATTAACTTCTTCGCCGGTTTTAGGAACAGAATAAAAAGTTAAAAATTATATTAGCAGAACTATTAATTAACCAACACAGAAATGTCCTTTTTATGTGCGTTTATGCTCTAAACTCCTATTTTAAGGATGTTTTAGAGCTGTGATAGAATAATTTTCAACGGCTACAATTTTTTACAACGGCTATATTATACTTTTTCAACGGCGGATAGAAATTATTTCAAATATATATAAACACATATACAACCCCATTTCAAACTCAGAAACTTGTTTTCCCATCTACACCTCGTAAAAACTAAGAAACCATCATTCTCCAGTGAAGCTCCTACCACTGAAGTTTCAACCACAACAGAAGAAATTTTCTTTCAGCAATTCTTAGTGAAGCTATTTGTTCTAATACCCAAAGTTTTAGTTATGGATCAAATTCTAACACTAATTTGCTATCATGGAGGTACACTGAATGTATTATCTTACGAAGGAGGTACAACTTATCTTATATCTACGTATCAGAATATCACATTATTTGATTTACTAAATATTATTGTAGAACGTTTTTCTATTACTTATAAATTCATAATAAGGTAGATTTATATAGATCATTTGTTCGTTATAGATAGTGAAGAAGCATGCAAATTTGTTGTCCAAAGTAATTTATGTGCATCTTGCATAAATATTTATATTAATCCAGTATTACCAAATATTGACACATATAATATTCATAGTAGTCAACATTTTAATAATAGCCAAAATTTTCATGTTGGTCCTAGCTCATCAAACCAAATAGATTTAGTTGAAGAAAACGTTGACGAAAAAAATAGTGATGACTTAGTCAAAGATTTAGATTATTATTTACCTAGTAATGATGATAATTTAGATGTTAGCACCTCCGAATTATTTGAGGGACAAGCGTTTTCTTCTTCTTATGCATTTAGAAATTTTATTAGTGATTTAACGATTATTCATAATTTTAGTTGTAGAGCTAAATGGAACAATTCTACAAGAATTATATATATTTGTAACTTTTCAGATTGTTCTTGGAGAGTATATGCTAAGGCAATTGGTAACAGCGGAAGGTTTGTGATTAGTACATTCGAATCTCGACATTCATGTACAGGTGGATTAACAAGTGGACGTCATCCACAAGCTACTACTGCATGGATTAGAGATAAAATAATTGGTAAAATTAGAGATAACAGTTCTTATAGTGCATCACATATTGTAAATAACATATTTAGAGAGCATCGAGTACATATTACATATTCTAAAGCATGTAGAGCAAAAGAACTTGTATTATCTGAAATTAATGGTAGTTATACTGATGCATATGGTCGTCTCAAAAAATATTGTTTTACAATTATGAAAACAAATTCCGGTAGAAAATATTTTCTAAAGATGGTAGAAAATAATGTATTTCAAAGAATATTTATTTGTTTCAAGACATGTATGGATGATTTTTTAACTGGTTGTTTACCTATAATTAGTATTGATGTAACTTTTCTTACATCTAGATATGAAGATAATTTACTTGTTGCTTGTGCTCATGATTCTAACTACCAATTATATCATATTGCTTATTGTATTGTTGAAAATGAGAATACTGATTCCTGGACATGGTTTTTAAACAATTTAAAAAAAATTGAAAGTTATTTTGACCAATGGGAAAGTATTTCATTTATATCAGATAAGCAAAAAAGATTAATTCGTGGGGTGCATTATATTTTTCTAAACTCTCCATATTTTTTTTGCATTCAGCATTTTAAACAAAATATGAAAAAACAATATAGCGGTAGAATAAAACTTCAAGAATGACTAGATAAACTTGCTCGGTCTTATAATGTGGTAGATGCGAACGGATGGTTTGAAATAATAAAATCAGTAGATATTAGTGTCTTTAATTGGATTGTTGGTACAAATGATAAAAATCGTAATTTTACACATTAGATAATAGCTTATGCACCATGTCTTAGACTCGATATTAACACATCAAGTATTGTTGAAAGTTTTAATAATTGGATTAAGAATTTGCGTGATAAACCAATAACAACATTGCTTGATGGTATTAGAGCAAAAATTATAACAATTCATGACAAGCATCGACGAAATGCTAAAAATATGGAAAGTAACTTTTGTCAGAGGATGCTTCAAACAATGGCACACATAAAAAGAGAGAGACACCATTTTCAAATGTTTGATATTAATGATTTTATATTTGAAATATTTGATCATGGAACAAATAAATGCTATGTGGTACATTTAGAAAATAATACTTGTAAATATTTTCGTTGGCAACACACTCTTTTACCATGTGTACATGTTTACTTTGCAAGTCAAGCTAAAAAATTATAAATTGAAAGTTATTATCCTGCTCAATTTTCTATTGAACGGCTTAAAAGTGTTTATGTGCCATGTATGGAATCGATTTCATCCCCATACACTCCTCAAAGTGAATTGATAAGAGGTGAAATTGGAGTACCAAATATTGGACGTAGAGCTGGCAGACCTAAAAAGAATCGTTTCATAGCAAGGGAGCTGGGAACCAAAGATCTTCATTGCAGCTGTAGTGCCTCAAATCCCGATCCGACCGGGATGCGCACTATATAATGGGTTTGTGGCTAATCTGTCTGAGTCGTAACTTAGTGTTTAGAATCTTCGGCATCCTCTTGACACGGACAAAATGCGATGATCCTTTCCAACTCATGGATAGGTCTCTATTGAAACGAGTCCAATAGTTTTTGTGTTTTGTTGCATGGTTTTCTTGATTTCGCGTTGGGATTTTATTTTGGTGTTGTTTTCGATTTGCTTGGTTTTCGTTGTTGGCTTTCTCGCTTGGAGCTTTGGTTCTTGGGAATTTCGGGAGGAAGGATAGGTGAAAGGATTCTAACTCGATGCTCATGCTATTGTAGGTCCGCGTAACTGGCGCTTGATCCTCGCTAAGCGGGACTCCCTCTTTCAACATTTTCTTTAATCGGTGGGTGGTTTGGACCCTTCTTTTCTACTTTTTCACGCCCACATCTCTAATGTTTCAAACGTTCAATCGATGATGCCCGACTGAACGCCTAGAAAATTATTATCCACAATGCATGCCAGCCACTAAGAAAGAAATATAGATAATTGTAGACTAACTTATATATGAACGTACACGATATATAACACGAGCTTCGCAATGAAGCGAGCAGTTGTGGTTCGAAACCAATGAACTGCTTGATGGAATGCGGCATCAAAAATATTGGTTGCGGCCTGGTGCCTCGAAGAGTTTGGACCTACGGAACACCAAAATTGGAACACGGCTTTGAAAAAATATGAACTGCTGCATAAGTATATATTTATAGCTGCTTTACTTTCTTCTCTTTCATCTTATTCATTGTATGATAGTTGAGTTGTTCACGCATTTGCATGGTCTAGGACAACTTGTGCACAAGGTTTGGCATTTTCTCGAAACGGTATTCTGGGGCACTGGAACCGTAGCGACCCGGAAAAAAATATTTGATCGTACTTGGCGCGATGCATTACGGGACCTTCATCGGGGCTTGCTACCCGGGCTGATAGGGTGCGCCACAATGCCTTGGATAAGTCCTTATGGTGTCGATCACACCAATGACCGCATATAGATAGAACACATGTTAATATATTGTCTTGTGAATATGGTAAGTATACTTGTGTTTATGTGCAGGGAATGGGCTCATCGGTTGAGTAAGCGACCGATGTGCTATATGGTTTCTATGTTATTTTTTCTCTAAAAACATGCAACTGATATGAACTGAATTCACTTGGTTCTTAATAGCAAGATCATTTTAATACATGCTAGCCCCTAATAAGCAAGTGTTGATTTAGGCGAGTGGGTTCGTCCCGCTCACCAGTACTGTTGAGTACTAACCCACGTTTGTGGACAAATATTTCAGGCACTCAGGGTGTGCAACACTAGTGGATAGACGAGGAGGCGTTATAAGATCTTCTATTTTGAAGTATAGTTGAAGCCAGTTTATTTTGGAGGCGTTGATTTTTAATCTATACAAGGGCGTAATGTACGGACGACAAAGCTTATCTGATGGAGCACCCCCTACCTTTTGAGCTTTTTTTGTAATGCAATCAATATAGCCGAGAGGCGCATCAAATGTAAACTCTATGTAAATTACATCTGAATTATCAATGAAAATTATGTTTTCTTCCTAAAATTTGTATTCAACTCTCTATGAATGTGTTTTCTAACTTGTGTTTCAAAAGGATTACTATCACTGCATGTTCTTGCCTTGTACGAGCGCGACTCCAGGCTCGCACGATATCACGCCCAAAGCGAGGACGATCGGTTCCGCAGAGAATCCAAGCGAGGACGATCGACCCTTGTGGGATCGAAACGGGACAACAATAATTGTGGCGGCCTGGGACATAATAGAAAAAATGTACACGTCGACGGAATAAATTTTTGTGTATTTTTTTTAATCTTATTTTTGTGTAATTTTTTATTGTAATCTTATTGTAATTTTTATTGATTAAAATTTATTGTAATTTAAATTGATTAAATTTAGAGAGAAATAAACCACAATTTGTTCATCCCAAATGTTAAAAAAATTTAGAGTGAAATAAAACATGTGCATGCCATTATTTGTTCATACATTTAAAAAGAAATAAAACATGTTCATGATACAATATTTTTATTCTCTACATCTAGCCATCATGTCATAATACCTACGAGGCATTGGCCTAAGACCAAGTCTACTTTTCTTGCTATTGTATCCTCAGGTCTCTCCCCTGGCAATGGTTTCCATGGGTAGAATTTATCAGTCTCCTATGTCTGCACTGGTGTTGTTGGAGTCACATATAACTGGGTAGCTGTATCAAACTATGGTATGCCAAATACAGAAGGAGAATTGGCCATCTGCATGTAATAATCACAGTAGTCACCACCAGGCAGGGCCGGCCCTGGCCTAGTGCGGGCAGGGCGACCGCCCAGGGCCCCATGGGCTAGGAGGGCCCACAATTTTTTTTAAATATATAAATAATTTTGTACCGAAAATAGAACTAGTATTTACCAAGGGCCCTTCTTATTAGAAAGCAATTATAGTGTAGTACTTATTACATTAGACTTGCATATAAGAGGTTCCTAGTTCAAATCTTGTTGGAGGCATAATTTTATTTTACTTTTGTTTCATTTTTTTTTACATTATGTATGGGGCCTCATCTTGAAAGTCTGCCTCGGACCCCCATTAGCTCAGGGCCGGCCCTGCCACCAGGCTGTGACATCTGTGGAGTACGTGCCTGTGACGTCCCCTCGCATGCCTCTGTATCCATATGTTAGTTGTGTGTCTGTGACGTCCCTTCCCCTGCTTGTCGGTCAATTCGTTGGCCATATGGCCTACGAGGCCGTGCACGTCTCTCTCTGACATGCCAACAGGATGATCCTCAGTGGGATGCAATGGAAGAATCGGGGGCCTGAATAGTTGACTGAGATATTGGAAAGATGTTTCCAGCATCTCACGGGGATCTACAAACGGGTCTTGGGACAACTCTCCCATATTTTGTATCTGAAATTATATTCATACTCAATGACATGTATATAGATCATAATGTATTTAAATATAGCACACCCCTCAAATGCAAGGTCACATCATCCAAAGATTGATGTTGGATGCGAGACTCTTCATATTGATAATATCGGTTTTGCATGCGCGGAGTTCGTTACCATTGTATAAACCATTCATTACCAAAATCTGCAATAATCAAAGAAAAAGTCATGTCAAACATTTACATGTTTTTTATGGGAATAACTTACAATCTGCTTGCGATTCAATCGGTTGGCACATGTGTTCCACGCCATGCGTGATAAATCCATTTTCCCATCTTGGAAGAAGTGAGCGAATTCGTGCAGCGATAGTAGCTCTGCTACGATCCATAGACAAAGACTTCTCGGGTATCAACTGTTTCATCCTAAACTGTCGCATAACACGATCAACCAGATGAAATACAATATTACCATGATAGATATAAAATCTGTGCATACTAGTTTCAATTGCACTATCTAACATGCATTTTGGTACACTTTCGGGATGCATTTAACCTATTTGACGATAAAACAATGATTAAATATTTTAGCATAAGTAACAAATTAAGAAGATAAACTGAATTAAATATATATAACTTACATCTAATGGATTCAGTGTGTCAAATTGATGCCGGTAAAACGATACCATTTTAGTATTACGGTAAAATATATCTGTATTAACCATATTACACCTCACTTATGCCGGCATGACCCGTTGATCAGCAGTGTATGTGGTAGCTGGCCTATCAATATTGAAATGCTCGTGGCACCAAAACTACAAATAAAAAACATAAAAAATAATATAAAGTAACTAACTAAATATAACAATGTATTAAAGAAATTAATTTAAATCATATACTCGTATAAGTGTGATACAACCAAACATGTTGGGATGCTTTCTAGCTCCTGGTTGAAGTCAAACAAAAGTAGTCATCGAACTGTATAGATGGGCTAACACTGTCGTACCCCACACGTGCTCTGTATAGGTGCCCAAGTCTTCAAAAAATGGTAGGAGGGATACATTCACCTTATTTTTCGTGCCATAAGGAAATAAGAATCCACCGCATAGGCTTAATAAATAAGCTCTAGTACAACAGATGACCTGAAAACATGAATAAACATTGATATCACTTATAGTAAATATTGACGTCAACTATAGTTAATATGCAAAAACTGGATATCGTACCAAAAAATACCATGCTCGAGATATGAGACTGTCGCTCCTGAATAATTACCTGACTAGTTGGTCCACCTGGTATCCGACCGTCGTTCTGAGCATCCATCTGTATAATGAATGTTGTCAAAACGACATTGTCAACTAATTCATACATAATTAGGGTTTGGGAGAGGGCTTGGGATTTTATGATAAGGTTAGGGTTTTTAGTTAGGATTTGGGATACATAATTAGGGTTTGTCATTATTTTTCTATTTTTTTTATTTTCTGGTCTAAATTTCCTATTATTTTTTATTATCTTTTTTTTTAATTTCCTAAGATTTTTTTTACAGGTTTTTTAATTTTTGTTTAGGTTTTTATACATAGTTTTCTATATTAAACTAAATTTAATATATCCTAAGAATTTTTATATTTGTTATTGTTTTTCTATATATTTGTAATATTTTTCTATGTTTTTTAAATTTTTTTTAATTTCCTAATACATTTTTATTATCTTATTTTTTCGGTTTAAATTTCCTATGGATTTTTTTATTTGTTTTTTAAATTTTTGGTTATTAAAATGTTTGTTTAGGCTTTTATACATAGTTTTCTATACTAAGCTAAATTTAATATATCCTAAGAAATTTCTATATTTGTTATTATTTTTCTATATATTTTTATATTTTATATTTTTTTTAATTTTTGGTTTTAATTTCCTAATACTTTTTTATTATCTTATTTTTTCGGTTTTAATTTCCTATGAATTTTCTATTTGTTTTTAAAAAAATTGGTTATTTAAATTTTTGTTTAGTCTTTTATGTATAGTTTTCTATACTAAAATAAATATAATATATCCTAAGAATTTTCTATATTTGTTATTTTTTTCTATATATATATATATATATATTTTAAAAATTTTGGTTTAAATTTCCTAATATTTTTTATTATCTTATTTTTTCGGTTTAAATTTCCTAAGAATTTTTTTTACAAGTTTTTTAAATTTTTGTTTAGGCTTTTATACATAGTTTTCTATACTAAACTAAATTTAATATGTCCTAAGAATTTTTATATTTGTTATCATTTTTATATAATTTTTTATGTATTTTAATTTTTGGTTTAAATTTTCTAATATTTTTTATTATCTTATTTTTTATGTTTTAATTTCCTAAGATTTTTTTCCTGATTTTTAAATTTTTTGATTTTTTTAAATAAGTTAATCTAAAGAGCTACATTAACAAACAATATAGAAAATTAATCTAAAGAGCTACATTATCTAATTTAATATGCAATAAAATTACGTATAAACAAATATTAAAAAAATATTCTCTCTTCTCCTGCTTTAGTCTCTAGAAACTCTTCCTCTTCTATACTATTCCTCCTCTTCTTCTTTCACTTTGGTGTAAAAAAAAAAATTCACCCCTCCCTACTTTATATATACATCCAATATTTAATCCATCCCCCACTCCTCACCGGTCCCCCGCCCACCCAATAATTGCGTAGTCAAAAAGCCCGCCCATGCAGTCAAAAGAAAGTGTAGTAGGGTCAGAAATGCCCTTTTATTTTCTACATTTTGACCCCGCGATTCCCACCGGCCCGATTTAATTTATTTTAAATTAGTTTTAATTCATAGTTAATGTTTTTACAGTGTAATTAATAATAGATTTGCACATAAACGCCCTTAAAAGGGCCATTTTGGGCAATTGCTCAAAATCACCCTTAAAAGGGACGTTTCTATGCCTTTCTCGCAATTAGCGAAACTTTAGTGCTCTGAACACAATTTATAAAATTGTAATACTTTATACGCAATTTTTTGTTTTCTATATCTGCGAGGCATGTGAAAATAGATTACACATAAATATTTACTAATAATATTATAATAAAAAGTAGAATTTCTATATAAAAAATGTCATAATAGACATAAAAACCTTCTTGACACAAGACAAATCCAAAAATAGGAATAACCATTAGGCAAAGCCTTAGCTTTAAAAGTTAGAGAAATTTTAACTTACTCCCCACTATATTTATCCATATTAAGGGTGCATCCCACATTTTTTTCATAATGTACAAGTTCTCCCACTTTTGACGGAATCCATCCAGTGATGACGGTTAACTGCTTTGACCAAAATGTCTCTCATTTCTTCTTCCTCTTTCCTCTCACCCCCTCTCCCGCGGGCAGGCTGTCACCGCGGCCACTCCGCCCCTCCCGCTCCCCCCTTCCTAGCCACCGCTCCCCCCCGCTCTACCCCTCCCCACCACCGCCCCTCCCCGCCACCTCCCCCTTCCCTGCCCCCGACCCCTCAGCCAATAATAGTTGCAGTCGTTGCTCGCGTGCGCCGCTGCTCGTTCGCCCGTGTTGCCGCAACGCTCGCCGCTGATTTCTTGCTCCACCGCGCTTCTCGCCGCTGATATTGTTGCGGGGGAGCGGGGGCCGGGAGGGGGCGGTTGCGGGGAGGGGGGCTATGGCGGGAAAAGGGGGAGGGGTCAAGCGGCGGGGAGGGGGCGGTGGTGGGGTGGGGGAGGAGGGCGATGGTAGGGAGGGGGGGAGGGGTTGCGAGTGACGGGGAGGGGGAAGGGGGGCCTGCAGCGAGGAAGGGGGTGTCACATCCTAGTCCCAAAATACATAGGACTAGGAATACGTAAGCATGCCAGCCTTATGTATATGTCAATTCCAATATATGAAAACCATAACACATACGTACGTTGTATTATGAATAATAATTCATAAGTGGTATAGATATATGTCATAAGTCACAGGGCATAACTAAATCTCATCCACAAAATCAAATAGAAAGGAATAACCAATCAACTATATAACTGAATCAAGTATGACATAGACAAAAAGAACTAATACTTGGATGGAGTCAAATCCACTACCAAACTAGAATATAAAAGAAAATATAATAAGTACACCATCTAATAATCAGAGAGGCTCGAAGGGAAGACCTCCTCGAAAGATAGAGAAGTAGCAAGTCCTGATCCGTGCTCCTGCAAATTGTCATGATCATCTACACCTGAAAAGGGACTATGTCCTCAGAGGGACGTAACAAGATATATAAAAGCATGCCAATCATAAACTGAATATAAACATATATACTAGGTAAACTAACCAAGCTACGTGAATGCAATTGAGGATAACCGTAGCACGAATGGGCTGTCTGGCTAAAATCATGGGATGTGCATAGTTCTCTTGGAGATCCAGGGGCCACGTGCATAACGTCACAGACGTCAGAGGCCGCCAAGTAAATATAGGGTCGTCATGACTCACGTCTCCAGCGGAGCGTACGACCTGCATAGGAAAGTGTAGAGTAGCCCAAAAGACTCGTGTATATCCTCCCCACCCAAACGACTGTCCGGATCGTATCCCTGACATGACACGTCCAGTTCCTCACCATTAAGTCCAATGAATGCATCCTAAAACAATAAATATGACTAAGCCGACACATGTCCCTTACGCCTTAGGAGCAACCCGAATAAGAGGATTTGTGTCCTCTCACGCGTATCACACATCTGTGTATGTACAAAGTACGTGTCAAGGTCATAAAAATATGAAAATACCTCACCAATATAGGGTGGTCACATAACTCTAGGTCAAGGTGCACAATGAATAAAATAAAGATGACGTAATCCGCTGTTGCACCCAAGTCTATCTTGGACGCACGATTTTATAGAAAAATAACTAAATAAATAAGTAACATAAATGCAATATGCTGTACAAAATAAAAAATAAACAGTCATCATGACAAAGTATACTTGCCTGGCAGTTATTTGGTGCTGAAATGACTCAAGTCATCAAGTACATCGAACCAGAAAATATAAGAGCAGTGCAAACGTCTCCGGGTGCTGTAACAGACATCAGGACAACCACGAAAGCCCCAGTTACCGGCAGTGCCTCAAAACCCTCGAGGCCATAATGTACACTATGAGCGACTCAATGCAAGCCTTGCCCCAAGCAGTGCTAGACATCAAGGAAACTGTATCCTCCCAAACGCCAAGGGCCTCAGGTCAAGACCTTGAAACTAATGCAGATTCAAATGTAATCGCTTCTCCCGTTGGCGACCGCCATGCTCTACTAGGGTCGTCTGCTCCTCCTGCGGTAGATGAAGCTAGGGAAGCGATGAGGGAGGTCCGAGAACTCCAAGCCCGCATAGATTCCATGAGAAATTAGTACTCATTCCGCGATCTCGGAGTGCGGCTGCCATATCCGCTGGATTGGAGGGATGTACCATACCCGCCCAAGTACAAACCCTTCAATATTGACATATTTGAAGGGAAGTCCTCCCCCGCCGGTATATGAGCTACTTTGAAACTACAGCAGGGAACCTACATCGCAACGATGCTATCCTCACTATGCTCTTCGTCGGGGTATTATCCGGGGTGACCTTCGACTGGTTTTGCAGCCTCCAAGATAACTGTATCTCATCGTTCGACTACCTCAAGAGCCTTTTTCTTCATAGATTCTATGAGGCGGGAAGTGACGTGACTATGTCCTCCCTGATGGACGTTGCCCAAGGAGAAAAAGAACTAGCACAAAATTATATCGAGCGGTTCCGATAAGCTGTGCTGAGGCTGCCTCCTTGCAATCCCAAAACGACGCTTATTGAAATATGTCGGAGAAACCTACTTCCGATAGTCAGCCTCTGGATGGGTGATAGCCAGCTTAAAGACTAGACGATGTTCATTATAAATGTTGTCGGCACCGAGAAGAAAGTCAAAGATGCCCGACTCTTGGGCATACAGATCTCTGTCACCGATGATAAGGGGAGACGTTCCAACAACAACAACGGCGACAACAACAGCCGCGAGAAAAAAGGGAAGCGGGCCTTGGTCGCCAACTTAACCAAAAAATTGGAGCAAAAATAGGCGGAAGCTCCGAAAACAAATTAGACTTACTCTTTCGAGGATGATGATGTCATGATCATCTTCGGCATGCTGATGAAGGAAGAAAAACTTTGGCTCCCCGACGTCAGACGCCAGCCAGAAGCGGCAGACATAAATAACCTGAAGTACTGTCACTTCCACCGGTACGTCCACCATGCGATGCAGGATTATTACACATTGAAGTGGTACATCCAGAACTTGATCGATACCAAAGCTCTCTCCTTGAACTTCGACGACATAACAGTTGCCGCCAATATGGTATCCCTCCAGTTCGGCAACCTTTCCGCGACGGAAGCCCAGGACGGAGTTACACCGATCCTAAGGGCAACAATAGAGGTAGTCAATCTTCCACCAGCTCACGACCAAGCAGTCGAGCTGACACCTCTAACTACGCCTCGGGGTAAGATCATGTGGGTCCACCCGGATCTGGTCCCAGACTTGATGCAGCAAGCAGCGCCTCCCGCAGTCAATCCTAAAATACGAAAAACCAAGACCTGCCGCATGGTTTCTTCCACCTCTGAGGAGGCCTGTGCAGGGGCAACCTGGTCGAACCTTGCCTACCAGTGAGATTATGAAACTCTCATCGTCAATGCACGTCCAACTACTACACCTGTCATGTCTGATCCGGGTCCATCTCAACCCCCATCAACGGACAAGTCCAAACAAAAAGAGGAACGCTTCGATAAGTCGTTGCGTAAGAAAATGGCTCAGGGACTGGAAAAGCCCTACAACGTTGACGTCATGGCTCAACTCGCCAATACCCCGACAAATTTATCACTATTTGAGCTTCTACGGCTGTTCAGAGACACTCAAGCTGCTCTTAGCGAGACATTGTGAAATGCCGACACCTACATGGCACAGTTCCAACCGCCAGTTGGAGATCCGGTTGTTTGCCCCAACCGCAATAATATCATGGAGGCAATACCCAACATCACGTTCTCACAATATAATATATTGCTAAAGAACAATCGGCATGATCGTCCCATGTATTATACAGGGTACATTGGTGCCATTAAGGTGGACCGGATGCACATCGATTCCGGTTCATCAATTAGCATCATCCTGCGGAGTCTGCTTCAGACCTTGGGCATCCGGATGCATCGGCTGACATCCATTAATACTGCTATCAATGGCTTCAACGCCCGCATGGCAGCTTGACCTGCTCAAGGTTACAGCTGCACCCTGTTAAGAAGGGACACGTGGCACCCTCCAGTATCCATGCGGCCCAACATATGCGCACCCATGGATGACTATAAATAGTAGGGTACCGTACCCATACAAGATACGGGCTATCGGTGAACCTACGGTCAAGCAAGAGAGGACCTTCCTCCTCCTGTATCGGATCATCTACGGAGTAAATAGAGTTGCTACACTCCTAACCCTTCATCGTCACTCGCCAGAAAATAAATTTATACTTAGATTGTCTGCCCAGGACCTCTTTGTACTCTTTTTTTGTTTGTTAATTAAATCAAGCTCTCTTAGAACTTTCAAATTTAATGGCGAACATGGACTAGGTCCCCAGAGGGACGTAACAAGATACATAGAAATATGCCAATCATAAACTGAATATAAACATATGTACTAGGTAAACTAACTAAGCTACGTGAATGCAATTGAGGATAACCTTTGTACGAATAGGATGTCTGGATAAAAATAGGATTGGCGTGATTCTCTCAGAGAATCAGTGACCTCAAAGGCGTAACATCTTTCGATCGTCAGAGGCCGCCTGTAAATAATATAAGGGTCATCTCACCACGCATCTCCGGCGGAGCGTAAAGGTTACAAAGGGAATTTGTAAAGTATCCCAAATGACTCGTGTATATCCTCCCCACCCAAAAGACTGTCCGGATCATATCGACGATACAACACGTCCAGTTTCTCACCACTAAGTGAATGAATGCACCTAAACAAAAAAATATGAACTAAGCCGACACACGCTCCTTCATACCGATGATTAGTCGAATATGACAGTACGTGCCCTCTCACGTGTATCGCACATCCGTGTATGTATAAAGTATGTGTCAAGGTCAAGGAGATATGATGATACTTCGCAATCATGGGGTGGTCACATAACTCTAGGTCAATATGCATAATAAATAAAATAAAGACGACGAAATCCGCCGTTGCACCCAAGTATATCTTGGACGCGCAATTTTTATAGAAAATAACTAAATAAATAAGTAACATAAATGCAACATGTTGTACAAAATAAAAGCAAACAGTCATCATGGCAATGTATACTTGCCTAGATTCATGATGATGGTATGGCAAAGTCCAGGTGGCGAGCTCTATACGTCAACTACTCCCAAAGTGGTAGAATCCGCACGAACATTTCCGAATGCTGAAACAAACATCACCAATATTTTTAGAATATAAAAAATAGCTAGGATTAACTACCCATAAGTCCAATTTGGACACATGGACTAAAATGACAGTTTTGGGTTAAATCGGGTCTACATGTGGCCCACTTCGCACCAAAAATGTGCCGAAGACAAAGTTCTCCAAATTCGACAAACTTAGTGTCTACGATTCCATAAAGATGACACGAATCCAATAAAATATCCAGAACTGTTTTCCGGTGAGCCAATCACGAAATTACCCGTCAAGTGGGACCATAGGGCCCGCAAAACGGTGTTTCATCAACGTTCTCAGAATCAAACCAAACCTGGTTCACAGGACCAGCACAATGATGCGAGTCCGATGATATAAGTTTCGTTGCGAAATGACAAGCATACACAAAGTAATTACACAAATTCAAAAAAGGTCGATACGTATTTTTTTGGCGGATACGGGTTAATTCTGGCGTGCACACACGTCCAAATCAAGTTCTGCAAAATTTCACACGTCTGTGTTTATGATACGCGTCTTTCGGTATAATTCGTATGTGACAAAGTTACCTCGTTTGGCGGGACGGACTTCGTATCAAAATTTTTGGATTTTTGAAAATATGTTTTTCATGATTTTTCAAACATATTTTAACTGGATTTTAATGCGAAATAAAATAAACTAATTGAAGGAAAAAAAAATATTGCTTAGGTTGTCTTTAATCTGGAAAAATAAATTTGAGCTATGAAGTTGGGACTGTAACACCCCGTTCCGCTCAAGCGGACTACCGTCTCAAACGGCAATCGTGCAGCTGTCCCGACCCACTTTGCCTCGATCAAGAAGCAAAGGATATCCAGACTTGCCCCTACAGGAATCCGGCTTGGACTTTCAGAGGCTCGCTCAGACGTATTACTCTACCGAGGCGAATCATCGCTAAGGTGGGTGGCTACGGTGAACTTGTCTTTGCTTAGCCAGCACATATAAAATCTGGAATATTTATGCTAGTCGCTAGGTGATTTACCCCCTGCATGCTAATAAATCCAATGCACCTAGCTAAGGGAATAATCCCAACTTGTATTGCTTGCTAGAACATGGAAATTGAAATACTGCTTATATTCAGACCCTCGCATGCTAAGTCCCTTAACGGTTTCAACTCTCGGCTTACCTTTGGGTCCGAGCAACGTGCCTGCTTATATTCCTTAGAAACGTATGCTTGTCTGCTTTCAAACGTCTAGCATTATTGTGTTGTGCATGCATTCTTGTTTAGCCAGAAGACTATCAAATAGTCCTTCTGTGCATTTGAACCTGCAAGTATCCGGGACCGTTAGGTCATCTAAGGCAAATCCTCGAACCAGGGGAATGCATCAAGCAAGAATGGATATTTGAATGTGAATCACGCTTGAATGATAATCATGCCATGTTTGGATCTGAACGAGGATTGTGTTTGTACTGTTCGAATCCCAGCTCGTGGAGCAATGTGCTCGTTCAGAATAAGTTTATGTGTTTCATGATTATCATGTCAAGCTTTGGATTTGGATAGACCTTGACCTGCATGTCGCGGACAACCTGTGCACAAGGATTTTTGGCTTCCGCGGACGGTCACCGGGGCACTGGGACCGATCCGATCCGGGCGGAAGAGTTTGTATGGTCGTTAGTCACGGACGGAGTGTTATGTAGCGGGGCTCGCCACCTGCGTTGCTATCGCTCTTAGTCCCGAGACCATAACCCGTCCATAATGGCTATGCCAGCGACATCATGTTCATATAGATAAGTCATCCTCGCTTAGCGGCTATCCGCGTGCGAGTCATTGCATAGCATCAATGAACTGAACACCTGAACGATCTGAACATAACGACCCTCATGTTTGCATATGCTATGCTTCCTGAATGTTTATACTTACCGTGCTTGAATTAATCATGTTTGCCTTGGACAGGGAAGGAGAAATGGTAAGTTGGTAAGTCTCGTCGTGTTTCCTCAAATATCGCACGGCGCACTGCCCGACACGTTAGGCTATTCAATATCTGCATGAAACTGATCCTAAGGCAACTAGAAAGACAACTTAATAGTTGTGCACGAAACCTGTATTACGTGTTTGGATTTGTCGAGCGGGCGAGTAGCTTCCCCACCAGTGCATTCAATGTACTGATAATCCACCAGTTTGTATGCAGGGTGCGGGAGAACCTCGTGCGGTGCGGACGCCTCCTTCGTGCGTGCTAAGGTCAGGAGTTTCCTTCTGAAGCCTTGCAACGGTGCGTCCGGGACTGAAGCGCATATACAAGACATAATGTTGTGAACATCGCCTGACCATCGCCTGTACATTCATTCCACAGTTGTAGCCACTTGGCACGCTTTTACTGTTTCAGAGAGAGGCTTGAGCGACTTGTAATCTCGGCTATACGCCGCCTGTAACACAAGTTTATATCAATAAAAGAGCTTGCTTTACTTCATCTTGTGTTTCTATGCTTCCGCTATATTTGTCGACTCAGTGAACCTGTTACCGATCGCCTATGCGTTCATGACTCCGCTGCACTCGAACAATCTGTGCGACTCTGTGGCTTAGAACTCTTGCCGCCAGCCAATGAACCATGGCCTTGCACGGGCGTGGATCACGCTCGTGCGGTATCACGCCGGATGGGTTAAGCGATCGTTCCGCGGGAGCGCTGGCGAGGGTGATTCCCGCCTAGCGGGAACGGCCGATTTGCCTGCGGGAGATCGGGGCGTGATATGTTGGTATCAGAGCCTGGCTTCTACGCCTTTGGACTTCGATTCGATATCTCTGTTTCGAAAGCTCGTTCGTGGGTTATGTGCACGCTCTCTCTCAATGCCTCGATGAGATGTTCCAACAATAAGTCTAAATACTTTCAAAATACGTTTTGAATGTAATGATATGATTGCCTGTCTGGTTGTATGCTGCGAGTGGCCTTTGTGCCAACCTGTGCAAACCCTTGAGAGTATCGCTAGTAACTTGTCCGATTTTCACTAACCCTAAGTTTGGTTGAATGCATCTATTCGAGGGACACCTTGAACTAGTGTACCATCCAAGACTTAAGAAAAGGTGAAACTCGAGTGCTAAGACTTCGCTATCACTGAGCTGGTTGACGTGTTCACGCTAGAGGGTACCTTCGAAAGTGCGCACGATCCAGTCTAAGCGATATGTTGATTTCGAAGCTTGTGCAAGTGAAGATCCAAATAAACAAGTACAAACGACTTGTCTAGGATTGCCTCAACCCTAGATTACTGCTTGTCCTTAGTAAGTCTCGAGGACGAGACTTTTTCTAAGTTGGGTAGGATGTAACACCCCATTTCGCTCAAGCGGACTACCGTCTCAAACGGCAATCGTACAGCTGTCCCGACCCGTTTTGCCTCGATCAAGAAGCAAAGGATATCCAGACTTGCCCCTACAGGAATCCGGCTTGGACTTTCAGAGGCTCGCTCAGACGTATTACTCTACCGAGGCGAATCATCGCTAAGGTGGGTGGCTACGGTGAACTTGTCTTTGCTTAGCCAGCACATATAAAATCTGGAATATTTATGCTAGTCGCTAGGTGATTTACCCCCTGCATGCTAATAAATCCAACGCACCTAGCTAAGGGAATAATCCCAACTTGTATTGCTTGCTAGAACATAGAAATTGAAATACTGCTTATATTCAGACCCTCGCATGCTAAGTCCCTTAACGGTTTCAACTCTCGGCTTACCTTCGGGTCCGAGCAACGTGCCTGCTTATATTCCTTAGAAACGTATGCTTGTCTGCTTTCAAACGTCTAGCGTTATTGTGTTGTGCATGCATTCTTGTTTAGCCAGAAGACTATCAAATAGTCCTTTTGTGCATTTGAACCTGCAAGTATCCGGGACCGTTAGGTCACCCAAGGCAAATCCCCGAACCAGGGGAATGCATCAAGCAAGAATGGATATTTGAATGTGAATCACGCTTGAATGATAATCATGCCATGTTTGGATCTGAACGAGGATTGTGTTTGTACTGTTCGAATCCCAGCTCGTGGAGCAATGTGCTCGTTCAGAATAAATTTGTGTGTTCCATGATTATCATGTCAAGCTTTGGATTTGGATAGACCCTGACCTGCATGTCGCGGACAACCTGTGCACAAGGATTTTTGGCTTCCGCGGACGGTCACCGGGGCACTGGGACCGATCCGATCCGGGCGAAAGAGTTTGTATGGTCGTTAGTCACGGACGGAGTGTTATGTAGCGGGGCTCGCCACCTGCGTTGCTATCGCTCTTAGTCCCGAGACCATAACCCGTCCATAATGGCTATGCCAGCGACATCATGTTCATATAGATAAGTCATCCTCGCTTAGCGGCTATCCGCGTGCGAGTCATTGCATAGCATCAATGAACTGAACACCTGAACGATCTGAACATAACGACCCTCATGTTTGCATATGCTATGCTTCCTGAATGTTTATACTTACCGTGCTTGAATTAATCATGTTTGCCTTGGACAGGGAAGGAGAAATGGTAAGTTGGTAAGTCTCGTCGTGTTTCCTCAAATATCGCACGGCGCACTGCCCGACACGTTAGGCTATTCAATATCTGCATGAAACTGATCCTAAGGCAACTAGAAAGACAACTTAATAGTTGTGCACGGAACCTGTATTACGTGTTTGGATTTGTCGAGCGGGCGAGTAGCTTCCCCACCAGTGCATTCAATGTACTGATAATCCACCAGTTTGTATGCAGGGTGTGGGAGAACCTCGTGCGGTGCGGACGCCTCCTTCGTGCGTGCTAAGGTCAGGAGTTTCCTTCTGAAGCCTTGCAACGGTGCATCCGGGACTGAAGCGCATATACAAGACATAATATTGTGAACATCGCCTGACCATCGCCTGTACATTCATTCCACAATTGTAGCCACTTGGCACGCTTTTACTGTTTCAGAGAGAGGCTTGAGCGACTTGTAATCTCGGCTATACGCTGCCTGTAACACAAGTTTATATCAATAAAAGAGCTTGCTTTACTTCATCTTGTGTTTCTATGCTTCCGCTATATTTGTCGACTCAGTGAACCTGTTACCGATCGCCTATGCGTTCATGACTCCGCTGCACTCGAACAATCTGTGCGACTCTGTGGCTTAGAACTCTTGCCGCCAGCCAATGAACCATGGCCTTGCACGGGCGTGGATCACGCTCGTGCGGCATCACGCCGGATGGGTTAAGCGATCGTTCCGCGGGAGCGCTGGCGAGGGTGATTCCCGCCTAGCGGGAACGGCCGATTTGCCTGCCGGAGATCAGGGCGTGACATGTTGGTATCAGAGCCTGGCTTCTACGCCTTTGGACTTCGATTCGATATCTCTGTTTCGAAAGCTCGTTCGTGGGTTATGTGCACGCTCTCTCTCAATGCCTCGATGAGATGTTCCAACAATAAGTCTAAATACTTTCAAAATATGTTTTGAATGTAATGATATGATTGCCTGTCTGGTTGTATGCTGCGAGTGGCCTTTGTGCCAACCTGTGCAAACCCTTGAGAGTATCGCTAGTAGCTTGTCCGATTTTCACTAACCCTAAGTTTGGTTGAATGCATCTATTCGAGGGACACCTTGAACTAGTGCACCATCCAAGACTTAAGAAAAGGTGAAACTCGAGTGCTAAGACTTCGCTATCACTGAGCTGGTTGACGTGTTCACGCTAGAGGGTACCTTCGAAAGTGCGCACGATCCAGTCTAAGCGATATGCTGATTTCGAAGCTTGTGCAAGTGAAGATCCAAATAAACAAGTACAAACGACTTGTCTAGGATTGCCTCAACCCTAGATTACTGCTTGTCCTTAGTAAGTCTCGAGGACGAGACTTTTTCTAAGTTGGGTAGGATGTAACACCCCGTTTCGCTCAAGCGGACTACCGTCTCAAACGGCAATCGTACAGCTGTCCCGACCTGCTTTGCCTCGATCAAGAAGCAAAGGATATCCAGACTTGCCCCTACAGGAATCCGGCTTGGACTTTCAGAGGCTCGCTCAGACGTATTACTCTACCGAGGCGAATCATCGCTAAGGTGGGTGGCTACGGTGAACTTGTCTTTGCTTAGCCAGCACATATAAAATCTGGAATATTTATGCTAGTCGCTAGGTGATTTACCCCCTGCATGCTAATAAATCCAACGCACCTAGCTAAGGGAATAATCCCAACTTGTATTGCTTGCTAGAACATGGAAATTGAAATACTGCTTATATTCAGACCCTCGCATGCTAAGTCCCTTAACGGTTTCAACTCTCGGCTTACCTTCGGGTCCGAGCAACGTGCCTGCTTATATTCCTTAGAAACGTATGCTTGTCTGCTTTCAAACGTCTAGCGTTATTGTGTTGTGCATGCATTCTTGTTTAGCCAGAAGACTATCAAATAGTCCTTCTGTGCATTTGAACCTGCAAGTATCCGGGACCGTTAGGTCACCCAAGGCAAATCCCCGAACCAGGGGAATGCATCAAGCAAGAATGGATATTTGAATGTGAATCACGCTTGAATGATAATCATGCCATGTTTGGATCTGAACGAGGATTGTGTTTGTACTGTTCGAATCCCAGCTCGTGGAGCAATGTGCTCGTTCAGAATAAGTTTGTGTGTTCCATGATTATCATGTCAAGCTTTGGATTTGGATAGACCCTGACCTGCATGTCGCGGACAACCTGTGCACAAGGATTTTTGGCTTCCGCGGACGGTCACCGGGGCACTGGGACCGATCGATCCGGGCGGAAGAGTTTGTATGGTCGTTAGTCACGGACGGAGTGTTATGTAGCGGGGCTCGCCACCTGCGTTGCTATCGCTCTTAGTCCCGAGACCATAACCCGTCCATAATGGCTATGCCAGCGACATCATGTTCATATAGATAAGTCATCCTCGCTTAGCGGCTATCCGCGTGCGAGTCATTGCATAGCATCAATGAACTGAACACCTGAACGATCTGAACATAACGACCCTCATGTTTGCATATGCTATGCTTCCTGAATGTTTATACTTACCGTGCTTGAATTAATCATGTTTGCCTTGGACAGGGAAGGAGAAATGGTAAGTTGGTAAGTCTCGCCGTGTTTTCTCAAACATCGCATGGCGCACTGCCCGACACGTTAGGCTATTCAATATCTGCATGAAACTGATCCTAAGGCAACTAGAAAGACAACTTAATAGTTGTGCACGGAACCTGTATTACGTGTTTGGATTTGTCGAGCGGGCGAGTAGCTTCCCCACCAGTGCATTCAATGTACTGATAATCCACCAGTTTGTATGCAGGGTACGGGAGAACCTCGTGCGGTGCGGACGCCTCCTTCGTGCGTGCTAAGGTCAGGAGTTTCCTTCTGAAGCCTTACAACGGTGCGTCCGGGACTGAAGCGCATATACAAGACATAATGTTGTGAACATCGCCTGACCATCGCCTGTATATTCATTCCACAGTTGTAGCCACTTGGCACGCTTTTACTGTTTCAGAGAGAGGCTTGAGCGACTTGTAATCTCGGCTATACGTCTCCTGTAACACAAGTTTATATCAATAAAAGAGCTTGCTTTAATTCATCTTGTGTTTCTATGCTTCCGCTATATTTGTCGACTCAGTGAACCTGTTACCGATCGCCTATGCGTTCATGACTCCGCTGCACTCGGACAATCTGTACGACTCTGTGGCTTAGAACTCTTGCCGCCAGCCAATGAACCATGGCCTTGCACGGGCGTGGATCACGCTCGTGCGGCATCACGGCGGATAGGTTAAGCGATCGTTCCGCGGGAGCGCTGGCGAGGGTGATTCCCGCCTAGCGGGAACGGCCGATTTGCCTGCGGGAGATCGGGGCGTGACAGGGACAGTTGGGAAAAAAAAATCTTGGTTAGTGTTTTTGGACAGTCTCTTATTATCCCAAAATCAAGTTTTTTTCTCGATTTTGGATCGCGATTTGCGATCAAAATAGAACGAATTAATAAAAACTATTTGAATGGAGTTAAAGGCGTATAGGTGGTGGGTTTACCTGAGAAATTGGTTTGGAAAACCATGGAGCGAGGGAGAAGAAATTGAGCTATGAAATTGGAGCTCGCGGCTGTTCACTACTGCTGCTCCGCGCTGTCATCCGAGTGCGCCGGCCGACGACGGCGGTGCGGCGGGGGCAGGAGGCCAGGCAGAGGTGATTGTGGCAGGTGGTGGATGTGTTGTTTAGGGTTAGGGTTTGGTTTCGAGGCTTGTATATATATACATGGACAAGGGAATCAGGGAATCGGGGTTCCTATTGCGCGGGTCTGGCCTGGGGAGAGTCCACGGATTGGAGGGAATAGTTGGTTAGGGTTTTTTTTGTTATATATTTTTCTTTTTCTTTCCTTTCTTTTTTCTTTCTTATTCTTATTCTATATGTAAGAAAATATCTAAAAATAGATTTGCATAGAAAATAATTCTAGAAAATTTGTAACATTTAGCAAAGAATTTTACCCAAAAATATTTTATATAAAAATCTTTACATATAAATAAATATTTATATAGATTAAAAAAATTAAAAAATTTTATTTATCTAATTTAACTAAGAAAAATTAACCAGAATTCCTATAAATAAAGTAAAATTGAAAATTAAAAATTAAAAATTAAAAATTGAGGGGTTTACAGCTAATGTGCACGATCTCGAAATTTTATTCCTCCCAATGCTCTACCAATTTTAGTTGCCTAAATTAGCCCTATGGTTATGTTAGGAATCCCATGGCATGGTCACATGATCAATCCTCCTATATGTCGTACCGTAGTACGGTTCACGCTAGACATGAATCTATTTTGCTACTCGATGGCTCAAATTGGATTCAGCCTAGCGTGATGCAACAATCAATCAAGTCCTAGCTACGCTTTGGTAGTTGACCCATATACAATGTCCGTGCTGGACAATTAATATAATAATATTATATGTCGCGTAGTATCGGGGGTATTCTCGATGCACAACCAGGAGACATATAATCTCATAACACGTAGCAAGTTATGTCGTACCTCAGTGCACATTATAATATGGTCGCATCTCAGTGCACCTTATAACACTTGTACCCATAGCACGTAGAAATTGTATCAGCACCGATACAAGAAATCGGGTTGAATTACCAAACTTACAGTTGGTCACATGAACCTTATCACATTGGGACAGATAGCTCATGTTATGCACATAGCAGGTTAGTCACTTATGACATAGTCAATTCTAGCACATGGTCATGTCTAGCACAAGGTCGAATTACTAAGTACATTCTTCCTTAGGATCAATCACAAGCAATTGCCAAGACCAACCACATAGAACAAAGAAATATTTCAAATAAACACATCTAAGTCGCATATGGTATATTAGATCATAGTGTATCAGATCTTAATGACTGATTGTTATGATGTATTAGTGGTAGAAGGGGGTGCACAGGCAGTTAGATGTGGGACTTGGACTGTGAGGTTGAGCAGGTGCTCTGTGAGTGTATCAGTAGTGTGATACATATGAAGGAGAAGGACATGGAGGATAGTACTCAGGTTGTGTGTACAGGCTTGGAACACGGGTTCCAATTAAGTACAAATGCACTGATGTAAGGGAAGAGGGGAAGATCTATGATACCCTCTAACTATAGGATACTCCCATGATACACATTATCTTCATCCCCAAACACAGCTAAAACTAAAAGAACACTTCTAATATATACACTAGAGTCTAGATAACACAATTAATAGCTCATACAAAGTGATGTGGAGAATTTGGATTACTTCTCTACGAGGCAAGGACTTGGCCAAATAACGGCGAGGCATAGTCTATGAGACATTTGACTGGCGAGGTAGAGACCATGCAGCTGTAGATAATATTGACTATCCTTCAGCCCCATCCCTCGGCAATGATGATACCATAACCCATCACTATATTTTATATTGTGAGCTGATGTCTTAGCATTACATTATGTGGGTTCATCTTAATATTGTTATATCCTTCAGATACTATATTTGATAAGAACATATACTATACTGATGTACAGAACTTAGATGATTCACACTAATGTATGCTAGAATAAATTTTGGGTAGTATTTTGAACCATTGATATCTGAATTTATGTCGATAATATACGGAAAGGCATCATATTAAACAAATATCGATGTTGTAACTTTCATGGAGGTGGTGGAGAATGCAAAAACTCCTCAACAGGTGACGTAGATCTTCATATTGAACAGCAAAAAAAGTTTTTCATAGGTGATGGGTCAAATCAGATTCATGTCGATACGTTTGCTATCGACATAATTCCGACATGACCTACCAGCTTTGAAAAACTTTTTTCATCTGATCTATTCGATGTGAAGCTCTATTTTACCAGTTTTTCTACTTTTCTCTATGGTAGAATACGTAAAGTACGAATTACAATGCTTTTAGAATGCCCATATAATGTCGTATGTACATCTAATTGCTTCTGTGTATTTTATCTTACGATACATAATTTTTCACACCCACCAAGCAATGGATCGTTACTTGGTTGATCGTACGTGGAGGTACAGGCAGTAACAAGGGAGCAGGATTGGTCTGAGTGACTTTTTTAAGGCAGGCATTAAAGTATTTCTAAGCTATGAACAACCTGATTACATGGATGGTCCAAAAATCAAGTGTCCATGTGCTCATTGTCGTAATAGACGTTACGAAGAAGTGGTGATTGTGAGGAAGCATCTGACCCTTAAGGGTTTTGTATATGATTACGACCTGTGGGCATCACAAGGTAAACTTTATACGGAAATATAGTCTGCTTTTATTGTGGATGTTGCTACGGATGTTGCCATCGAAGATGATGTAGATTATGTTGAATATGGAGACTACAACTTAGCATGAGATATGGTGTACGATGCGGCATGGCCTAATTTTAATCCGGAGGATCCGAATCCCAATGCAAAGGAGTTCTATGATATGTTTAAGGATGCAGATACTCCTATATATCCTGGTTGTGAGACTTATTTAGTATTGTCAGTAGTGATGCGCTAGTTGAACATAAAGTCTAATTTTAACTTACCACAAGCTTGCTATGATCGGAACGCACAATTAGTCAAAGAGGTGTTATCAAAAGAATCGAAAGAGCTTCCTAAAAATTTCTACAAATCAAAGATGATGGTCCGATAGCTCGGACTGGGTATAAAAAGATAGATTATTGTTGCAACGGATGCATGTTGTACTATAAGGAGAATGAGGACAAAGAAATATGCAGTTTCTGTCATGCAGATCGTTACATGCCAGTTCGGGGAAAAAAATAAAATAACGTTCGTACAAGTACATGCATTACTTGCCGATCACAAAGAGCCTATAGAAGATGTATATGTCTCTTAATACAGCAGAACATATGACATGGTATAACGAGGAACATACAAAGGATGATGGAGAATTGTCACATCCTTTCGATGGAGGCGTGGAAGCATTTTGATCGTTGTTATTCGAATTTTGTTGCAGAGCCTAAAAATGTCCGATTGGCGCTATGTTCTGATGTCTTCGCTCCTTTCGGACAGTCGGAATCTCAATACTCCTGTTGGCCGGTGATTCTCACCCCTTACAATCTACCACCATGGATGTATATGAAGACTCCTTATATGTTCTTGACAGTTATCATACCCGATCCCAGAAATCCGACAAAGAATATATATATATATATATATATATATATATATATATATATATATATATATATATATATATATATATTTGCAGTCGTTGGTGGATGAACTGAAACAGCTGTGGGAGTTGGGCGTTACAACCTACGATATTTTGAGAAAAAAATACTTTCATATGAGAGCTTCACTTATGGGGACTATCCATAATTTTTCTGCATATGGTATGTTATCAGGATAGAGTACCCATGCACTTTCTTGTCTGATATTGTCACGCCCCAGTCCCAAATCTATGAGACCAGACACGTGACAATGGCCAGCTGGTACGACTTCGCAGGGCTTTCCAATTTAATGGACCCGACGAAGTGCACTTACGCTGTCCATGGTCAAGTGATCCAAGTAATAGTCTATTTCTAATATATAACAACTAAATCTCAATCCAGGGTAAGTAATCTCAAGAAAGAACGATACGCATTATCAGTCTGCAGCCCAATAACACATACGTTCGAATAGACCAGAAGAACAATATAGGTCTATAAACACTAGGCTATATAAGCAGAATAAAATGGAAGTACTATAAGACTGAAATAGCTAAAAATGTAAATATACCTGCAATGATGTCTACACTCTATTAGATCAAGTATCCTGCAACTGCACAAACAACCTGGAAGGGAACCAGGTCCTCAGAGGGACGTTACAAGATACAAAAATACATGCCATAAAGTAAGTACTGAGTAAATAAAGGGGGGGTGTGTTAACCATCTAAGTGAATGCAAATTTGAGGACAACTTGAGTGTATGGGAATGTGTAGGCTAGACATATGCTGACGTAATTCACCAATCGTGACAACCGGCTAGTGTATGCCACATATGCCCCCTATAATACGGGCACCTGATAACGTCCATCTCCGAGGAGCATGGTATCTGAAATAGTATAACGTCCAACGTTCTTTAGAGTGTGGTATCAGCAATATGAAACAAGTAACGTCCAACACTCTAGAGAACGTGGTATCTGCAATATATATACGTCCGTATTACTCCGTCGAGTGCGGTATCTGTATAGAAGGTGTGGGTGTCCCATACGCCTACTAGTCGTCCTCCCCGCCCAATGATCTAAGCATGTTGTATCCACAACACGCTTCCGCTACTACGCCGGGGCGTCGTAACTCTGGCTCATAGTTAACGTTAGAGCAAGGGTCCATCCCTACAACCAAACAAGGACAGGGATGGGACCATCGTACCACGCTAGTCTATGCTCTACCTACTAATAACTGCTAGTCTTCTAACCTGCATCACTATTAGCAGTTATACCCTATCCGTCGCATGCCTACACGTACAGGTGGCCAACCACATACGCAGGACCGTGCCCTACATGAGACTCACAACACGTGTACGAGATGTGTCAAGGCCTGGGAGTCATACCAATAACTCCACAACTGTAGGTGGGTCTACTAGACACTAAGTCAGACACAAGTCCTGACGTCAACGCATTCGTTGACTGCACCCGAGTTTCTCTCAGGCGCGCACAGTTATAATAGCTAAAACAATGAACAGCCAACTAAAATTCAGAGATTTAAACAGTATAACAAGGCAAGGTATACTTGCCTGCGTGCGGCTGCTGATGACGGGGATCGGGTACTGCGTCCAATTCCTCAGGTCCCGCAATACCTAGAGAAGAGATACAAATCTAAATCAATAATCTATTTTACAACAGACAGGTGTGCTACACATATCTACACCTAGATGCAATCTCAGCTACACCTAACAGAGACTAAACACCAGGGGGGTTGACTACAGTTGACTTCCGGTACGATAGTCAAAACAACTAGTCCTCTATATGTTCTCTTCAATTTAATTCTCCATAATTAAATTCATAATTTCTATCATGTACCATACATCCCGATTTATTTATTTAAATGCCAAAAACTCATTTTTCCTCGAATTCATAATTTAATTTTATTCGTTATATTTCATGTCGAAGACAATCTCTAATCCACAGTCCAACTTTATCAAATACGAGATACATGCTCACTATAAATATTTAAACTTATGTCAACCTCATTAAATCCATCCTCAAGTCAATTTAATTTTCATATGCATTTCACATTAACCTTATTTGAATTAACCAAAGTATTCCTTAACACATAGTGCAAGTAAACCTACACTAACCATTTATATATATATTCAAAGACCTTCTTTCTAATGTAATTAATCCACATGTAATTTATTTATTATTTCCTTCACCCATGCATATATCCATGACACATTATTCATGTTCTTATTTAATCATCATTAGCATAACCTTATCCATGTTCTTATTTAATCATCATGAGCATACTCAATGTAACCCTATAATCACTTAGTTCAAATACTCCTCCCATTAACCATACATATCCCTATAATATATATATCACCCTAACAACATATTAACATTTTTTTCCTTATATAAACTCCTATTTAAACAATTAATATTCTGGAAATTTTATTACAAAAGAGGTGGAGAAGTAAACCTCAATGAGGCTCGCCGGAGTTGATGGTGCTCGATGGTGGTGGTGATAAAGCTTGATGGTGAGGGAGGGTTGGCCGAATGGGAGAGGGCTGTGGACAGTCCAACGTGGCCGTGGGGATGGTGAAGGGGCTGAGGTGGTGATGGTTTGGGTGGTGGTTTGGGTGTGGTGAAGGTGGTGATGAAGTTGGTGAAGAAGGAGGGAAGAAGAAGAAGAAGAAGAAGAAGAAGAAGAAGAAAAGAAAAGGAAAGGGGAGGGGAGGTTCGGCCGAATGGGAGAGGGAGGAGAGAAAGTGAGGGAGGGGGGAGCTTTCAATGCTCTCCTAGAAATTAGGGCCGGCCTAGGGATGTGTGTGTGAGGGGGAAAGTTATATAGGAGAGTGTGTAAGAATGAGTGGTGGAGACTGATTTGAATTAATTGAATGGATGGTTGAGATTCATTATGGATAGGGGTGGGATTCCTTCATGAGGGAATGGGTTTGAGACCCCATTTTGGGACCCTATAAATAATCATGACCAATGAGGTGTTGCCAACAATTTGTTAATTGCAAATAAGCCCCCCGTAAATTCGAAAATTTGCATAAACGCATGAAATGACGTAAAAATTGTGGAGAAAAATATATTTAAAAATTTTCATAGTGAGGGGGCGTTGCGCGTTAGGCGCGGGTCAAATTTGAAGGGCATTGGGATTAATTTTAATATTTAAATGGAATCTACCAAGTTGGTAATCCCGAATTAAATAGAAATAAGCGTCCCGCGAATTTAATTAAATTTGGGGCACTTGGAGTCAAAATCTGGCAATGGCGCAAAGCCAAAAATGGTGGGGGCTTGGAGTCAGTCTTGGACCCTTTTGTTGGTCCGGCTCAACGGGTTAAGTTGGTATCCCAAAATTTGTAGTAACGACATAGGAGTCCGACACCGAATTAAATATGAATTTCGGATTCGATAAATTGTGCAATTAATTTAGAGCACAACGGAATCTGACTTTTTGTGACGGAAAAGTTCAGTGCCTAATTTGGTGGGTCTAGTCAGAAGTACAATATTTGTATGGAATTTATGGGCTGAAAATGGGCTCCGAATAATTAGACAACGATAGTGCGCGCCAAGGGTTTTAATTAATTGGATTAAAATTCCAGATAAATATACTCTATTCTAAACCTCAATAATTTCTATAAAAATTTTCCTGGCCCACTCTAACTATCCACAGAATAAATTTAGGGGGGTTTACAGATATATATGGGAAAGAGTAAGGCGTTCCATCTTAAACATGGAGGGAAAGACTCATTCTTTGACTGTAGGAGATGTACGCTACGATGGAGGCTTGTCGAGACAAATCGAAATAAATCTCCAATTAGGGCTAGTAAGAAAGCCTCATATATTATTGAGGAGGTCTCAAACTTCTGCTCAATTTATTTCGATACTCATGTCGAGACAAATCAAAATAAAGCTCCAAGGAATGACGAAGACGTAGGAGATTCATGCTACAATGGAGGCTTATCAATATTCAATGTGAGGGGCAAGCCTATTGGGGCTAGTAAGAAATGGTTAACTCATTTTGATTCTATCTCTCAGTGTATTTAGAGATAAGTTAAAATGAGGACACCAAATATTAATTAGGAGGAACTTCAAAGAGAGGTCGATTAACTTTACGTCCTGGTTTAGCAAATATGTAAGCAACTCAGATAATATATTAAATATACTGCAGCTACCATTTTTGTATATGTCGCTAATAACATGTCTATTATCGACGTGTGTTTACAGGTTTTCTTGCCTGGAATAACACTCATAAATGAAAGCCTTCGTTATTTGGCATTGGGACCAATTAAGGAAGAAAGGACTTGGTCATGCTATGTCATTAATAGCTTCAAGTTTAAAGCAACTAAAAATTCTATAAATACTGATTTTCTTACTGACAGCTAGAATATAAAGGATTTCGGTATTTGTATAAGAGGGACCATCTGCGATGATGAGCTAGACTTTGACTATTATGGTGTACTTCGGGATATTGTAGAGTTGCAATATCTGGCCCCATATGACATAAATATTATGATATTCAAATATGATTGGTTCGACACAACACCAAATCAAGGATAAAAAATTAATAAACAATTTAGATTTGTCGATATAAACCATCGAAGGAGATATAGAGGGTCTGACTCATTTGTAATAGCAAGTCAAATTGTTTAAGTCGACTATATAAGTTACCCAAGGCATCATAGAGAACGATTTGACTAGTGGATGGCATGTAAGACTAAAGCTAGAAATACGTTCAATGTTGGAGACCCAGCATACCAGGAGGACCAGGTCGAAGAGCCTCAATATTTGGGACAATAGTCGAAAGAATATATCATGGATAATATTGATGTTGAAACTATTGTCGAGAAAAATAGAGGAAAGAAAGAGGTTGATATACAAGACTTAGCTCACAACCAGATAATTGGCCTTGTCCGCGACCAGGAAGACATTTCTGAAGAAGAAGAAGAAGAAAAAGAAAAAAAAAGAAGAAGAAGAAGAAGAGGAAGAAGATGAAGAAGAAGAGCTTGATGAGGATAATGAGGACGATGACGATGATGACGATGATTAGATTACCTATGTTGTCTACATGTTGTACCTAGACATGGAGTTTGATGTTTGATTTTGTTACTAAAAATACTTCTATCTCTTACTGAAAATACTTTTATCTCAGTTTTCATAGCTATTTTGTTGGTTAGTTTTATTTATTAGTTGTCTATCTTGTTGCTTAGTTCTATTTGTTAGATATCAATATATGTGAATCGTGATCATAGATGGCTGGTGGTCGTGGTCGTGATCGTGGTCGTGGACGTAATCGAGGTGGTCGTGATCTTATACTACCCGGGGATGGATTATCTGCTCGATCATGTGATCCTGATACCCCTCGTCGGTCGCAGGCACCTCCACTCTGCCATCGGCTACAGGCACAGATACTCCATCATTTGTCGCATATGTCCCCGGCGCTCCATCATCGGCATCTATGTCTCATCGTCATTTGATGCAGATCCTGGCACCCCATCGTCAATTCGTCCACCAGATACTCCGGCAGTTGTACGATGGGCCCCGGAGTATCCGGACTTAGAGTATGATGCTAGTGGTCGGTATATCTCCCGACCGGGTGGTCCTCCGACACAACCAGAGAGACCGGAGGAGAAATTCAGAAAGAAGCTTTGGACCGCGACCAAAGAGCTGTAAGTAAATTTATATGTTTTATCTGATGCAGTTAATTTTATATGTTTTATTTATTTATTCAAATAAATAATCTGTTGTTATTTCTTTATTGATTTTTTCCTATAGTGCTACTCCAACACTTGGGAAAATCATTAGGGGGAACTACCACAGTCCTTACAAAGAAGATACAGAAGGAGCTCGATACTCCTGAGTTCAAGAAGAGGTCCGAGCAAGGGAAGAATGTGTGATCTCCTAGCAGTCTGCATATTGGTGGATCGATCCCAATCGCTATAAACCATCGAAACCTGGTAAGATAACGCAAAGTACTTAAATATTTTTATTATATAGTTAAATAACATTAATTATCAAGCTAATATTTTTTTTAATGTTTCATACACATGCAGAGAAGCTGGCAAAGGAGGGGAGAGATCCCTCTAGTATCAGTTTCGCTGATGTTTTTGAGTATACGCACAAGAGGAGTAAGGACGGAAGCTATGTAGACAGAAGGCCAGCAAGACTGTTGTAAGTATTTCAATTTATATTATAAGTTAGAATAAATGAGGTATTAGAATTTATATTACAAGTTAGAAGTCCATTAAAAAATTAAGCACGGTTCATTGGATAGGCTGAGTTCCAGTCTCTGCAGACTAAGAGCGCCTCTCGGGCCACTCAGGATGGGGTGGAAGAGAGTGTTACAGAGTCTTCGCCCGCCACAACGTTCTCTTACATGGCTGCTCGGACGAACGATCTTTTTGTACAGGCCGCTGGTGGAAGAGGGAAAGGTAGATGCGTCTACGGCACCGGCTCCTTGGCGTCACAGATGTCGGTATACTCGAGACCTCCACCGTCGACGTCTTCTGCTGTGGCACAACCTGATAGGATAGAGCAACTTGTTACGACGATGACCATATTGTAGGTCACAGTGGTGGGTATGCAAGAGTCAATCAGCAGCTTGATGAGACCTCTACCGCCGACGCCCTCTACTCTCCCTGCTGCTGCTTCTGGCCCTATTCTATCTGTTGACGCAGTGATGAGACTACTAAGTTTATTGCCTCCAGAGGCGTTAGGTTCACTAGCATCTGAATTTGGGAATGAAATTCCTTTGGACGTCCTCGAACGTTGGCGTGACCAGGGAACACCGTCAGATCGGTGATTTTTTTGTATTTGATATTTATTTGTGTCATAGTAATCGCGGACTTGTGAAAATTGTTTATTTGTGTTTTCGTGGTCGTAGACTTATGGATGTTGTTCATGTACTTTGATTATTTTATTTGAACTTGTGGTCATGGATTTTTGGATGTTGTTCATGTATACGATTGATTTTATTATGTTAATTATAGGTCTTTTCTAAATTATGTCTCGTATGTGTTTCCAGCATGTGTTTGTGCCGTTGAAGGTCCTATTGGACGAGAATTCTATAGTGGGTTGCACTGGATGGTTGATATATTGATAGTATTTAACATGTTTTATATAAACCAAACATGCTGGGATATCTGTATTTCAAAGTTTTTTTATTAAAGTTATGTGCACATTAGCGACGGACATACGTCGACTTAGTGGCTACCTATGATGTACTTGCGATACTCTAGCGACGGATACAACCGTCGCCAAGTAAATTTTTATTTTTGGGCGACGGATTACCGACACACGTCGATGGACAGACGACTTTCGCCCGACAGTAAGTAATATCGTTATTCCGTCACCAACTTGAGTATCAGACTTTTTTTGTATCAGGAACATAAATAATGTCGCTATAATATCGCTAAACCGACGTCATTTTTGACCCAAATTTGTCACTATCTAGACGTTATTATAAACTAAATTACTGTCGCATATACGTCGCTAAAGAGCCTCTTAATGAATCCGTCGCTGAAATATTGCATAGACGTCAACTAAATCGACGTCGTAATTATGCCAGTTTATAGTCAAAAATTGACTAAGTGGCGATAGAATCTTTTAGCGATATAGCGTTTATCGACGGGTGTTTTTCGTCTAAATATCGTTGTCGAGTAGTCGCTAATAGTGAATAGCAAAATTTTGGTGACGGAAAACGACCATCGCTATTCCTCTGTATTTTAGTAGTGATATACTGTAAACCCTCCGGAACCTACTGGAAGTGTGAGAATCGGTGTTAAAATCAATCACTTTTTCAATTCTTCAAATACAGTCTGACACTCTATTGACCAATCAAACTTAGCCTCCTTGCATGTCAAACGAGTCAACGGTGCTGAGATCCTTACAAAATTTGGTATAAATTTTCTGCGGTATCCTGCCAAGCCGAGAAAACTATGCACTTTTGCTAATGTCTTCAAAATCGGCCAAGTCTCTACGGCCTCAACCTTCTTTGGATCTACTGCCACTCCTGCTCTAGAGATGATGTGACCCAAGAATGACACGTGATCCAACCAAAACTCACACTTGCTGAGTTTTGCGTATAACTGGTGCTCCCTCAGAATATGCAAGACCTTCCGAAGATGTTCTTCTTGTTCCTCCTCGCTACTGGAATAAATCAAAATATCGTCTATGAAAACCACCACGAACTGATCTAGATACGACATGAATATGCGGTTCATCAAATCCATAAATATCGCCGGAGCATTTGTCAATCCAAATGGCATAACTAAGAATTCGTAATGCCCATATCGTGACCTGAATGTTGTCTTGAATATGTCTTGCTCCTGAACTCTTACTTGATGATACCCTGATCGAAGATCGATCTTGGAGAAAACCTTGGCCTTGCTCAACTGATCAAATAAATCATCGATTCTTGGTAACGAATACTTGTTCTATACTGTCACTGCGTTCAGCTGTCTATAGTCGATACATAACCGAGATGACCCATCTTTCTTCTTCACTAGAACCACTGGCACTCCCCAAAGTGAACCACTAGTTCGAATAAAATTATTTTCCTTCAGCTCTTCTACGTGTTGCTACAGTATGTCTAGCTCTGATAGTGCCATTTGGTGAACTTTACAAGATATTGGCCCTGCTCCAGGGGATCAACTCTATGCAAAACTCTACATTCTGTACTGGTAGTAACCTTGGAAGTTCATCAGGAAAGACATCTAGAAATTCTTGGACTACACTAGGAGTATATTCTTGGACATGATATACACACTCTACTAACTTCTACGAGCCCATTACCAGTGAGTATATTCAACCTCTTCGGCAATATCCCGAACTCCAATCCAATACATGTTGTAAATTGTACAGATACAAATGAATGCGAAGCTCCTGAATTAAATAATGTTATTTCAGGAAAATATGCGACAGAAATATTACCTACCACTACATCACCTGATGCCAAAGCCTCCTCCACCGATAAAGTAAATGCCTGCCCTTGGCCTTATTGCGCTCCCTGTTGTAGCCTTCCTTGGTAACGTTGTTGTGGCCTCCACTGGCTCTATTGTTGGTTCCTCTGTTGGAACATCTGTGCCTATGTCAATAATGGATGCTGAGCTATCGGTCGTGCTTCTACTATTGGTCCTTTGTACTGTACTGCCCCTGGTGCTGGTAGTGCCAGAAACTGCTGAGCCGGCCCTCCTTGCCTCTGCATTATCGAGAAATTAGCAATCTTGTGGCCCGGATCACCACACCTGATGCAAAGTCCATTTGCCACTCTGCACATGTCTCTAGTATGGCCTCCCTTGCCACAGTAGATACAACCCATATGCGCTCCTTGACGTTGTTACTGCTGTTGTTACCTCGGCTGCTGCCTAGCTGGAACTGTTGTTGTTGAATTCATCGTCCTCCGTAGCTCTGAGTCATAGATACGAACGCCAGGGGATGGTGCTGAAGTTCGGGGTGCTGCCCCTCCTCTAAACTGAGCATGAGACCTCTTTTAGCCTTTTGTCCTTACTGACAATCTCTGCATGGTCAACTCGTACCTTCTGGCTGCTATCAACACTTTCTCATAAGTCTAGTGGTCGTGCCCCTCTACCAGTTGTAGAATCTCTAGGTGAAGCCCATGATGGAACCTCATTACTCTGTCCGACTCCGTAACCACCATAGTCGGAGCAAACCTACTCAGCCTGCAAAACTCTGCTGCATATCCATCTACAGTCCTACCGGCCTGCTTAAGACCGATAAACCTCTGTTGTAGCTCATACTATGCTACAACTCTAAAATACTTAGCCCTGAATTGAATCCTGAAATTTTCCCAAGAGATAGGATACCTCAAGCCGACTTCCACTAATGCCCACTAGTCACGAACAAGGTCCTGAAGCTGCAGTCGGATCTTGTCAACTTGCTTATCATCCAGAACCTTTACCACTACCAGAATAACTTCGATGTCTTGGAGCCATGCATCTATCGTGATGACGTCCTCCGTGCTATCAAAGTATCTCGGGTTAAGTCGGCAAAATCTGACCGGCGTCCCTGAATTAGTCCTTCCACCTCTCTCCATAGCCGTCCACAAACCCTGACTTAACAAGACATTCTGCTCTTGTTGTTGAAACTGCTGGTATTATTGCACTGACATCTGATGTTGTTGTGTAGCCATCATTCTGCAAAGAATCTCTAATAATGTCGGAGTGTCTAGTACCACTGGTACTGCTGGTACTACTGGAGGTACGGGGATCTCAAGGGCTTGTGTCTCAACATGCCCAACTTTTGGTTCCACAGTGCCAGCTTGCTCAACTACTGGCTCTACCCAAATCTGACTCTGAGCAAGTGCTACCTCCCGTTGTTGTCTAAGGAAACCCTGTCCGGCCATGCATGTTTCTCCAGCAACTGAAGAAGCCCTAAAGAAAGGACAAAAAACATCAAGAACAGGACAGAAAGGATCAATGAAACAATTAATTCGATAGTTAAGCAAAGCTTCGAGAAGAACGAATTCAGGATTTCAAAGGCATATGTTTGATTGAGACTCCTATGACTATAACACCCCACAAGTCTGAAAACAAAGACTTGCATGGGCCACCACTAACACCTTATCACTCCCAGTACCGGAATACGGAGTCGGACAATGCCAGCTATACCGTACAAGGTACTATACGTCGTACGACGATCACAGTTGTAACTAGACAAGGGGGTTCATGCTTAAATTAAGTCACTTAGGGTCATAAAGAGCATCTATTATCTCAATCAAACAATAATAGTAAACATAGAACATATATGACAAGGAAGTAAGGCATCCCAAACGCTCAGCCACAATATTCTAGAAATCAGTTGTGCAAAACAAAAAGCTGACACAGTAGCAAAAGCACATGATCATGATCAGCTGTAGTCTGATTGATTACAATCATGTAAAGAAAATTAAATATCCAGATTTACGGCTAACAAGTGACAGGGGCTAAACGCCAAAAAGAGTAAAATATATGATAACGAGCAGGGAAGAAGAAATCCACTTGTGCACTTCAGCGACCATCCGCCTGGTGCGTGCTACCAGGAAGGGGAAAGTAAAATGGATCCTCTAGAACTGGCTCTAAACTTGGCCACGCAAAACCAGTAGGGTTAGACCCCAAATAGCAAGTACTACTAAGAAAGCACAAAAATGGAGAAAGAAAACCCAAAGTAATATATAGGTATAAATATAGGTTTTGTGTCGTAGTTTCGGTCCATAGCTTATCTTAGCATAATAGCCCAACCCTGCAACCAAACAAGGATAAGGGTTGAATCATCACACTATGATAATCCATGTCCCTAGACTACTAACAGAATAATACAATCACAACCAAGTCCAGTTATATAACGGTCAATCATTTGTACGGCTAGCTACTGTGGAGTCTGAGTTATCTCAGATTTGATGCATAAGAGAAATCCTCAGATCATGAGTTGTTTAGTGGGGCAAACCGAGCCATAGTATCATATAGCATATTGTATATTATGCACAGGTACTTCGTAAGGCAACCGTGCTAAGATCACATATAACGCATTGTACAATATAAGTATTCAGATATTGTCATCCACTAGTGCGAACGTAACCAATATCCATGGGGGTCAGCTTTGCAAGTCATGACAGTTGTCTGAGGTGGCTAATATGCATGATCTCAGAATTTTATCCCTCCCAATGCTCTACCAATTTTAGTTGCCGAAATTAGCACAATGTTTATGTTATGAATCCCATGGCGTGGTCACTTGATCAATCCTCCTATATTTCGTACCGTAGTACAGTCCACGCTAGACACGAATCCACTTTGTTACTCGATGGCTCAAACTGGATTCATCCGCGCATGATACAACAATCAATCAAGTCCTAGCCACGCTTTGGTAGTTGACTCACATACCATATCCGTGCTGGAGAATTAATATAATAATATTATATGTCACGTAGTATAGGGGACATTCTCGATGCACAATCCAAAATATGTAATCTCATAGCACGTAGCAAGTTATGTCGCACCTCAGTACACATTATAATATGGTCGCACCTCAGTGCACCTTATAACACTTATACACGTAGCACGTAGAAATTGTATCAGTACGGATACAAGAAATCGGGTCGAATTATCAAACTTATAGTTGGTCACATGAGCCTTATCACATTGGGACAGATAGCTCATGTTATGCGCATAACTGGTTAGTCACTTATGACATAGTCAATTCTAGCACATGGTCATGTCTAGCACAAGGTCGGATTACTAAGTCCATTCTTCCTTAGGATCAAACACAAGCAATTGTCAAGACCAACCACATCGAACAAAGAAATATTCCAATTAAATATCTAAGCCGCATGCACAATTGGGTGCATGAGACGGGTGCCGCATGGACTGTCGGCCGTATGCTACCTCAGGTCGCATATGATCCCAGGCTGCATAATCCTCCAAGCCGCATGCTCCGGATAAAAGTCCACTCTTGGAACAAGAGCCGAAGTGATGTGTCAGAGAAATGACTGAAGTGATGGATATGACAGGCCATAAGTGTGAGAGAAAAAAGGCAAAATCATAGAAAGATGTGCAAGAGCAAAACATGGTTATGCGTCCACAAGAGAAGAGGCGCATAGTCGCTGCCGCATACGTCTGCTTGTCGCATAAGTCTTCTTGCCGCATAAATCACTCAGTCGCATATTTCTCTTTGGACTTAGCAAATTTCTTATTTGTCCATCGAACAAAACACAAGGAGTTCTGGTATTTAGCTCCAGAATACTTTGTGTAATTGCCCGTCATGCTTCCAACAAAATGGACGCATGCTGGTTCTCTATGCTGCAAAGAGTCCAGCCACATAAGGATCATGCCGCATGGAAGTCTCGGCCGTATATGGCGTTGGCCGCATGAGAACTTCGTCTTCTCCAGACAGCAAGTTCAGCAATGGCAGAAAAGCTCCAAAAAATTGATAATTATTTTTTCATAAAAACTTTATTTTAACTCTGAATCAAGTGAAACAAAAGCCAAAATGCTCGAAATAAAGTGCTTCATCAACCAAAAAAATTAATTTTCTAAAATACCATATTTTAGTAGATCAAAACCACGAAAAACACATGGAACCCATGAAAATTCTAAACTTTAAATGTAGATCTACTCATATCTAGCCACCAAAACCAAAAACTCCAAGTATTAAAAGTGTTCAGAATCATAATATACACATATTAGACTAATAAAATGCAAAAAAAAGCAAGAATCAAAATCAAGAGGTTTCTCCATCTAATACGATGTGTACTTGCCTAAAATGAAGAAGGAGAAAAAATAAGAGAATGAGGGAAGAGAAAGAAAGAAGTTAG